>CM023532.1:45194643-45539902 GCA_013350335.1 Chimonanthus salicifolius | reverse complement strand
GACTATCTCTAGGGCACACTAAGATTAGGCCATAGGAGTTCAAAGTCGCAACCTCTAACTTTCTGAAGTGGAATACAAATTACAAACTTATTTACTGCAGTTAATTCTCTCTTATCGAACCTCTCAAGGAAACTGCTATACAAATAAAAAGAGATAAAAGAGATTGGGAAAAGGAAAAATTCTAATCTTACAATTTTTTAAAATATGACACTCGCTAAGAATATTTTAGTTGAATAAAAATTAATCTCATTAATTAAATTAACTAATTTAAAAAATATTAACTATTTAATTTAACTTGATAGTTAAAAGTCAATCACTAATTTTATCATTGTAAATTGAAAGTAAATAAATAGTTCAAATGATAAAGTAAAGCTAATCTTGAGAAGAGCCACTTTCCATCAAATATAAAGAAAGAAAACAGCATGTAGACTGTACATTCTAACTTCTAAGTCATATTCTACCTACTTAAATATGAGACTTATATAATACTTCCACTATTTCAAATTAGTTCTCTTATATTGATTTTGAAATTGTCTCAAAATAGCTATCTCATTTATATTGGAATAGTCTAAAGTGTGTTGAAAATAGATGATATCATATGGAGTGCCAGCTTTATATAAAGAGATGGAGATGTAGTTAACAACAACGTTATAAATGATTTGATTATTGAGATTTTCTATTTTACCTTTTCTTTCCCGGTGGATTCCGGCCTTCTTATCTTCTTCTCCTCTGTTACCTCTCTTGTTATCTTTCTCATGGATTCGAGTAGTTTAACCCGTCGACGGCGTCGGTGTCTAACCAGTCTTCTTCTTCCTTTGTGGCTTCTTGCTTCGACCCTGTTACTCAGACGTTCAGCATTGAGCAGCGTCTCCCCGAGTTCTTCAGGTTTTCCCAGTTGGTTCCAGCATTGCAAGGCTGCCCATCTTGGTTGGAACTCAGCCAAGTAATCGTTCTTGATGTCTGCCTCGCCAGTAAGTCCATCCTCTTGGAATATATTTAGATTATTCTAATTATAATGTAATTAAGATTCTAATTTGATTTTATCTCTATTAAGAGATCTATTTAGATTAAAAATGTAATAGTTCTAAGGTCGGCTAAGGCTATATATAATTGTGTAATACTCTTTAATGAATACAATTTTCTCTTTTCTAACATGGTATCAGAGCAGGTTACGACTCTAGTTTGAGAGTCGATAGACGGTATTTTTCCTTCTCTCCCTCTGTCAGAGGAGATAATCGCAGAGGGAGAGAGGGCGAGACATTTCAGATCAACGTTGTTCCTTCTGAGCCGTTTCTGCTGCATTGATTCTTCGTTCTCTACACTGCCACGCATCTCCGTCTAAATTCTGCGTTTTGTTTCAGATCTGGATGTTTGATTTTGCTGCTGTTTTAGATCTGTCTGCAAAAGGAGATTAAAAAAAAAAACAAATCAGATCTGCCCCTTTGCCCTTTTTTACTCTCTCCATGGCCGATCTACTTCTTTATCACCACTGATCGCTGCCTCCTCAACCATATCTGCGCGCGACAGATCAGTCTCCTTTCTCGCTGTTCTTTTTCGTCCTTGTGCTGTTCGTTGCAACGTGGGCACAACCCAGATCTATTTTTGAAGGTCTTGCTGTCGCTTCAATCTTGGTGAGGCCTGCTCACCGTCGTTACGGCTGCAGTACTCTACTGCTGCTTGCTCATAGATCTTTCTCTATTTGGGTTGCCGCCTCAATCTGTGCAGATCCGATCTCCTTCTCTGGGACTTTCTTTTAGTCCCTCTTCCCATCTCCTTCTCTGGCGACATACCTCATCAGGGGCTCTCTTCGTTGCACACTACTGATCTCTGCCAAAGCTTTCTTGGATCTGCCTCAAGGTAGATCTGATTCGTCTTCCCCATCTGTTTGGCAGCACTCAAGTTTGTTCTCTCTGTTGCTGGTGCTTCTTCGGTTTCAACAAAGACCGACGCCAGTTTTCTTACCCTCTGAGATGGCTCTCGAGAGGAGAGGAGGAGGAGGAGGAGAAGAAGAAGAGACAAAGATTCAAACAAAGAAAGACGACTTGCCTTCGGGCCGGCAGACCACCATCTTAAGACCCGATCTTCTCGCTGCTCAGCTCCGACAGACGCCTCTTGCAGCGTCACCTTGCATTGCTTCCACTGCTTGCTGCCTTCTGCCCATCATTTACTGAATGCCAAGGCTTCTGTTAGCCATGACAAAAACAGTTTAGAAAAATCATCTAATCTGGAAGTCTCTTGCTTATTTGTGTTGTCTTCTTCAACCAAGCCTCTGCTTCTTCCAAGAAGCCTTTCCAGATCTGATTTACTCCCCCGTCCAGCGCCTGCCACCACATGAGATCTACATCTGCATCTTGAGACCTCGCCGCTTGCTGCTATCTCTTTGGTCTTACCGATCTGCGCTCCAATCTGTCGTTCAGATCCACGCATAGCAGATCTGTTCTGTGCTCTTGTTGGTGTTCTCTTCCCAGATTTGACTCTACATCTCGCCGGAACACCCATCGCTACTCTACCAATCAATCCCACCGCTAGATCTGGCGTTTGATTTCAGTGGGAATCCACAGTCTGTGTGCCTTCAGATCGGTAATTCCAGGCGCTTCTGCTGGAGTTTATTTTGTTCTGCAGCTTCTGTTGCAAAGATGGGGGAGAGTTGTCTATTCAAACAAGAAAAATGAATGGAGTCTGGGTTTGGATTTTTTTGGTTTTTTTGGTGATTCTGTTTCAAAGTACTCTGATGGCTTCTTGAATTCCAGTTCAAGCCTTTTGGGCTCTATTTGCTTGACTCAATTTTCTGATCTGTTTATGGTCAAGATTCACTACTTCAGTGTTTCGTCCACCAATCATGATTGGTTTCTTTGATGTTTCTTCTCGCCACAATCTGCGAGTTATGTGCTAAGAAGGCCACAATCTGCGAGTTATGTGCCAAGAAGAAAGGGGGAGAGTTGAAGAAAGGGACACACATTGTCATTCTCCTCCTACTAAGCTGCCTTTCGAGCAGCCTTGTTTTGTCGTCCTTTTCCTCCTACTCAGCTGCCTTTCGAGCAGCCTTGTTTTGTCGTTTCTCGAAAATGAGACGGCATATTTTGGACACATGTCCATTTATTGTGGAATTCATCCACTCATTTTATTTGGAAGACTGATTCGTCCTCAACCCATTTGCTGGCCTTTCATGGTTACAACCTCATTCGCTGGCCTTTCATGGTTACAGCCCCATTTGCTGGCTTTTTAAAGCTTCAGCCCCCATTTGCTGGTCTTTTATGGTTACAGCCTCATTTGTTGGCCTTTTATTGTTACAGCCTCATTTGCTGGCCTTTCATGGTTACAGCCCCATTTGCTGGCTTTTTAAGGCTTCAGCCCTCATTTGCTGGCCTTTCATGGCTTCAGCCCGCATTTGCTGGCCTTTATGGCTATAACTATTGTTCGCTGGCCTTTCCGATCTGATTGATCGATGTAGTGGCTTCAGCTCCTTGTTTTTCAGGCCATTCGTCACCTGCATTTATCGCATATTGCGATCATTGTTTGCCGGACAATTGTCTTATGGCCACTGTCGTCGTCCATGTCAAGTTCTTTGTTTCAGGCTGCCATCTGTGTTTGCCGCCTGTCATTTTGCAGCCAATCAACGCTGCCGCAGAAACACATATTTTGCAGCCAGTCAACGCTGCATCTTCAACAACTTTTGCAGCCAATCAGTTTGCTGCCAACAATCTTTATGGCCAGTCAGTTGCCACTTTTGCAGTTCACCTGTCGTTTCTTCATGTTCAAGCTTCGCGTTTATCCACGCTTCAGCTTGCAGGGGCGTGTTGGAATATATTTAGATTATCCTAATTGTAATGTAATTAGGATTCTAGTTTGATTTTATCTCTATTAAGAGATCTATTTAGATTAGAAGTGTAATAGCCCAAGGGTTGGCTAAGGCTATATATAGTTGTGTAATACTCTTTAATGAATACAATTTTCTCTTTTCTAACACATCTGTCCCTCCCAACTCCCCTTTTCTGATTTTCTCACACCCCTTCTTTTCCCTCTCCATCTTCCATCGCTCACCATCCTGCCCAACAAGACCCCTCCCATCCAGCCATCCTGTCGTCCCTTCCCACCCACTATAGACTAACCTCTGTTACCGTAATCAACCCAACAATTGCCACTTAACCTAGGTATTTCCATCATTTACAGCCTATACCTTTCCTTCTAAACTTCCATCCTGTTGCCCGTCCATTACCCAGGGGTCCAAAAGACGCCCCGGCTGATATTTCGGCCGATATGCAAATATCGGCCGATAATTTTCTCTCTCATTCATTTTTTTCATTTTTTTTTTGCATTTCTCTCTCCTCCGATATTCAAAACCGTGAAAAACCGTAAAAAACTTCGAAAAACTGTATCGGTTTTTTTTTTTTTTAATTTAATTTTTTTTTAAATACCGATTTTTATGCATATCGGCCGATATGGAATATCGGTCATATTGGCTGATAACCTTTTTGTACGGCCGATACATATCGTATCGGCCAATATCGTTCGGCTATGAAAAACCAATATATATAAGCTAATACAATATGTATTGGCTGATATTTCGACCCCTGCATTACCCATTAACCAACTCCTCTCCCTCTCCAACACCACCGTCCCATTCATCTGACACCCAAACTCACTCACACTTCAATTGACTCCATTACCCATTAATTTCCTTACATGATCCCCATTCCCCACACCATCTCACCTCTTGACCAATATTGACCAACCCAAAGTTCATTACAATCCCATCTTTTATTTGCTAATTAAATCCATTTAGCATCCAAACCCATTTATTTACCCCATTAAACCCATTAACCCTTTCAACTCAATCATACCCGCTGCGTCACATGGGATCCTTACCCTCCAATTCCTTGTAATCTATAAAATGGATAACTGACAAAATTCACATATCAAATGTCTTTACACTCAAAGCTAGCTTAGATTAAAGTGTTATTTTTAAATAAAAAATAAAAGATTATGATGAAGAAACTCAAAACCTCTACCCCTTCTAAATATGACGGCATCATTTAAAATTTTAAATGCAAAGAGTCCCTACAAACCACATGCATGAGGTGACTAAGATTCTCGGATTTGAAAGCTCTAAAAACAGCTCAAGTCATTAAAAGATTATATAATTGGGTCTCTTGCTTTGCCTTTCAATTATAATTGTTTTAGACCTTGAAAGTTGTAGGTGCAAACCCTATTTCCATCTTGACATGAATTTCACACCCGAGCGAGTCTTCATTCAAAGAGCATGTGTTAAGACTTAAAGAGCCCCAAAGGCAGTGGGTTATTTTTGGTAGATTAGGTTAACATCTGAACATAACTAACTAGCAATGGTTGATTGAAACTGAAACTGATTGATAGATGAGTAATTCAAGCCTTAATCATTATCCTAAGAAAGTTTGGGCAGATTAAATTATATAAGGATTTATCACCATGACACCACTATATTATTGGATACCAACAATTTTTGACAAAAATGATGATGATAAGTAATTATAACGAAAGATTTTATTTGTTGGTATCGATTGGTTTCATGAAGGAGTGGATGGAAGTGGGTTCACAATTCACTAGATTAGAACCGTTTATAACCTGAATTAAATTCTGGTTGAGTTGGATTGGATCGAATTCAATAGATTAAGTTGAGTTTATGAAAACTCGGCCTGACTCAACTGAATTTCAATCCTAATAATGATTATGATGATAAGTAATTATAGAGATATCTTATTTGTTGATATCAATTGGTTTCACGAAGGAGTGGATGGATGTCGGTTCAACTCACATGTTAAGATTTATTAGAACCTACGATCTAGATGTACTCTAGATTGGACCCATTTACAACCCGGTTGGTTATCTTTATAAAGAAAAACATGACAAAGATCAATCTGCTTCTTTCAGTAAAAATTCAAACCAGACTAGCGGATTTTAACATGATATATGCAACTGATAACACTTTTGCGGGTAAGAGCAGCACGGGCAATTTGGTCCAAAAAAGTTTGACTGGGTGTACGAGACATCCTAACCCAATTTCAAAATTTGTAGGGGGACTAACGTGAATTCTCAACTTTAGAAGCATTTTCAACAAAATATCCCAACTAATTAACTAATAAATAATGAATATTTTCTAAAATTAGTACATAAATTTGAAATGTCAAAATATAAGGAAAATTATAAAAAATCTAAAAATAGAAAATATAGATTTTTTTTAGTGAGTTCAATTTTTTTGACCCATCCTTGTTATATTTTAGCATTAAAAAATAAAGATTTTTTTTTTTGAAAATTTGACTGCAAGTAGGAAAAGAGATTTTACCAATGGATTGGTCCACACTATAATTTTTGTAACGACCCGACCCGAATATAGGGCTTAGGGCTTTACTCGGTAAGATATTGTCCGCTTTGGGCCTCGCACACAGCTCAAACCCTCACGGTTTTGCTTTTGGGCCCAGGCCCACGTGGCCCAGCCCAAAAGGCCTCTTACTTGAGTTCATGGGGTGGGCACTTTAAAACCCCTATTCTTTTCCCCTCCACCACTAATGTGGGAATTTTTCCCACATTGGTGGGTAGGGGTATCACAATCACCCCCCCTAAAGCCTCGAGTCGTCCCCGGCTCGATTCCGGTCTAGTTCAACAACTCTAGGGAAGGATGATAGGCCCACACAGTCCGAGTGTTAAACTCGGCTCTGATACCATATTTGTAATGACCCGACCCGAATATAAGGCTTAGGGCTTGACTCAGTAAGATATTGTCCACTTTGGGCCTCGCACACAGCTCAAACCTGTACGGTTTTGCTTTTGGGCCCGGGCCCATGTGGCCCGGTCCAAAACGCGTCTCACTTGAGTTCAAGGGGGTGACCACTTAAATCCCCCACATTCTCCATCCCCCCAACCGATGTGGGACTTTTTCACCTTTCTCACATCAGGCGGGGGGGGGGGTGTTTATCACAATCACCCTCCTTAAAGCCTTGAGCCATCCCCGGCTCGACTCCGGTCTAGCTCGACAACTGCAGGGAAGGAGGAAAGCCCACACAGTCCGAGTGTAGAACCTCGGCTCTGATACCATATTTGTAACAACCCGACCCAACTACAGGGCTTAGGGCTTGACTCAGTAAGATATTGTCTGCTTTGGGCCTCGCACACAGCTTAAACCCGCACGGTTTTGCATTGGGGCCCGGGCCCACGTGGCCCAGCCCAAAACGCGTCTCTTACTTGAGTTCATGGGGTGGCCACTTTAAAACCCCTATTCTTTTCCCCTTCACCACCGATGTGGGACTTTTTCCCACATTGGTGGGTAGGGGTATCACAATTTTAGAGTTTGAATAAAGGAAAATTCATTAGAATAGCTAAAATAGAGAAAAAAGGTGTGAGATCCTGACCTAGAGAAGCCCAGGCGGCCGAGTCCAAGAAGGCTGATCCAAGTGAAACTGGGCACTGTCGGTCCGACCGACAACCCAGCAGTGGGTTAGCGTGATTTGTTTTGTCCCACATCGGAAATGAGGGAATTTCATGAGGGGTTATAAGTGGCAGCCCTTCCTTACTGAGCAAGACGCGTTTTGGGGCCTGCCAGTTGTGCCAGGCCCCAATCCAAACCCTTGTGGGCTCGCATGTGTGGGTTCAAAGCAGACAGTTTCTTGCTGAACTAAGCCCTAAGCACAAATTTTTTGGGTCAGGTCTTTACAAAAGGCATTTTAAAATATATAAAGAAAGATTTAACCATGTTAGTCATATACTCGTAATAGTATTAATAAAATATGAAAAATATATAAAAAAGACTAAAATGTAAGAAAAGAAATTTTAGGATTATATTTGGTAAAGGATTTGGTCCACCCTTTTCATGTTATTATTTAAGAATAGGAAACCTTTATACAACAATGACTAAAAATAGAAAAAAAAATAATAATTCATGATTAAATTTGGTGAGTTGTGATACGACTCATCTATTTCATATTACTACTTAAAATAGAAAATTTTAGTATAGAATTTCTAAAATGAAGAAAAAATAACTTACTATAATTTTTTTACCAACATCACTCGAACTCTGAAGCATGTGCTTCATACCATTGAAAGGGATTTAAATATATGTTTTTTAAACCTCTGTATATCGGCGGATACGATATGTATTGGTCGATATCCGATATATATCGCTGATATCGGCCAATATATAATGTTTTAATTAAAAAAAAAATAGGTGAGAGAAATTTCTCACCCGAGATTTCGGCCAATATCTGAATATAGGCCGATACCGACATTTGAACTCCTTATTGAAACAGATACCTTTTGTATTTCTATTTATCTCCCATTTTTATAATGAAAATACCATTTGTCGGTAATAATGTTTAGTTATAGGAATTTCTCATTTTTATCAATAATTTGTTTTTACTATGAAAATATCCTGGTAACATCATGATAATAACGCAATATATCATGATATTATCATTTTTTTACTTTCCGTACCTATATAAACTTATAAATACTTTTATATGACTCAAATATCTGATTCTTCAAATTATTTTAATTTTAAGTGTCATTTTCATTTGAATATTTGTCTATTATATTTATTATTATTAAGTATTTTATTTCCAGTGAAATTTTCTCCATAATTCCACAATAAAAACTTCAAAATTTAAAAACTATCTCAATTTACCGTTCAGTGATAATGAACGACAATCTCCTAAAGTGTCTTATTTGAATTTTGAAGTATCTTCTTGTAAGCATGTGGGGTGATTGGTTAAAAAGATATTAGTTTGAATAATTTTTTTATAAAAAATCATTTTGATCAGATAAGTAAAATTATTTTATTTACGTCTCAAAAATTCAATTTATTTTCTGTTATAAACTTGATTATTTTCTCTGAAACAAGTGAAATAATTAATGTCTAACAAATATATAAGCATTCATCATCCTAGTTCGTTCTTAAAAAAACTTAATTTGCTACGATCAAAGTTAAACTATTTTATAAAAAATTATAGTTAGACAACTATAATAGTTTTTATCGATGTGATAAATATTTCGATTGAATATTATTTTTATGCTTTAAAAGGCTAATCAATTGTTATTTATCAGTTGCATATCAAGATTTTTTTTCTTTTAAAAAAGAAAAATATCAGGTGTAATAGCCATTTTTACATCTGCACCATCTAATTAAAAAAAAAAATAACTATAATTTAAATTTTCAAATTTCTTATAGATAGTGAAGAGGAAGGACTTGACTTTAATATAGTCAGATGTCTTGCATTTAATCATCTCTCTTTTAAAAAAATGAACAATTTCATGTGTAAGTAACATGTTCCTCCGTAATTTGGAATTTTAGATACCATCTTTTTGAAAAAATTGATAGGTCTAGCGAATGCTTGGGTTGAAGAGTGCTTTTAGGGCAGAAATCGGGTCACGTCTTTAAAACACAATTCGATTCGAGTTAATATTTATAGAATCTGATCCGAACCGATCAGAACTATTGACCCAAAGTTATCGACCCGACCCGACCTAAATTTTAATCTGAGTCAATCTGAATTCTGACCGACCCGTATTCTAAACTCATTTTAGCCTAATTTTAGTCGGGTTGTGTCGGGTCGGATTGAGTTAACTAGAAAATTCCTCAATCCGACTCTAATTTCATGCAGGTTTTTGTCTTTTCAACTCGACTCGCCCCGCTGACCCGACTCGCTTGACCTGACCCACTGACCCAACTTGCATGACTTGACCTGCATGATTTCTCTCAAGACCCGACTCGAGTTTCACCCCTAAGTGCTTTGAAGGGCTATGTTATAAGGTGATGCCCATCCCACGGTAAAATGGTAGAAAATTAAATGGATGACTTGATTATTATAGGATTTGTTAAATTGTTCAAAATGAAACCAGTACGTCATCTTAGTCTTTAATTTTTTTAAGATAAAATTAAATTTATTGAAAAATATTTTTATTTATTATTATCAATTCAAAAGTGATGATGTATCAAATGCCATCAATCAAAGTTGAATTTAGTCTTAAAAAAAATTAATGTTTTTAGTGACTTAAATTTATCACTAAATGGGCCCTAAAGGAGGCCTTTGTAATGAAGTGGAAGTAGCCAATTTGCAACCATATTTTAATTTCTATCTAACCCAAAAAGGAAAAGAAAGCGAAAAGCAATTTAAATTAAATTATAACATATTTTATTATTCAATAAAATACCACGTCTATTTTTAAAAAACAATTTCACTAAAGTTATGGACCTTTATAAATGATCCGATGAAGTAATGGAAGAATGTCTTAGAATTGATCATTCTATTGGCTTATTGTAATTGAGTTAGTGAGTTTTGATTGTAATAGTCCGAATTTTTAAATCAATATATATATATATATATATATATATGGCATTTATTTATTTCAATAATGGAAAAATAGGAGTTTTGATGTCATGGATGTTAAATGGATCAAAAATTGATTCAAACTCTAAGGTGGGGCCGACCATCATGGTTGACATAGTCAACCATGGATGGGTCCAGGGGCATTAAGGAGGACTAAAGTAAATAAAGTTGACTTAATTAATATAAATCACCTAAGTTTAATCGGCATGATCAAGTGAGACCCACCTCCACCTCATCAAGTGAGGTGGCGGTTGGCTAAGGAATTGGTGGGGCCGGCCACCATGGTTGACTTGGTCAACCATGGGTGGATTCATAGAGAAGAATTAAGGAATTTAATGGAATTAAAATTAAATAGGGATTAATTAACCTAAGTGAAGAAGTAATTTAATTAATTAGATGGGTCAACTTAGAGTCAAGTGAGAAAGTCAAAAGGGCAAGCCAAGAGTGGTTTCATCCCATTGAAACCACCCAAGGAAACCATGGATTTAGGGTGGTGGTTTCATTCCAACCACCCCCACTAAGGAAACAATGGCCCTAAGATTGGGGGCATGCAAGGCCATACCCCCCCTCCATGCTTAGTTGGTAGATGGAGTCAAAACCAATCATCACACTCTCTCCATCTCTCCATCTCTTCCAAAACCGTCCTCCCCTCTATTCCAAAGGAAACACCAAAGAGAAAAGAAGAGAAAGAGACTTAGAAGGGAACAAGTAAACTCGAGCTTGGCCAACCATACTCCTAAGACCCACGACTTGAGATATTTTTCCATTCTCTCGTCCTTTTTCCCTCTCAAACATACTACACCTGGACTGAGCCCAAACCTTGGCGACCTCATCTTGATCAAGCTCACCATTGGCCGAGTATCAAGGAGAAAGAAGAAGAAAGAGAAAGGCTAAGGAAACAAGAGGAACAAGAGACAACCGGGAGAGCCACGGATTTGTAAGTATCTCCAAACAAGATGTTATTTTTTTTTAAGGGAAAACACGAAGGAAGGATGTACGAAATATGCAATGGAAAGGACTGACAAAACAGTCAGTCGACTGAATCAAAGATTCAGTCGACTGAACTTATAATGGACGAATCAGAAACGAGTTTCTAGGAGTTTCAGCCGACTGAATGAGGGATTCAGTCGACTGAACTAATGGTGGCTGATAATAGAAGGAGTTTCTGGGAGTTTCAGCCGACTGAATCTAATGATTCAGTCGACTGAACACAAACGTCTCGGACAAGAAAAGGGTTCTGGAAGTTTCAGCCGACTGAATATACGATTCAGTCGACTGAATGGATGCTTGTTGAACACGTAAATGGTTGGTTGGTAGTTCAGCCGACTGAATCATAGATTCAGTCGACTGAAAATAAACTGACAGAACAAACAGATAACCTGATACAAAGTCAGCCGACTGAATCTGTGATTCAGTCGACTGAAAGGGGTATGAACCATGTTTCAGCCGACTGAATGTATATTTCAGTAGACTGAAACTGAACTGGCAAGACAAACAGACAATCTGATTCAAAGTCAGCCGATTGAATCTGTGATTCAGTCGACTGAATTGAAATGTACAGTTTGGAGTATTTTCAGAGGTCACTGTTAATCCGGTAGGATAAACAGGGGTTATGATTAAATTAAAGGGACTGATTTTAATGATCCTACGACACGATTGGTAAGTCACTAATGGACTTAAGTGTATGGATCAGTTATGGATTGAGTTATGTATGTGTTTAGATCAATGGAAAATAGAGGCTAAGTTAAGGGCTGATTTATAATAATCTGGTAACATGGTTAAAGAGCATTAATGAACCTAGGTTTATGATCAGTTAGAGACTTAATCATGGATAAGATATAGACTAACTTGGAAAATGTATAATAAGGTATCGAGACATCGCAAACGGTACGCGATCGGCGACCGGAATTATAGGACGAAAACGGAAAGGGACGTTATCGGTATTCGGTAGGATTCCTACCTTTTTGTAAGCCGTGGATTATGTTTATGTGATGGTTTTTTTTTTTTGTATTTTATTCCGGTAATCATATGGTTTGTTGTATGGATTATACTTTAATGCGATGGATTATATTTTAAAGGCCATGGTTTATATATTAAATGCTATGGCTTATATTTCCAATGCTATGCATTATATATATCAAAAATATGAAATATATAGATATACTACATAGCATAATGCACTTACATCTCATGCATGGCATGGGCGGGAAAATAAAGGAACCGGAGTCCATGCTCCGTCGGGGCGACCGAGAACAGACATGGGGATAGCCTGATAGGCCATAACCGGAGTCCATGCTCCGTCGGGGTGACCGAGAACAGACATGGGGATAGCCTGATAGGCCATAACCGGAGTCCATGCTCCGTCGGGGCGACCGAGAACAGACATGGGGAAAACTGGATAGGCTATAACCGGAGTCCATGCTCCGTCGGGGCGACCGAGAAGCAAACATGGGGACACCTTGATGAGGTTTTGCCGTCAAGGGGGATGTGACATTTTATGATGATATAGATGATGGGTGGGACACATGACATAGACACCCATGGCATAGCATTCATCATATGGTTTTATTATATTGCTATCAGTATGCTTGTTATTACTAATCCATGTGCTAGCCCTACACGGAGTCCTACTGGGCGCGTTGTCTAACGCCCTACTTCTATCCTAGCTGATGACGCAGGAGACGGAGGAAATGGTGGACGCGACGGAAGTCAAGTTTAGGAGCTTGGGAAAGCGACTATTTTGTTTATCAAAGTTTTATTTTGGAAAAGTTGTAACTTAAGTAGCTTAGCTTGTCGAATTGTAATAATTTTGGATTTCTTACTATGGTTTGGATTATACTCTGTACGTCATCATTTTGAGACATAATTACGAACATTGGGGAATCTTTGTAGTTTAATGATGTATCTTCCCTTCTATCTAAAACCGGTAGGATAGTATCTATTATAATGTTCCACATGTAATTATATTCCGCGGGCTTACTTCTTACGCGTGAACCGTACTCGTGGACTTCGTTCCGCGCATGCGTGGGGTTGGCCAGTTAAGGGCCGGGCTTTAAAAGCTCGGACTTAACTCGCGTCGTGACGTCCGCGCCCGTTGTCACTTTTATTTAAGAAAAAAAATAGACTCTGATTTCGATGAAAATGGGACGGGCGTTACATTGATAATAAAGTGGTTCTTAGCGTAGAGTTTGCTCTCTCATGTTTCGACATCAAACCTCGGTCACCTAATTTATTCAGGGCCGGCTGTGTAGACAATGGCGATGCAGACTCCGGGAGATTAGTCTTGTTGGCTTAATACTCAGGGATACCCTCTTTATCCAAAAAAAAAAAGAAATTTAATATAAGAATTGAAAAAATAATCATAATAAATTTTATAGTCAACTAATTTAAATTAAATAACATAACCCGTTGAAAGAGATCTCTTCTTAACAAGTGTTGATTTAATTTACTAAAAAAAATACATAAATTTATTTTTTATTTCATAAATATATATTTAAATTTCATAAATTTTATAATGTAATAAAATAGTTATTATTAAATAAAAATTGAGTTCACTTGAACTCCTTAATTGGTAAGTCATTTTAGTATTTTCGACGAAGCAACACATGCATCTATGAGTCTCTTAATCGTGTAATAGCAACGACTTTCAGCCACAACTAATAATAAACAGACGACTAAACAAAACCAAAGGAGACGACGTTGAAGAACGACTGAAAAAAAAGAAATAACAAAGCAATGGAATTGGTCCTTCGTCCGTCCCTCTTGCTTCAGTCAAACCCATCTCTCCTTCCTTAAGTCCTCCAACGAAGCTCCAATACCTTAACCCAAATCCTAACCCAATTCCTGCTCTCTTCCTCTCTCGCTCATCTTTTAATCCCAGCCCTCTGTCATGGAACCAGCTGTCCAAGCCCTTTTCACAGCGGTCGGTAGCTTCCTCCTCTTTTTCACAGCGGTCGTTAGCATCCTCCTCTGTCGTAGCAAGAAGCCCTGCCGCCGTTCGGTAGAGCAGCATCCGAACGCTGCCGCCGGATTGGTAACATCATGATAATAACGCAATATATCATGATATTATCATTTTTTTACTTTCCGTACCTATATAAACTTATAAATACTTTTATATGACTCAAATATCTGATTCTTCAAATTATTTTAATTTTAAGTGTCATTTTCATTTGAATATTTGTCTATTATGTTTTTTATTATTATTAAGTATTTTATTTCCAGTGAAATTTTCTCCATAATTCCACAATAAAAACTTCAAAATTTAAAAACTATCTCAATTTACCGTTCAGTGATAATGAACAACAATCTCCTAAAGTGTCTTATTTGAATTTTGAAGTATCTTCTTGTAAGCATGTGGAGTGATTGGTTAAAAAGATATTAGTTTGAATAATTTTTTTTTATAAAAAATCATTTTGATCAGATAAGTAAAATTATTTTATTTACGTCTCAAAAATTCAATTTATTTTCTGTTGTAAACTTGATTATTTTCTCTAAAACAAGTGAAATAATTAATATCTAACAAATATATAAGCATTTATCATCCTATTTCGTTCTTAAAAAACTTAATTTGCTACTATCAAAGTTAAACTATTTTATAAAAAATTATAGTTAGACAACTGTAATAGTTTTTATTGATGTGATAAATATTTTGATTGAATATTGTTTTTATGTTTTAAAAGGCTAACCAATTGTTATTTATCAGTTGCATATCAAGATTTTTTTTTCTTTTAAAAAAGAAAAATATCAGGTGTAATAGCCATTTTTACATCTGCACCATCTAATTAAAAAAAAAACTATAATTTAAATTTTCAAATTTCTTATAGATAGTGAAGAGGAAGGACTTGACTTTAATATAGTCAGATCTCTTACATTTAATCATATCTCTTTTTAAAAAATGAACAATTTCATGTATAAGTAACATGTTCCTCCGTAATTTGGAATTTTGGATACTATCTTTTTGAAAAAAATGATAGGTCGAGCGAATGCTTGGGTTGAAGAGTGCTTTTAGGGCTGAAATCGGGTCACGTCTTTAAAACACAACTCGATTCGAGTCAATATTTATGGAATCTGATCCGAACCAATCCAAGCTATTGACCCGAAGTTCTCGACCCGACCTAACCTGAATTTTAATCTGACTCAATCTGAATTCTGACCGACCTGTATTCTGAACCCATTTTAGCCTAATTTTAGTTCGGTTGTGTCGAGTCAGATTGGGTTAACTTGAAAATTCCTCAATCTGACTCTAATTCCATGCGGGTTTTTGTCTTTTTAACTCGACTCAACTCGCTAACCCGACTCACATGACCTGACCCAATGACCCGACTTCCATGACTTGACCTGCATGATTTCTCTCAAGACCCACCCGAGTTTCACCCCTAAGTGCATTGAAGGGCTATGTTATAAGGTGATGCCCATCCCATGGTAAAATGGTAGAAAATTAAATGGATGACTTGATTATTATAGGATTTGTTAAATTGTTCAAAATGAAACCAGTACGTCATCTTAGTCTTTAATTTTTTAAGATAAATTTAAATTTATTGAAAATTATTTTTATTAATTATTATCAATTCAAAAATGATGATGTATCAAATGCCATCAATCAAAGTTGAATTTAGTCTTAAAAAAAATTAATGTTTTTAGTGACTTAAATTTATCACTAAATGGGCCCTAAAGGAGGCCTTTGTAATGAAGTAGCCAATTTGCAACCATATTTTAATTTCTATCTAACCCAAAAAAGAAAAGAAAGCCAAAAGCAATTAAAATTAAATTATAACATATTTTATTATTCAATAAAATACCACGTCGTTTTTTAAAAAACAATTTCACTAAAGTTATGGGCCTTTATAAATGATCCGATGAAGTAATGGAATGAATGTCTTAGAATTGATCATTCTATTGGCTTATTGTAATTGAGTTAGTGAGTTTTGAGTTTTGATAATAAAGTGGTTCTTGACATGGAGTTTGCTCTCTCATATTTCGAGATCAAACCTTGGTGCTGCCACTTAACTTATTTAGAGTCGGCTGTGTGGACAATGGCGGTGCAGGTTTCGAGAAATTAGTCTTGTTGGGTCAATACTCAGAGATACCCTCGTTATCCCAAAAAAAAATATTTTAATATAAGAATTGAAAAAATAATCATAATAAATTTTATAGTCAACTAATTTAAATTAAATAACATAACCCGTTGAAAGAGATCTCTTCTTAACAAGTGTTGATTTAATTTACTAAAAAAAATACTTAAATTTATTTTTTATTTCATAAATATATATTTAAATTTCATAAATTTTATAATGTAATAAAAAATATTATTATTAAAATAAAAATTGAGGTCACTTGAACTCCTTAATTGTTAAGTAATTTTAGTATTTTCGAAGAAGCAACACATGCATCTATTAGTCTCTTAATCGTGTAATAGCAATGACTTTCAGCCACAACTAGACGACGACTTTGAAATACAAATGATTCAAGAAGAAAATAATAATAACAATAATAATAAACAGACGATTAAACAAAACGAAAGGAGACGACGTTGAAGAACGACTGAAAAAAAGAAATAACAAAGCAATGGAATTGGTCCTGCGTCCGTCCCTCTTGCTTCAGTCAAACCCATCTCTCCTTCCTTAAGTCCTCCAACCAAGCTCCAATGCCTTAACCCAAACCCTAATCCAATTCCTTCTCTCTTCCTCTCTCGCTCATCTTTCAGCCCTCTGTCATGGAATCAGCTGTCCAAGCCCTTATCACAGCGGTCGTTAGCATCCTCCTCTGTCGTAGCAAGAAGCCCTGCCGCCGTTCGGTAGAGCAGCATCGGAACGCTGCCGCCGGATGCAGGATTCCAAAACCATCATCTACAGTGTCCGCCGGCTTGGATGAGAGTGTTCCCTCCATCAGCCGCATCTCCATGGAGGAGATGCGCGAAGCCACGAAGAACTTCGCCGCCGACGGCATCATCGACAGCTTCGGATTAGTCTACAAGGCGCGGCTCAACAACGGCGTCACGGTAGCCGTCAAGATTCTTCTGAAAGGAGAGGCGGTCGAGGGCTTTCGAGAGTTCCGTGCCGAAATGGAAACGCTAGGCCGGATTCGTCACTCCAATCTGGTGCAGATGCTCGGCTACTGCGTGGATGGAGGACACCGCTTCCTCATATACGAGTTTGTCGCCCGCGGCAGCCTCGACCAGTGGCTCTACGATACGCCATCGTCTCTCTCCGGACAACCGCAGCCGTTGGATTGGAAGATGCGGAAGAAGATCGTGAAAGGGATCGCGTCTGGGCTCTGCTACTTGCACGAGAGCTGCGAACGTCGCATCATACACAGAGACATAAAGGCCAGCAACGTTCTTCTTGACGCCGATTTCGAGGCGAAGATCAAGAATTTTGGATTGGCGCGTCGGATGGACGAGTCCCACTCACACGTGTCAACAGAGGTGGCGGGGACCATGGGGTGCATGCCGCCGGAGTACGAGGCAGGGGCATCGTTTGCAACGGTAAAAGGTGACGTGTACAGCTTCGGGATATTGATGGTGGAGGTGGCGACGGGGAAGCGGCCTAACTGGCCGATTAACGTGGACGGCGAGAAGGTGGATTCGGAAGTAGAGGCGGAGGTGAGAGAGTATTTGAGAATCGCCTGCATATTTCAAAAGAGAGTGGGCCTGAACGTGTGGGCTCGGATGATGGTGGAGTTAGGAAAGCATATGGAGATGGTGGATCGTTCCATCTTGCCGGAGAAGGTGGATTCGGAAGTAGAGGCGGAGGTGAAAGAGTATTTGAGAATCGCCTGCAGATGTACAAGTGAGAGCTTAAATGAAAGGCCCACCATGGGTGAGGCTGTCGCCATGTTAAATGCTCTGTAACTCACCGGCGTTTCCATGTCTGGTAAGTGATCGGATTCACGGAAACCATGGTAGAGAAGTGTCTATTTCTCCTGTGTCATTGTTTGGTACTCACCGAGGGAAAAATGAAGCAGCAAATTGATACTCTGAAGTGAAGGAATTTTTTTTTTTGGGACTACAACTTGCAAAAATGCAAAGTTTGGCAATATGTGATGGATGGTAAAGACTAAAGAGAGAGGGGGATAAATTTGTATATTTATTTTAACTTTTTTATTTTTAATTTTTTGAAATTTAATAATATGATGCCGACCTCAGAAAGACATCAAGGTCAAATGAAGAATAAATGTTCTACTCTACTCTTTAACGTGTATTTTTTTCAATGTATGCTATTTAATTTTTCTTTACGCACAGAATAAATGAGGATAGAAAAAAATAAACAGATTTTAAATAAATTAATTCATTCTATTTTATTTTCACTTATTTTATTCTCAAATATAGATAAATCAACCCAACAATTGCCACTTGACCCCAATCTTAACCTAGGTATTTCCATCATTTACAGCCTACACCTTTCCTTCTAAACTTCCATCCTGTTGCCCGTCCATCACCCATTAACCAGCCCCTCTCCCTCCAACACCACCGTCCCATTCATCTGACATCCAAACTCATTCACACTTCAATTGACTCCATTACCCATTAATTTCCTTGCATGATCCCCATTCTCCACGCCATCTCGCCTCTTGACCAATATTGACCAACCCAAAGTTCATTACAATCCCATCTTTTATTTGCTAATTAAATCCATTTAGCATCCAAACCCATTTATTTACCCCCATTAAACCCATTAACCCTTTCAACACAATCAGACCCGCTGCGTCACATGGGATCCTTACCCTCCAATTCCTTGTAATCTATAAAATGGATAACTGACAAAATTCACATATCAAATGTCTTGATAGATGTGAGAGGTTTACACTCAAAGCTACCTTAGATTAAAGTGTTATTTTTAAATAAAAAATAAAAAATTATGATGAAGAAACTCAAAAACCTCCATCTCTTCTAAATATGAAGGCATTAGGTAAAATTTTAATTGCAGAGAGTCCCTACAAACCACATGCATCAAGTGACTATAAAACTCGGATTTAAAACCTCTAAAAACTGCTCAAGTCAAAGTCTGAGATCTCTTTTTTTTGCCGTTCAATTGTAATTGTTTTAAACCTTTAAAGTTGTGGGTGCAATCCCTTTTTCCATCTTGACATGAATTTCACACCCGAACAAGTCTTCATTCAAAGAGCATGTGTTAAGACTTAAAGAGCCCTAGAGGTAGTGGGTTATTTTTGGTAGATTAGATTAACATCTGAACATAACTAACTAGCAATGGTTAATTGAAACTGAAACTGATTGATAGATGAGTAATTCAAGCCTTAATCATTATCCTAAGAAAGTGTGGGCAGATTAAATTATATAAGGATTTATCACCATGACACCACTATATAATTGGATACCAACAAATTTTGACAAAAATGATGATGATAAGTGATTATAATGAAAGATTTTATTTGTTGGTATCGATTGGTTTCACGAAGGAGAGGATGGAAGTGGGTTCACAACTCACTAGATTGGACCCATTTACAACCTGAATTAAATTCTGATTGAGTTGGATTGGATCGAGTTCAATAATTTTTTATACAGATTAAGTTGAGTTTATGAAAACTCGGCCTGAGTCAACTGAGTTTCAATCCTAATAATGATTATGATAATAAGTAATTATAGAGATATCTTATTTGTTGATATCAATTGGTTTCACGAAGGAGTGGATGGATGTCGGTTCAACTCACATGTTAAGATTTATTAGAACCTACGATCTAGATGTACTCTAGATTGGACCCGTTTACAACCCGGTTGGTTATCTTTATAAAGAAAAACATGACAAAGATCAATCTGCTTCTTTCAGTAAAAATTCAAACCAGACTAGCGGATTTTAACATGATATATGCAACTGATAACACTTTTGCGGGTAAGAACAGCACGGGCAATTTGGTCTAAAAAAGTTTGATTAGGTGTACGAGACATCCTAATCCAATTTCAAAATTTGTAAGGGGACTGACCTGAATTCTCAACTTTGGAAGCATTTTCAACAAAATATCCCAACTAATTAACTAATAAATAATGAATATTTTCTAAAATTAGTACATAAATTTGAAATGTCAAAATATAAGGAAAATTATAAAAAATCTAAAAATAGAAAATATAGAATTTTTTTAGTGAGTTCAATTTTTTTGACCCATCCTTGTTATATTTTAGCATTAAAAAATAAAGAATTTTTTTTTGAAAATTTGACTGCAAGTAGGAAAAGAGATTTTACCAATGGATTGGTCCACACTATAATTTTAGAGTTTGAATAAAGGAAAATTCATTAGAATAGCTAAAATAGAGAAAAAAGGTGTGAGACCCTGACCTAGAGAAGCCCAGGCGGCCGAGTCCAAGAGGGCTGATCCAAGTGAAACTGGGCACTGTCGGTCCGACCGACAACCCAGCAGTGGGTTGGCCTGATTTGTTTTGTCCCACATCGAAAATGAGGGAATTTCATGAGGGGTTATAAGTGGCAGCCCTTCCTTACTCAGCAAGATGCGTTTTGAGGCCTACGAGTTGTGCCAAGCCCCAATCCAAACCCTTGTGGGCTCGCATGTGTGGGCTCAAAACAATCAGTTTCTTGCTGAACCAAACCCTAAGTCCAAATTTTTTGGGTCAGGTCTTTACTAAAGGCATTTTAAAATATATAAAGAAAGATTTAACCATGTTAGTCATATCCTCGTAATAGTATTAATAAAATATGAAAAATATATAAAAAAGACTAAAATGTAAGAAAAGAAATTTTAGGATTATATTTGGTAAAGGATTTGGTCCACCCTTTTCATGTTATTATTTAAGAATAGGAAACCTTTATACAACAATGTCTAAAAATAGAAAAAAAAATATAATTCATGATTAAATTTGGTGAGTTGTGATACGACTCATCTATTTCATATTACTACTTAAAATAGAAAATTTTAGTATAGAATTTCTAAAATGAAGAAAAAATAACTTACTATAATTTTTTTACCAACATCACTCGAACTCTGAAGCATGTGGTTCGTACCATTGAAAGGGATTTAAATATCGGTTTTTTAAACCTCTATATATCGGCCGATACAATATGTATTGACCGATATCCGATATATATCGCTGATATCAGCTGATATTTAACGTTTTAATTTAAAAAAAAAAGTAGGTGAGACTTGAGAGAAATTTCTCACCCGAGATATCAGCCAATATCTGAATATCGGCTGATACCGAGATTTGAACTCCTGATTGAAACAGATACCTTTTGTATTTCTATTTATCTCCCATTTTTATAATGAAAATACCATTTGTCGGTAATAATGTTTAGTTATAGGAATTTCTCATTTTTATCAATAATTTGTTTTTACTATGAAAATATCCTGGTAACATCATGATAATAACGCAATGTATCATGATATTATCATTTTTTTACTTTCCGTACCTATATAAACTTATAAATACTTTTATATGACTCAAATATCTGATTCTTCAAATTATTTTAATTTTAAGTGTCATTTTCATTTGAATATTTGTCTATTATATTTTTTATTATTATTAAGTATTTTATTTCCAGTGAAATGTTCTCCATAATTCCACAATAAAAACTTCAAAATTTAAAAACTATCTCAATTTACCGTTCAGTGATAATGAACAACAATCTACTAAAGTGTCTTATTTGAATTTTGAAGTATCTTCTTGTAAGCATGTGATGTGATTGGTTAAAAAGATATTAGTTTGAATAATTTTTTTTATAAAAAACCATTTTGATCAGATAAGTAAAATTATTTTATTTACGTCTCAAAAATTCAATTTATTTTCTGTTATAAACTTGATTATTTTCTCTAAAACAAGTGAAATAATTAATATCTAACAAATATATAAGCATTTATCATCCTATTTCGTTCTTAAAAAAACGTAATTTGCTACTATCAAAGTTAAACTATTTTATAAAACTTTATAGTTAGACAACTATAATAGTTTTTATTGATGTGATAAATATTTTGATTGAATATTATTTTTATGTTTTAAAAGGCTAATCAATTGTTATTTATCAGTTGCATATCAAGATTTTTTTTCTTTTAAAAAAGAAAAATATCAGGTGTAATAGCCATTTTTACATCTGCACCATCTAATTAAAAAAAAAAACTATAATTTAAATTTTCAAATTTCTTATAGATAGTGAAGAGGAAGGACTTGACTTTAATATAGTCAGATCTCTTGCATTTAATCATATCTCTTTTTAAAAAATGAACAATTTCATGTATAAGTAACATGTTCCTCCGTAACTTGGAATTTTGGATACTATCTTTTTGAAAAAAATGATAGGTCTACCTAATGCATGGTTTGAAGAGTGCTTTTAGGGTTGAAATCGGGTCACATCTTTAAAACACAACTTGATTTGAGTCAATATTTATGGAATCTGATCAGAATCGATCCGAACTATTAACCTGAAGTTCTCGACCCGACCCGACCTGAATTTTAGTCTTACTCAATCTAAATTTTGACCAACCCGTATTTTGAACTCATTTTAGCCTAATTTTAGTCGGATTGAGTTAACTTGAAAATTCCTCAATCCGACTCTAATTCCATGAAGGGTTTTTGTTTTCTCAACTCGACTCAACCCACTGACCCGACTCGCATGACCTAACCCACTGACCCGACTTGCATGACTTGACCCACATGATTTCTCTCAAGACCCGACCTGAGTTTCACCCCTAAATGCTTTGAAGGGCTATGTTATAAGGTGATGCCCATCCCATGGTAAAATGGTAGAAAATTAAATGGATGACTTGATTATTATAGGATTTGTTAAATTGTTCAACATGAAACCAGTACGTCATCTTAGTCTTTAATTTTTTTAGATAAAATTAAATTTATTGATAAATATTTTTATTAATTATTATCAATTCAAAAGTGAGGATGTATCAAATGTCATCAATCAAAGTTGAATTTAGACTTAAAAAAAAAAATTTAATGTTTTTAGTGACTTAAATTTATCATTAAATGGGCCCTAAAGGAGGCCTTTGTAATGAAGTAGCCAATTTGCAACCATATTTTAATTTCTATCTAACTCAAAAAAGAAAAGAAAGCGAAAAGCAATTTAAATTAAATTATAACATATTTTATTTTTCAATAAAATACGACGTCTTTTTTTAAAATACAATTTCACAAAAGTTATGGGCCTCTATAAATAATCCGATGAAGTAATGGAATGAATGTCTTAGAATTGTTCATTCTATTGGCTTACTGTAATTGAGTTAGTGAGTTTTGAGTTTTCATAATAAAGTGGTTCCTGGCGTGGAGTTTGCTCTCTCATGTTTCAAGATCAAATTTTTACGCTACCATCTAACTTATTCAGGGCCAACTATGTGGACAATGGCGGTGCAGGTCCTAGGAGATTAGTCTTGTTGGGTCAATACTCAGAGATACCCTCGTTATCCAAAAAAAAAAAATATTTTTAATATAAGAATTGAAAAAATAATCATAATAAATTTTATAGTCAACTAATTTAAATTAAATAACATAACCCGTTGAAAGAGATCTCTTCTTAACAAGTGTTGATTTAATTTACTAAAAAAAAGTACTTAAAATCAGGGGTTAAAATACCGCCCGAGCTGATATATCGGCCGATATACATATCGGTCGATATATCGGCCGATATTTTTATCTCTCCTCCCGATATCGACATTTTCTCTCTCCTCCGATATCAGAACCGTGAAAAAACCGCAAAAAACCGTGACTAACCGTTACGAACCTCGAAAAACCGTGAAAAAACGCAAAAAACCGTGAAAGCTGTATCCTGACGAACCGTGATGAACCGCAAAAAACCGTTAAAAACCGCAAAAAACCGTGAAAGCCGTATCCTGACGAACCGTGACGGACCGTGTCGAACCGTGGCGAACCGCAAAAAACCGTTAAAAACCGCAAAAAACCGTGTAAAAACCGTATCGGTGTTTTTTTTTTAAAAAAAAATTTTAAATACCGATTTTTATGAATATCGGCCGATATTGGGACCGATATTTCAGTCCGAATATCGGCCATATCGGCCGATATTACTACTGTATGGCCGATACATATCGTATCGGCCGATATTGTTCGGTTTGAAAAAACAGATATATATCGGCCGATATTTGCACCTTAGCTTAAAATTTTTTTTTATTTCATAAATATATTTTTAAATTTCATAAATTTTATAATGTAATAAAAAATATTATTATTAAAATAAAAATTGAGTTCACTTGAACTCCTTAATTGTTAAGTAATTTTAGTATTTTCGAAGAAGCAACACATGCATCTATCAGTCTCTTATTCGTGTAATAGCGACGACTTTCAGCCACAACTAGACGACGAGTTTGAAATACGAATGATTGAAGAAGAAAATAATAATAAACAGACGATTAAACAAAACGAAAGGAGACGACGTTGAGGAACGACTGAAAAAAAGAAATAACAAAGCAATGGAATTGGTCCGTCGTCCGTCCCTCTTGCTTCAGTCAAACCCATCTCTCCTTCCTTAAGTCCTCCAGCCAAGCTCCAATACCTTAACCCAAATCCTAATCCAATTCCTTCTCTCTTCCTCTCTTGCTCATCTTTCAATCCCAGCCCTCTGTCATGGAATCAGCTGTCCAAGCCCTTATCACAGCGGTCGTTAGCATCCTCCTCTGTCGTAGCAAGAAGCCCTGCCGCCGTGCGGTAGAGCAGCATCAGAACGCTGCCGCCGGATGCAGGATTCCAAAACCATCATCTACCGTGTCCGCCGGCTTGGATGAGAGTGTTCCCTCCATCAGCCGCATCTCCATGGAGGAGCTGCGCGACGCCACGAAGAACTTCGCCGTCGACGGCATCATCGCCGAGGGCAGCTTCGGATTCGTCTACAAGGCGCGGCTCAACAACGGCGTCACGGTAGCCGTCAAGATTCTGAAAGGAAAGGCAGTCGAGGACTTTCGAGAGTTCCGTGCCGAGATGGAAACGCTAGGCCGGATTCGTCACTCCAATCTGGTGCAGATGCTCGGCTACTGCGTGGATGGAGGACACCGCTTCCTCACATACGAGTTTGTCGCCCGCGGCAGCCTCGACCAGTGGCTCTACGATAAGCCGTCGTCTCTCTCCGGACGGCAGCCGTTGGATTGGAAGATGCGGAAGAAGATCGTGAAAGGGATCGCGTCTGGGCTCTGCTACTTGCACGAGAGCTGCGAACCTCACATCATACACAGAGACATAAAGGCCAGCAACGTTCTTCTTGACGCCGATTTCGAGGCGAAGATCAAGAATTTTGGATTGGCGCGTCGGATGGACGAGTCCCACTCACACGTGTCAACACAGGTGGCGGGGACCATGGGGTACATGCCGCCGGAGTATCAGGAAGGGGCATCGATTGCAACGGTAAAAGGTGACGTGTACAGCTTCGGGATATTGATGGTGGAGGTGGCGACGGGGAAGCGGCCCAACTGGCAGATTAACGTGGACGGCGAGAAGGTGGATTCGGAAGTAGAGGCGGAGGTGAGAAAGTATTTGAGAATCGCCTGCAGATTTCAAAAGAGAGTGGGTCTGAACGTGTGGGCTCGGATAATGGTGGAGTTAGGAAAGCATATGGAGCTGGTGGATTGTTCCATCTTGCCGGAGAAGGTGGATTCGGAAGTAGAGGCGGAGGTGAAAGAGTATTTGAGAATCGCCTGCAGATGTACAAGTGAGAGCTTAAATGAAAGGCCCACCATGGGTGAGGCTGTCGCCATGTTAAATGCTCTGTAACTCACCGGCGTTTCCATGTCTGGTAAGTGATCGGATTCACGGAAACCATGGTAGAGAAGTGTCTATTTCTCCTGTGTCATTGTTTGGTACTCCCCGAGGAAAAAATAAAGCAGCAAATTGATACTCTGAAGTGAAGGAATTTTTTTTTTTGGGACTACAACTCGCGAAAATGCAAAGTTTGGCAATATGTGATGGATGTTAAAGACTAAAGAGAGAGGGGGGTAAATTTGTACATTTATTTTAACTTTTTTATTTTTATTTTTTTGAAATTTAATAATATGATGCCGACCTCAGAAAGACATCAAGATCAAATGAAGAATAAATGTTCTACTCTACTCTTTAAAGTGTATTTTTTTCAATGTATGCTATTTCATTTTTCTTTACGCACAGAATAAATGAGGATAGAAAAAAATAAACAGATTTTAAATAAATTAATTCATTCTATTTTATTTTCACTTATTTTATTCTCAAATATAGATAAATCTCATTACTATTAAAAAAAGCAAATCATTTCATCAAGTGCCGTTGAGAAATCTATTTGAATAACCTGTTGTAAGTTCAATTGCTATTTTAAAGAGTCATTTCCCATCAAATTATGTTTATGTAAAGAGAAAAGTTTTCACATATCCTAAATATTAGTGGGTGCTCTCACCTCAATCATTAAAACAAGAAATAGTCACGTAAATGCAATTTGATTGAGTTATTTTTTCTCGTTTTGCAATTCAATTTTTCCTATAATATATCAGGACAAATTCAGTAGAGAAATAATTTTATGTTATCATTTTAACGGTAAAAATGTTTTTAAATGTAATGCAGCAATGTTGTATGGACGTGAACATGGTGAGAAGGGAAACTTCCCTCTTCCCAAATCGATGGACGAACTCGAAGAAGAAAAAACAGCAGCCGGTTGATTTTTTTCTTTTTTCTTTTTCTTTCTTTCTTTATTTCTTATTTTGTTTTTGTTTTTTTACATTGATTGAATGTATAAAATCGCGAACCATGATTAGTCTTACTAAACCTTATAAAATGTGTTGAAAATGAATGAGATTATAAAAGTATTAGCCTTATATAGAGAGTTCTTTAAAAAATATAAATATTTCAAATGAGACAAGTAAAATAGGACGGAGAGAGTATATATTTTGTTGAACTATGTTTGGAGGTAAGATTCACTCTATGATTAAATAAATTGGATGATCGGATAAATTATCATGGGACCATCAAACTATTCATAATTAATTCTATTAAATCATTTTAATTTTTGATTTTTTTAATATCAAAATAGTGATAATTTCAATTGTTAAAATGAAATCGTGATGACAGTCTACAATTATTAATAATGAGTAACATATTAAATAGGTATTTATAGTGCAGAATTAAAAATAAATAGCATACATTTTTGTTTAAAAATTTATTTCAACTCATTAATTAAATTGTAATTAATAATTTAATATTATTTATAAAATTGATATTAATTACACAAATTCGACACAGTTGAACCTTATTTTATCCTACATTTTATTTTGACGGTTTGATATTCAAGTCAATTTTTAAAACATTGCACCCCACATCTCTACAGTGACAAGATCGACGACAAAATTAGGTACAACCAGGCAAGGAATCCTTTCTCACGAGAATGGAGGCTTAGTTGTATCATTTAGTTTATTATATTTAGGGCTCAAACTCGGGTCGGATGGAGTGGGTTTGTCCATGTTAAAAAAATTTGAACTTGACCCGACCCGACCCGAATTGCAAACCCGAATATGTCAACCCAACCCGACCCAAATTGCTAATACTCTCAACCCGAGAGTTGACCCGACCCGACCCAAGTTAGCCTGAGTTAGCCTGATTTTCAAAAGAGGGGAAGAGGGGAAGAGGAAGATGAAGCGGAAGAGGTGGATATCGATTTTAGAAAGAGGGGAAAGAGGGGAAATAGAAGTGGAAAGGGTGTAGGGTTTTATTGAAGTTATGAATTTGGGTTGGATTTTTCTGGGTCGGGTCGGGTCGGGTTGAAATTTAAATTCTTCAGCCCAACCCGACTCGAATTTCAGTCGGATTTTTTTTTTCCTAACCCAACCCGACCCGAGTTTACAATTTCTATAACCCAGCCCACACTATTTTCAAGTCGGGTCAATCGGGTCGGGCCAAAACCCAACCCAAGTTCCAGCCCTAATTATATTTATATAATATATATTTTTGATGTAGATTTCACGATTATTGGAGTTATTTTTTTTTAATATTCATCTATTTCTATGATTTTATATTACTAAAATAAAATATATTTTAAAATATTTAAATAAATTTTACAATTCAAATGATATAAATCAGAAGAATCTTAATTAAAAAATGTCAAAATTGTGAAAACTGCCCAAACTAAATTATATATCCCTTCTCTAGGATTTGGGGAGGAGATTTCAAAGCAAGACGAAGAAAAGAACGGAATAGTAAAGAATGGCTGAGTTGTTTCTGCCGGCTGTGATTGAAGCCATTGTGGGGAGCTTGACATCGCCAATTCTGAATGAATTACGACTGCTCAGGGGAGTTGAAGAGGAAATTAAAAGGCTATCAGATACGATGGCTAGAATTCGTACTCTGCTCATTGATGCAGAAGAGAAGCAGGTTACCGGTGAATCCTTGAATCTTTGGCTTAAACAGCTTAAAGATGCCGCCTACAGTGCCGAGGACATAATAGAGGAGTACGCAATAGATTTATCGCGCTCAAGGTCAAAAATCAAGGTACCCATATTCTCTTCTTCTTTTTGGTTCCAAAAAGTCAAATTTCAAGATAAAATTGGGAGTAGGATAAGGAAGATAAGGAAAAGAATGGATGTAATTGTGGATGAGGGCTCCAAATTGCGCCTGCGTGAAGTTGCTTCCGAGGGGGAAAGTGTCACGGGAGTGAGGCCTCAGACATACTCTTACGTGATTGAATCGGAAGTTTATGGAAGAGAAAACGATAAAAACAACATCATTGAAATGTTGTTGGCCAGTGGGAGTGGTCGGGAGAACCTCTCTGTCATTCCAATTCTGGGCATGGGGGGCCTTGGGAAAACGATGCTTGCTCAGTTAGTCTACAATGATGAGGAGGTAGCAAAGCATTTTCAGATCAAAATTTGGGTTTGTGTATCTGATGATTTTGTTGTGGAGAGGCTGTTTAAAACAATCATAGGATCAATAACAATGAGTATTTGTGGACTCACGGAGATGGAACAATTGCAGATTCGTCTTCGAGAATTACTAGATGGAAAGAGATACTTGCTTGTATTAGATGATGTCTGGAATGAAGATAGTGAAAGATGGGAAATATTTATAAAACCTTTGAGATGTGGTGACAAAGGAAGTAAAATTGTTGTGACCACCCGTAGTCAAAAGGTTGCAACAATTATGGGCGCAACCATCTCATACCCTTTGGAGGGGTTACAGGATGCTGATTGTTGGTCCTTGTTCGTAGAGCGGGCATTTGGTGGAAGAGAAGACGTGTATCCAAACTTGATTGAAATTGGAAAAGAGATAGTGAAGAAGTGCAAAGGTGTGCCCCTAGCAGCGAAGGCCTTGGGTGGTTTGATGTCTTTTAAAAGGGAATTGAGTGATCTGCCATTTTGGACATTTGTTAGAGATAACGAGATCTGGAAGTTGCCAGAAGATCCACATGGTATTTTTCCAGCATTAAGGTTGAGCTACAATCATCTTCCAGCACATCTAAAACGATGCTTTGCCTATTGCTCCATCTTCCCTAAAGATTATAAATTTGAGAAGGAGACTCTAATCCAGCAATGGATAGCTGCAGATTTCATTCCATTGTCCATGGGAGGTCAACTGGCAGAGGATATTGGCAATGGATATTTCAATGATTTATTATGGAGGTCGTTCTTTCAGGAGGTAGAAAAAGATGATTGGGGTGAGATAAAAAATTGCAAAATTCACGACCTTCTTCACGATCTTGCAGCATTGGTTGCAAAAGATGACTGTTTGACTTTGGGGTTTGGCATGGAGGAAAGTACTCTTAAACGAGTACGTTATGCATCATGGCTTTGTGACAACGTTGGACTTCACTTCTCAAAAGACGTGTATGAAGCGAAAAATTTACGTGCATTTTTGTGTTATTCAGTAACCTCTGCTACTTATCTCCCAACTGAAGATCTTGATAAATTGTTTTCAAATGCTAGGCGATTACGTGTTCTAAGCTTAGGAGAAGTTTTTAGTATGGGAGGTGACTTCCCTAACTCAATAGGGAAGTTGATACATTTAAGGTTCCTTGACCTCTCCAACATATCATTTCATATGGATACATTACTCACGTCTATCACCAGCCTCCAAAATCTACAGACCTTGAAGCTCTCACGTTTCAGAAGACTCCCTGAAGACATGAGCAATATGGTAAGCCTCAGACATCTTGACATAAGAAAGTGTAATCAGTTGACTTGCATGCCTTCTAGGATCGGACAATTGACTTCTCTTCAGACATTGCCCAGATTCATCGTGGGCAAAGAGAGCAGATGCGGCATAGAAGAGTTGCATAACCTACAAATTCGAGGGGACATAAGAATAGATAAACTTGAGAATGTAGGCGACGTTGAAAATGCTAGAAGATCGAAACTCAAGGACAAGCAGTTGCTCCGGTCTGTGGGATTCTATTGGTCGGTGGATGAATCATATGATGGTGAAGCTAACAAGCTAGAGAATGTCGAGGAAATTCTTGAAGGCCTCCAACCACCTGAGAACCTCAAAAGACTTTGGGTGATCAATTACAGTGGCGGCAATTTTCCAAACTGGCTGATGTATCCTTTGCTTCCATATTTGGTGGAAATTGTGCTATACAATTGCAAGGGATGTGAGGTTCTCCCTCCACTTGGACAATTACCTCACCTAAGAATTCTCATCCTAGATAAAATGTGCAGTGTCAAGTGCCTAGATGGTGAGTTCTATGGCAATGGAACAATCAAGGGGTTCCCTTCATTGAAAACATTGGTTCTGAGGGACATGCCTAATTTGGAGGGATGGTCAGAAATAGATGAAATAGATTTGTTTCTATGCCTGGAAAAATTGATCGTTGTAGAATGCAACAGTTTGACATGTCTGCCACGACTTTCAGCAATTCGACGTTTGGAGGTCTATAGGTCCAATGCTGCAATTCTCAGTTCGGTGGAAACCCTAACCTCACTTTCTTTTCTTGGCATTGATCAATTTCAAGAGCTTGAGTTTCTACCAGAGGGGATGTTGCAAAATCACACAGCTTTACAGTGCCTCCAAATTAGCCGGTGTCCAAAGCTGAAGACTCTATCAATGCAACTGGGGAATCTTACAACTTTGAAATCACTGTTGATTAATGATTGCAGTGCCCTTGCAAATTTGCAAGGGGAATTGCAAAATCTCATCTCTCTTGATTTTTTACAAATACATGGATGTCACAGTCTTACTTCATTTCCAAGTGAGGAGATGCAAGGCTTGACCTCTCTTTTGCATCTACAGATTCAACACTGTGATAATCTATCTCTTCTCCAAGGTTTGCAATACCTCACGTCTCTCAAGAAGTTTACTATCAGGTCACTGCCAGAGTTGGTTTCTTTACCAGAAGGGTTGCAACATCTCACAATACTAGAAAGCTTGTGGATTGAAGATTGTGGTAGCTTCAGTTCTTTACCTGAGTGGGTCGGAAATCTTGCATCACTTCGAGAATTGAAAATCAGGAACTCTCCTCACTTGGAATGTTTACCCACAGGGCCACAAATTTTTTCTAGGCTCCAAATTCTTGTTATCCATGGTTGTAATCATTTAGTTGATCGATATCGTAAGGACTTCGGCACAGATTGGAACTCAATAAAGCACATTCCATTTGTTAGTATCAGTCATGATTGTGCATTTTATTTTCCTGAAGATCTCATGAATGGGAGGAAGATTGGAATTCATGCTAGAACCAATCGCTTCTTTGACACAAAGGGCTAAGACCCAGCTGTGGTCTCTACTTTAATCTAGGTAGGTCTACCAGATAAATGGACTGATGAACCTTTCATTTCTCCTTGAGCAACTGCATGCATACTGTATCCCTTATAAAGGTATTTTGTAGCATCTCTCTCGATGATGTTTGATTATGTGTATATTTTGGTTAGGCACTCGAAGACTGGAGTTTTGATTTCTGAATGCATATCAAGCAAGTTGGATCACATAGCAATGAATATTTCCCTGGAAGGTAATGTACTAAGTTGCTTCCACCTCCTCGTTCACACAGTATGATCCCATCTTCCCTTGAAAAAATGGAACTCAAATGATCTATATTACTAATATGGTGGGCTCAGTTACAGATGGATCATGACCTGAAATGAGTCCAGATTAGACATCCTAGCCAATTGATATGTTGCACTACCCACCCATTGAATTTTGATCATTGCTGTATGTCTCTGTTAACTGCCTCTTTTCAAAGTTGTTTAATATTGTTGTTCCATGAATGAAATTATATCCTCATCATTCTGCTTATTAGTTCAGTTGTTTAATTGCACATAGCTTGTCAATGGGCTCGGAATGGCTGTCAAAGTGTCAAGAATGCAAGCTCAAAAAGGCAATTTAGCCCACTCCATCAGCCGTATTGGGGTCTAAAATGAACCCAATTAATGAAAAAATCAGAGCCATGCTTGACCTACCTCAAATCTCTTAGGTCTCACTTAGCTAGGCCAACTACCATCTCATCTGTCTAGGATGTATATAATTTCATCGATTTTTGCTTCTTTCTTCTTTGTGTGCTCCTTATTGTAGCTAGTAACATGTACACATAGTATGTGCCAAGGTCCAATCACTTTTATTAATGGGGATAATTGATGCGGTGCTACCATTTTTATTTTTAGATTTAGAATAGTTTAGAGCTATTTTTATAATTTTAATAATGGTCATATTTTAAGTTCAATGTGATGTCTAAATTACATGAATTTGAATCAAATGGATAGGTTATTAGACTACCTTTTCAACAAGTTCAAATTTATGCTATTTTGAAACTAATTGGAAAAGTTATGACCAAATTTCTAATAGGGTTTATTATGATTACGAATTTATTACATTTTGTGTTTAATTTTCTTTTGTTCAATACGAACATCCTGGCCATCTTATAATCTTATTGTACTCTACACTTCATTCCTCTTGAAAGTTGAGCATTGGTGTATTTAGAGTGGTTAGTGAAGCATCAGTGCATTGTTATAGTTCCAAAAATAGTAACTATTTTTTTCTGCACTAGGACTGTGCTTGGATGAGGTAAAAGTTTTGTAGAGGCTTCTTCTATGTAAGAGATTCCCTTAAGTAGGGGTTTCCCCTGTCGATGGATTCTCCTTATCTTGTTTGGTAAGTATAGGAGAAGAGATATGATGAAAAATAAGCTATTTATTATATGTTTTGATTGATATGAAAAGTAATTATAACTTTCTCTGAGAATATTTTCATGAATGGGTTAGTTTTTAAACATTCCACTAGTTTTATTAATATTTGTTACATAAGAATTAAAACATTGTCATTTTAGAAAATATGCTATATTTTGAAATTTATGAACTAAACTAAGTAAAGGAAGAAGTCTGTATGTTTCTTGATAAGTAAAACTTTCTTAATTAAAATATCCTTTATTATCTGATATTAAATTATATAGTGAATGGTTTAAACTGAGATTATTTTTAAATTAGAATATTTTGATTCAATAAAAATTGTTTAATTTATGGCTATATATCAAATGGTAAATTTTTTTGGATAGCGTTGAATTATTAAAATTACATAGATTTATAAGAACTTTGTCATCTTGAATGATTCATAATTCCATAATTGTGATATGTTTTTTAATTTTTTTTTTTAAAATACCTAATCAACCTGTGCAACAAATACATTCACTTGCAATCAAGTAGAGAAGTAACGGATATAGGGAGAAACTGAGTTTCTCTAGTTGAGTTTGGAGCAATAAAAAAGGTAAAGGGGAGAGGCAATTATGCTCACTTTCTTTTGGGAGGACATATGGCTTGGAGATAGACCATTGAGAGAGCGTTATCCTCGATTGTTCAGAGTAGCTTGAAATAAACGGGTTTTGGTGCAAGAAGCTTTTAGGGTGGGGGACAAGGGATCTCTTGGCATCTAGATTTTAGAGAGGTCTTAGATCGTTCGAGGTTGACATTTTGAATGAGCTCTTGGCCCAACTGGGGGAATTCCCATTGGATCTTGGAGGAGAAGATGAATTGGTTTGGACGAGAGATCCTTAGGGGATTTTCTCGGTCAAGTCTCTAATTGAGGCTTGGAATCAAAATGATAATAGCTCAACTGTGGCTCAATCTTTAGTGTGGAAATGCCTTACCCCGCCTAGAGTCCAATTGTTTGTTTGGTGTTGCATGAAAAGGAAAATCTTGACTAGAATGGATTTGAGGAGAAGGGGAGTGTTGCGTTTAGAGGGTGACATTAGTTGTCCCCTTTGTGGGTCGGCCGATGAAACTATGGATCATCTCTTGGTCACTTGTCCTGTGGCGTGGAAGATTTGGAGTTACTTCTTGGAGCTCATGGGTGTCTCTTGGGTATGTCCAGGTTCTTGAGAAAGTTTAGAGTGGTCCTTTCCTAATTGTAATATCAGGAGGAGGCTAGCCTGGATGACGATTCCAGTTGTGGTGTTGTGGACTATTTGGAAGGAGAGGAATAATAGAATCTTTGAAGACAAAAATTTGGAGGTTAGGGAGCTTATCCAAAAGGCAAAATGGAGTGTGTGTGTTTGGCTTTATTCAAACAAGGAGTTCAGAGATTTTAAGGCCTCAGACCTGATTCAGTCTTGGGAGGGTGCTATGATGTCTAGACCAATGTAACAAATACCGCCGATATTTTTGATTTTACCACGAAAATATCGGTAAAATAACGTTTTCACGTTAAAAACGCGATGTTAACGCCAATAACGTTTTTAACAGATTTTTATTGTTAATATCGCATTTTTAACGCGAGAAACGGTAATATCACGAAAAAAAACGCGATATTATCGGTAATTTATCTCCCACAGTTTTACACACACGCATGTGTGAAGTGGAAGTCACGGACAAGTGATCTAAACTCTCAGGTAACCCATATAAAGTGGAAGCGCTCTCATCCTTTATTCTCACATTCGATGTGGGACAACTAAAATAGCAAAAGTCAAACACTTTTTTGCTTGCTGCCTTGTTGGGAGCTGTGAGAGTGAGGGGCATTTTTCTTTCACTGCTTTGGTAAGTTATTGAGTCAAGAGCTTGGATGACTCACTCACATATAATTTTAATATATTTATTAATTTATTAGTTATATTAAATCTTATTAAACTAAACTAAAATTTGTCTACATACAGATTATAATAAATAAGTTTTATTTAAATATGTTTATTTTATTGATTTAAATAATAGAAATTGATATTTGATAGAAACCTTTATTTCAAGTGTTTATTTTATTTTAATTTAAATCAGGTGGCTAATTGTGTTTATAAAACAATTTTTTTTAAAAAAAATTTCACATCAAAAATTATCTTTTGATTTTATAGAGTCGATGCACTTATCTTATATATTTATTTATTATTTTAAGATATTTATATTTATTTTATTAATTTTTAAATATTTATATTTTTCGTGAGATTTTCCCGTTAAATTTTCGATAAAAATCCGAGAATTTGAAAATATCCCGTTATTAACAGTTGCCATTAATATCCCGAGAACGGTATTTGTGACGTTGGTCTAGACTCTAGACCATAGTGTCGAAAGAAATATGTGGAGTGGTCCCCAGCCCCAATTGGAACGCCGAAATTCAATGTGGACGGGGCCTCTAGGGACAAGCCTGGTCCAGCTGGAATTGGGGATGTCCTTAGAGATCATTTGGGCATTATGTGAGTTGTCTTTACAGAGTTAGTGGGGATCTTGGAATCAATTGAGGCCGAACTTCTTAGTATTAGGAGAGCCGACCTTAACTACAAGAGCGGGTCTAGGGGGAGTTAAGTTAGTGATTGAAAGTGACTCTTCCAACGCTATCAAATTGCCAGGGGTTTAAAGCGTCCTCCATGAGGTTAATCACCTTAGTTAGGGAGATTAAGAAATTGATTTCGGGCATGGAGGTGGTTTTGGTGCATATTAGCCGTACGGCCAACGGAATGGCTGACTTCTTTGCGAAGAATGATGTTAGCGGTCCTATTGTGGCACTTTTCAGTTACCTGGGGGATAGGTTATTTTGCTCTAGTGGAGACTTGTTTCTTCTTGTTTCTCTCGTGCTTGTTGTTTTTGTTTTTCTTTGTGCCTATTGTTTTTGTTTTTCTTTGTGCCTAATCCTCTTAGGCCCTATGTAAATCTTTTGTATCGGTTTTCTTGTTAATAAAAGCTTTTTCTATTACCGCTAAAAAAAACAATACAAATACCAAACAGGGAAAAAAAGAGAAACCCCTTCTTTCTCTCTTTTACCCCTCTTCCAGTACATGATCTAAAACTCTGGTTTGCATCACAATGAATTTGGAATAAGGTCCAAAAGTCACTTTAATAATGATTCTAGTCAGTACCCACTTATTTAATGCCCAGTTTAGATGTCACTGTGTAGTCTGATCTGTAGATATCAAATTTGGTTGTTTCCCTTTTATCATTTTAGGTAGATTTCCTAACACAGCATTTTTGTTAAAGATGTAGAAACATATCATGCAATGTTGAATGACAATTTAGACAATTTGATATCAATTCAATGTATCTCTAGAACAAAATATCTGTTAATTTCTTCTGTACCTAAGTGGATAATGATGTTTGCTTTTGTTTTGTTTTATATCATTTCATTTTATTTTTCTCTATCTACTGAATTTTTCATGTGTCGAATCTGTGACTAAATATTTCGGTGGAGAGATGAACAATGAATGATGGTCTCATGCCTAGTTTGCTCTGTTGATCTAATTTGAGATATGCTTTCTTCAAATCTGTTTTGCTTTTGTTGTTTGATTTGGTTTGGCTTATTGTTTTCATGTTTGTTCATTTCAAAATCAAGTTTAGTAGTGCACTCTTGGATTTTTTTTTTCCGACCCTACTCATGCTTGTTTTTAACATTCTTTGATCCATTGTTCAGGAATGTGGATCATTTTTCATTTCCATTTTCCCTTTTGGGCGCTCTCATTTTGAAGTTCCAGAAGTGGAAACTGAGACTGTGGATCGGGAAAGCAGATTTGAGAATGATTGTGGAGTGTCTGGATCAGATTTTCAGGGTTCTCTTCTTCGTCTACGTCTCCTCTTGATTCCAAGGTAGAATAAGACGTCAAGTTGATTCATAAGGCGATAAATACATCAATTATTCTTGCTGCAGAACTTTTGTTATCATCAATTTGCTCACCATTTACAGAGATTACTGGCATATGTGTAATTCCATTTGAATTTTTCTTTCTATGCTTCGTTTTGGAATTTTTGAATGAAATGAGTTTATGATTTCATTGTTATGTTTTTACTTTCTCTGATTTTAGTTTGTGTTTTTCTCCTCCACGGAAGGTGTTCGACTGAAAGGAATTAATTTGCTGTGGGTTATGGTCTTGACTCTTGAGATTGGATTTCGATTTTGTGTTGGGGGTTGGTTACATTTTACCGTAGATTGCGGGTGGATTTATGGTTTATTGTTTGATTTAGACTGATTGTCCTGTAATTTTTTGTTTTGTTGTGTGTTTCAGATAGATTTTATTTTGTTGTTGTTGAGTTTGTACTGTTTGGTCTGTGCTTTTTGGTTTTTCTCTGGAGATCACTTGTGCTTGAGTAATTTGATGAGGGTTTTTCTTTTTGTTTAGAGATTAATTGTATCTTCTTCTTCATGTGGGTATCTCTCTCTCTCTGCCCTGTAGAGATTATTCGCATCCTCTTCTTCTTCTTGTTCTTTTGAGGTTGTGAGATGTTTTTGGTGGTGGTGTTGGAATGAGTGATTCTTCAAATATTTAGGGGCTATCAAATTTTACGTATTACTTTTGATTTTAACTAGAGTGGTTCTAATGTCATTACGAACGGAAATTAGTTGCTTAGATTCTGCTTCTACCTGAGAAAATAGCTTCATTCTGGATTTGATTGCTAGAACTTATTTTCTGTTTATTCATTGCAGGATGGACCCTTTATGAGTTGCTATTAAAACGAACCCTGTTCTAGGTAAGATGATTATAAGTGCAGTCATTTCTCCAATGGGGACTGATTGCACAGGTAGAATTTGATTAAGCTATCATCAATTGCTATCAGTTTCTGATTGTGCTCAAAACATTTATAGTATTTTTGGATTTAATATTTTGTTTTTACTGTTTGCATATCCTACTTATCACAGTGCTATGAAGGTCAGCCACTATTTCAATTTGATCAAGCTCGCGTGTTCTGATCTGGCCTTGTTGGATTTTCTTTTCACGGGCCTCTTTCTCATTATTATTTCTGGTTCTGCGAGGTGAATTTAATTGGAACTTAGTGATTGTTTTAATTTCTTATTCTTTTTTTGTTATGGGAAACTGAAATGTTGCCATTTTCTTTTTCTGGGATCTATTCCCTTTCCAGGATTGGTGAGTGATTCCTGCTAAAATTGTTTTTCACCAAACATGGAATAGTATTTACTATGTTCTCTTAGGCTTCTTGCGTTTTGAATCTCCAGCCAATATCTTTAGTGAGTTGAAGGCAACATTTTGGCCAATGCTAACTGTAAGAAGAAATCATCTCCTTTCTTGTTATACTTTAGTCGAACACAGCCTTTTCATATTGGACTTCATGTAACTTCTGTCTGCAAGCAAGTAGAGACTCATTATTGTAATTTCTTCTTTGAAACCTTCCTGATTTGATGATCAATAACTTGTGTTGTTTGTCTTTTGATGTTATGTTCCAATTCTGTTTAGGATTAACATTATCTAAATCTGTATTGTATTACTTTAGGTTTTAGAACTTTTTTATTGAAATTTAGACGGGTGTCATCACTATTTTTTTTTCTAATAATTTCAATAGAGGAAGCATGCAGTCCTCTACCCTTCATGGTATCTTTGTGTCTTACTTTGAACAAGATGATTCCACGGCCCCTTTTTAAAATAACTCATGTTGGAAGATAATAGCCATCAATTTTTTTTTCTCCTGTGTTGTACGTGGACAGATGCTGAAGTTCTTTCTTTACCACCTCTCTACAACTTCTCAATTCATGTGCAGACTTTTATAATTGGGATGATATTTGGGGCATAACCTGTTTATGTTAGTACCTAAAAGTCCAATATCCGGATCACTAAGGTGTGGTTTGAGTATGATGATGATGACAATTGGCATCAATTCTTGTTTCTATTTGAACCCCAAGGGTTGGCCTATTGGTTGAGACACAAGATTTCAGGATTGAGGTCTTGGATTGAAATCCCTGGTAACTCCAAATGAAAGACCACTCTCCGTGGGATATGTACAGAGTAAGGTCCCACCGCTTGAACCCGGCATGTGTGTGTAGGGAGGTGTGCACATACTCCGAAGGACTAGTCGGGCGAGACACCTGGACACCTTCTGTCATTAAAAAAAAATAAATTCTTGTTTCTGTTTTTTTCCTAGGCCTGGTTTTTTATGAGATTATTGTATTTAGATTTTTAATCTCAAATTTTATTTTGTCAAGCTTTGATATAAGCACAAAATCATATTAACATGATAAAATTAGTATATTATATATAATTTCTAGAATTATAATAATAGAAATTATTTAAACTATGATGTTATAATATTGATTGTGGAAAATAGTGATTCCAAATTAAAAGAAAAAAGAAAACATACAACGAATTAAGTTCTATCTCACTATTCAATATGATTTTTAAAACACTGAAGAATTTTCTTTTCAACTCCAATTCCATGGTTACAGGTGACCTCAAATGCAGTTCTCACTCTGAGAAACCTTTTATGGGAAATGTGGTTGGACTATACTACCCTCATGTGTTTGTGCTTGAGATGCAAGCCAGTAGCATCTTAGTTAAAGAACGGATTATTTTCTAAATATTAATAATTAATAAGTTGTTAGAAGGGATTTGATTTCAATTATTATTATTTTCCAATGAATTATATCTAGAATCTATTTGTAGAATAGATTGAATCGTTAGAAGTATCAAAGATGTTTTTCTCAAATGAGTCTTTATCTGAAATATGTCTCTAATTTCTGCATTTGTCTCTATTTTCTTTACTTTCTCTATTTTTTCTCAAATTCCTACCATTTGGTACCTGAGCCTCTCATCTCCATCTTTTCTTTCCGTCCTTTTTCAAAACCTCAAGAAAAGAAAGGGCAAGAATGCAAAGAAGAAGGAAGATAAAGAAGAGCTATATTGGGACATTCTTTGATTGGCTATGATGTCAACTCTAGACTTGTTGCCAATTCTGTATCGTTGTTTGGATCAATAGCCCATTACATGCATGCACACCTCCTCTTGCTGCTCCCTTCAATTATGCAGGTCATCTTTGTTTTATTCTTCTTCTCAGCTTTTCAACAATCGATGTATTGCCATTATCATCATTGACTGACATCTTGGTGGTTTTCAATGTTCATTTATGATATTGTGTGATGCAGAGATCTGAGTTAATTCATCCATCTTTTACCGGTTCAAAAGGGGAGAGGCACTAAGCAAGAAAAATAATTGAAAAAGGAAATAAAAGCTAGCTAAATTTATTCCCAATTTGACATGCTCATGTGGCTGCCCATTGGGCTACATGTGGACCAATAAGAAGAATGAAAAATGCCATTGGGATGCCACATGGATGGTCCCACTTGTTTATTCTAAAATACTCCAAAAGATATTCTAAACATGCCCATTGGATGAGATAAGCCTTCATTAACTTTCTCGAAACACTCCACACATTTTTGGCTGCACAAATCTTCCACAAACACAGCATAGAGGAGAAGAATTAGGACTTTGGACGATGGAGAGAATGGAGGAATTTTGGAGAGAGAAAATACGGGTTGAAAGGCCAAGCTTTCATGGAGAGTCAACTTGGGTGTATGGGTATGACTCATTTGGGACATTTATTTGGGTAATTGGGTCATTTGAAATTGGGTATTTGGGTCATTTAGTGGATGAAGCCAAATCAAAGGTTCTAATGATCCAAGTCCAAAATTATGAAGGGCTAATTAGACAAGGTCCAATTAGTGTGTCCTCTGTCAAATCTGTCCATGAAGTCCAACGCAATTTCCTACATATCAAGTTTAGGTCCATGATGCTTGCATCATTTTGTATCTCCCTCATGGGGATGGAGGGAGAGATTGTTGTGGGTCCAGCTCACCAGCGGGAAAGAAAGAACGAAAGAAAAAAAAAAAAAAGGAAGAAGAAAGAAACAAAAGATTGTCCATGGGAGAGACGTCAACGAGTGAGAAAGCAAGTCCCACATCGGTTAAGGTGGAAAAATGGGAGGAGGAGAAGTGGTTAGAAAAGGGAAAGAGAGATGCAAGCATCAGTGTGCTTGGGACATTGATGCAGCTTGTGAGGTTTATAACCGAAGCGTATAGATTGCTGGTTGAAAATAAAAAACCCTCTCTGAGATTCGGCCAAGATCTTTGCATTGTCTTTGATCTTAGTTTTTCCTTCATCGTGAGATCCGATGGTGACTGAAGTTCGACATCAGATCCGGATCCTCGTTCGATGAACCCAAGACGGGTTGGATTTCAGCTATTTTCTTAACTATTATTTTCTTCTGCAGATATGATTCTCCATTTAAGGGAACTTTCTTTGTTTTGTCCATTTAAGAGAGAGAGAGGTATCAGTAACTTACAAATCATGTCATTGTGAAACACAAGTAAATACTCGGAAACAATGGAATTTGGAGGTTGATACTCTTTTCCTCATCTCTCTTACAAAACACAATATAAGAACTTTAAAAGTCCCTCAAAGATGCTACAAATTTACAAAAGTACTCTTATGCCCAAAGGTCATGGATTGTGCTATTGCGCCCTTAGCTCGAGGGTGTCGCTCCTAAGAACTCCAATTAGTGTTTATTGTCTGGTATGATCTGAATCACCAAAGAATACATGATATTTACAGTGAAGAGAAAGAGAGATGAACCTATCAATAGAAGGGAGAGGAGAGTGATTTATAGCTATTGGAATGTGATATACAAATCATTGAAGGATTCTCCTATTAAGATAAGTTAGAGTTGATCTTGCATGGTCTAGCTCAACTGATAGACGCTTTAACCCTGGAACCAAAAGTCCTAGGTTCGAATCTCGTAGTCACCAAATGCTCATGGTTGTAGGTGGTTGTGTGCATCCGGGGTTTTACCCAACGCCCTTATACTCGAGAAGAGGTGCGGGTCTTTATCGTTAAAAAAAAAGTTGTGTTAGATGAGGAGTCTAAGCTTATGCCAATCTCTTATTAAAGTTAGTATTGGTTTCAAAGGTTGAGTTTATCCATGGTTCTTGTATATGCATCTATATATTCACGAGTTTCTTAAAGAATGAGAAATCTGATGGGCTTTATTTAAATTTGGCTGTTGAAATCTGTTTTTAGACTGGATTGTTTGCAATAATCTGATGGAAGGGAAGGAAAAGAAACTAAAACTGGGCAGTGCACAGAGCAGGGAGCCACTTCGACAGGGTTCTAACCTCAGAATGAATGATGAATAATTCTGCTTACCTTTTTCAGTTATGACTACATAGAATCTTTCATAAATTGATTCTTATAACTAAGCAACTTCTCTGAATTGGAGGCCTATTTCTTATACCCACATAACCACTTAAGAGTCTTAAATAGATAATCTGCAATAAATAAATTTTACTCTGCTTAACCAATGGATTAATTGCTGGTTATGAGCTGGACACTTCGATGTTGTGAACCTGGGTGTGATAACTGAGAACCCCATTTGGTATTCCCATAATTCCCTGACGCATTGGAACGAACCTTGTCCTCAAGTTTCAGATATGGGAAGCGCTCGTTAAGATGTTGGAAATCCTCCCACGTAGCATTATTGGTGGTGACTACCATCCAACAAGTGCCTCTTGAACGAATTTGTTTCCTACTTTGGTCCATTGAAACTCTATGATTGATTCTGGTTCGACTGACGATGCATCATCTTCTGAGAAAATTGACAACTGGGCAGGGACTGATGACCCTTTTCCAACCTTTTCCAACCCACTTCTTCAGTTGCGAAACATTGAAAACTGGGTGAATCCGAAAACCTATTGGCAAGTCTAGTCAATAAGCTACCGAGCCAATCTGCTCGACAACGCAGTATGGCCCAAAGAATTGAGCTGAAAGCTTCATATTTGACCGAGTATGAACTGACTGTTGCCAATAGGGCTATAAATTTAAATACACAAAGTTGTTAGCTTGGAATTCAATGTCGTATTGTGATCCTTGACTTTGCTCGCCTTTTGTAATAACATCGTTGAGTCAAGGTGCACATGATGAGTGATCACCATGGCCAAACCAAGCTCTGACCTTCTGGAAAGCGCATTCTCTACGACATTTTCCTGTCCTGCATGGTAGACGACGTAGTAGTCAAAGTCCAGTGATTTGGCCACCCAACGCTGCTGTTCTATAAATTACAAGCTCTGCTCAAGAAGGTATTTAAGCCTTTTGTGATCTGTTCTAATTTCTAATTGGTGCCCAAGCAAATAAGCTGACCATTTGAGCACGTTCTGCGCCACTGCCATCAACTTTTTCACGTTTGTCTATCGTCTTAACATTGAGGCAGATATCGCCTTGTTGTAGCATGTAATAGGACAATTTTCCTGTGAGAGAGCTGCCCCCAACCCATAGTCTAAAGCTTCTGCCTCAACCACAAAGGCTTTAGAAAAGTCTAGAAGGGCCAATAAGGGGCATGTGTCATAACTTGTTGTAGTTGGCAAAATGCATTGTCAACTTTGTTGGATTGCTTGAACAAATCTTTTTTAAATAGGATTCCTACAATCCTTTACAAATTTCTATTAATAACAAGTCAACCCGAGGAATCCATGCGAGTCTTTGATGGTCCAAGGCCAAGGCCAATCAATCGTACTTCAAATCTTGTTCGGGTCCACTGCAACTCCATTGGCTAAATGATGTGTTTGAGGTACTTAGCGCTAGTGCAACAGAATACACACTTTGATTTATTGGCAAATAGTTGAGAACGAAGCAATTCCAAAAAAAATCAAAGGTGAGCCATGAGTGCACTCCATGTGCGACTATGAACAAGAATATCGTCGAAGAAGACAAGGACAAATCTCCTCAGATTTGGGCGAAAGATGTCATTCTTTAATGCTTGAAAACTGGAGGGCGCATTGATCAAGCCAAAAGGCATGACTAGAAATTCATAATGACCGCCATGTGTTATATAGCTACTTTATGCATGTCCTCCTCTGGTTGTACTCTTATTTAATGATACCCTGACCTCAAGTCCAATTTGGAAAAATATGTGGCACCATGCAACTCATCGATCACTGGTTTTAGAAATCTATCTTTAACGGTGATATTATTTAGGGGATGGTAATCAACACAAAACTGCCAAGACCCGTCTTTCTTCTTGATCAACAAGACTGGGGAGGAAAATGTGTAAAATAATAATGTGTCCTTAATCAAGGAATGACTGTGATGCATCAATCGACGCTCCTGTATGGCATGGTTGTTCTTCAATGCTAGTTTAAAAACTAAGTTGCTGCTTCTGGGCCTGGGCATCCAATGCAATCCCACCTGCCCTCTCTGTCACACCAAGACCGAGACTCATGATCACCTTCTTCACTATCCCTTTGTCCATGACTGCTGGAATTTGGTTATTCTAAAGTTCAACTCTGCTTCCTCTGGCACTGGCATTATTGAAGAGGTTTTAAATTTAATCAATTGAAGAACTTCTGAGATGGAAAAACTGGCTACGAAGCTCATCCTCCCAGTTGTTGTTTGGCACTGTTGGCACGAGCGAAACTTCCGAGGATTTTCCAACAGAGTTTCAGCTCCACTGAAAGGATATGCTTCCTGATTGTAAATGATATTAGATGTAGACTGTTTTTCCAATTAACTAATGAAGAGATTAGGAAAGTTAATGGTTCTTTGCTCTGACAGAGCAGCTAGAGGTGAACCTGTTCTGATGGGAATGAAGTATTGTTTCATTGCTTTCTCCTGGGTGGTGATCCTGGTCTTGGTGCTGCTTATTTTGATTCGACTCACTCCATGTCCGGCACCTGCCTGCTGCACATCACTGGAAGTGATAGAATTTCTTCTTATTTCTTTGGTATCCAGGTTTTCCTGGATTGTTTACTTCAGAAACATCTCCAACTTAACCTCTTCCACTGGAGTCATGGCGATATTGTCAACTTTCTATGCAATGTTGCCACCTCTAATTGTGGTAGTCGCCCTCACATTGCTGCCATCAACAACCTTCAATATCGAAGAGATTGCATCAGGAAGATGAGCTCGGAAAAAATGCAGCTTACCAACTATATCCTTGCAATTGGGAACGACCATGGTCGTCCAGCAAACGTGAGACATGGGATTTTTTCTTTAGGCTGCTTCTGTGTGTTTGGTCTAGGCCTGATCACTGTTTCGGGCTGGCCCAGATTTGTTGGTCGTTTTGTAGATTTTTCGGCCCGGTTCAAGATGTGGGTTTTCTCCTAGCTTTGTTGCTTTCTGGCCTCTTCTCTGTTTGGGTGGTTCATGGTTTTGTGGGCCTGTCCTGGGCTGTGGGTTTATCTTGTATTGTTTTTTTTTTTTTGGGCTCTCTCTTATTTGCTTTGGCCTGGTCCGGTATGTGGGAAGGCGAGGAAAAGAAACAGAAACTCGGCAATGCATAGAGGGAGGAATCATTTCGAGGGGGTTTTGAACTCGTAATGAATGAATGAAAAATAATTCCGGTTATTTTCTCTCTCCAAGTTACATTTGTTCTGATTCCTGCAATTAAGCAATTTCCCTAAATTGTAGGCCTAATCCTTATTCCCACTTAGCTTAAGAGTCCTCAGTAGAAAACTTGCAGCAAATGAATTTTACTTGATTGTGAACTGGACATTTCGATGTTTATAATTAGGAGAAAGATTAGGATTGGTTGAAAGAAGCTTGAGCCTTGAGCTGCTAGGTTAATACTCTGTATGATGTTCGAATGGGACATGGGATCCATACTAATGTAGAGCAGCCTGCAACTAGGCAGGGATAAGAAGAAACAAAGAAGATAAGAAAAAGGCTATGCCTTTGAATAATTTTATTAATAATCCATTGTGTGTTTTCTCTCTTACATCCATCTATATTTATAAGAAAATAATCGACACGAAAATAGAAAATGATTCAACTAGGAAAGCCACCGACCTGGCTTCCTTGTTAATTTAGTACTTCCAAACCAAATAGGAAACTAACTAAAGTTGGACTGCTACTCAACTAGGAAAGCCACTGACCTGGCTTCCTTGTTAAACTAGGACTCTTAAACCAAATAGGAAACTAACTAAAGTTGGACTGCTAAGATCCCAAACGAAAATAACAAATCCTACTTGCTAATTAAGAAATAAATAAATAAAAATAAATAGAAGTGAAATCTGTGTGCTACATCTTCCGTGTCCTATATCACATACCACAGATTTTATGAACCTCTTCTTAAATAAGAGATTGCCTAAGAAGAAGACTTGGGATGGGTACATCCTTACCCTTCAATTCTTTGTAATCTATAAAATGGATAACCAAGATATCAATGACAAGAAGAAAAAAATACTTTATGGCATGATTTTTCATTCTTACATCCTTTGTTGAAAACTGACAAAATCCAAATATCAATACTCAAAGCTACCTTATGCCCTTTACCAGAATTTTTTTTTTTTAATGATAAAAGAAACTAAAGATCCCTGTAAAACTCTAGATGCATGCATACAAACTCCTGTAAGCTACGGAAATCAAATGACTATAGGACTCGAACATGTGACCTCTAATTCCTGAATCAAAATAACTCTTAGTTAAACTACCCCGTGCGAGGCAACCTCTCCCTATGTTATTCTGAGTTCAAATCATTGAAAGATTATATAATTCAAAGTGTGAGGTCTATTTCTTTATTGTTCAATTATAATTGTTTGACCTTGAAAGTTGTGGATGCAACCCTAATTTCCATCTTGACATGAATTTCACACCCGAGCGGATGGTATTATCACACCCGAGTCTACACTAAAATTGTAATGGATGATATTATCACTGGTGAGATTGAATTGGCAAATTCAACCTTCTATTTCTCCACGATGTATTTTGTCTTGGGCAATTCTTAAGCATTTTTGTCTTTTTTCATATAAATGATTAAAAATTTATTTTTTATATTTTAAACTTTTACTATTTGTATATTTTATTACACGTTAAGGGATATTTTGTTGAAAATATATCAAAAGTTGGAAGATGATGTGAATTAAAAAATATGAAAGCTATTGTAGCCTAGTGGTAAAGATTTTTGTTTTATGTATGAAGATATTAAATTCAAATCTTGTTCAACTTTCATTTGAAAAGAAAAAAGAAAAAAGAAAAACCTAAGAGGTTTTCATTTGTCTGAGCTCGACCTAAATAAAAGGGTTTCAACAAATATTATTTGTTCGATGGGTCGAGCTTTGCCTTTTATGTGCGGTTAGTTTTTTAGTATGAGCCCAACGGGCTTTAACTAAAAGCGTGAGCCTACTCTCGACCTAAATCTTTGTCAAGCCTGTTTATTTAGGTCGGAGTGGGCTTGGACTTTACCTAAAGGCCACGACCCGTTGGACTCGTACTAAAAATAAACAGGCCTAAAGTCGAACCTGACTAGTCGAACAAATAATATTTGTTGAAGCCTGTTTAGTTAGGTTGGACTTGGACAAATGAACACCTCTTAGTTTTTACTTATTTTTTCAAAAAGAAAAAAAGGAATAAGTGATGAACACTATGAAATTATCATTTTACCCTTTAATCTTGAATTAGTTAGCCTTTAATTTGTGTATATTAGGTGTGTTTAATGTTATTTTTGAATTTTACAATATACAAGAAATTGAAATAAAAATTGTAGAAAGTTGGCCACAATGTCAAATTTGGAAAGTTTGTAATTTTACCGTCTAATTTTAGAATTTATTGTAAATTATTGTAATTCAAGTCCTTTACGAGAATTTGAATTATGATGATCACTTTACTTGATTTTAATTGTAAAGGTGGTAAAAATTTACAACATACTAAGTGTGCCCACTGTTCCAGTATCGGGAAGGGAAGAATCGTGCATGGGACAGTAGGATGAAGCGGCGGTGCTGCAAATTGCAACTAAGAAAAGCAGAGCCAGCAGAGATAGCAGCTGCAGTAAGGAAAGGAACTGAAACAAGGTCAGTACAGAGCATCAATTGATAGGCGTGAGAATCACAGCAGCAGCGTTCAAACAGCTATGTGATAATCAGCAAATACATGAAAGAAATAAAAAAAGAGTTGAGGTATTATAGATAGCCAGCATACAGCAGAAAGGAAGCAAGAAGAAAGAGCAGCCATTGTGGGTCAGATCTGAACCAAACACAAAAACAACTTATTTTACTTATTTTTTAATTTTACAATATACAGGAAATTGAAATAAAAATTGTAGAAAGTTGGCCACAATGTCAAATTTGGAAAGTTTGTAATTTTACCGCCTAATTTTAGAATTTATTGTAAATTATTGTAATTCAAGTCCATTACGAGAATTTGTATTATGATGATCACTTTACTTGATTTTAATTGTAAAGGTGGTAAAAATTTACAACATACTAAGTGTGCTCACTGTTCCAGTATCGGGAAGGGAAGAATCGTGCATGGGACAGCAGGATGAAGCGGCTGTGCTGCAAATTGCGACTAAGAAAAGCAGAGCCAGCAGAGACAGCAGCTGCAGTAAGGAAAGGAACTGAAACAAGGTCAGTACAGAGCATCAATTGATAGGCGTGAGAATCACAGCAGCAGCGTTCAAACAGCTATGTGATAATCAGCAAATACATGAAAGAAATAAAAAAAAAGTTGAGGTATTATAGATAGCCAGCATACAGCAGAAAGGAAGCAAGAAGAAAGAGCAGCCAATGTGGGTCAGATCTGAACCAAACACAAAAACAGCGTTGTGATTAGATCAAATTCATACCTGTGTTATTTCAGATTCGAAGCACCACTGACAGTGGGACAGCTGCACCTTCTCAACTGAAGCAGAGAAGAAGCAGGGACGTGTTGGGCAAATACAGCAGCAATTAAAGTGCAGTAGTAACCATTGTAAATCAGCTGATCGGCAACCCATTGAGAAATTGAACAGCGAAAGTAAGAAAGAAAGAGTAGAGGAGGAGTTGCTGATGTGTTGATTCACGGATGGAGTAAAGAAAGAAGGAATAAAAATTGAAAGAGAAGCAAAGAAGGGACGGTGGCTGATTTAATTTCTAAGGGTGTGCTGATTAAGAAAATAGAAAAGGAGCTGATTAATCTTGTCGATTCGTATATAGCAGAGAAAATCAATAGAAGATAGAAAATCTAGAGGGATGCTGCTATGTTGGATTTTTAATCAAGAAAGAAGGTGCTGGCCTGTTCTTGCTGCCCAATCAAATACAGAAGGAATTAACGTCAGCAATCTATCAGCAGAGAGGGCAGCGAGGATCCTCCCTGGGGTTGGACTGTCGGCAAATAGAAGTGACATTGCCGTGTGGAGAAGAAGGAACAGAGAAAGATGTGCTGTACCGTGTGACTGAAAATAGAAAGCAAGAGAGGCATGAAAATAAAAAGAAGGTGGTGTGGTTGCTGCGTGAAAATAGAAGATAGAAAGAGAATCGAAGGAGGTATTACTGATCTGACCGTTTTAAGTGAGAAAAGAAAGAGAATCGAAGGAGGTATTACTGATCTGACCGTTTTAAGTGAGAAAAGATTGAGGAATACAAGATTGAATTGCCGTATTTCACCTCTTCTCATCTCTGTAAATTGTTGGATGGCTTTGGCCTTTGAGTATTGAGAAAATCGAACTAAGCAAGGAATTAAAGGTGGTGAGAAGAAAATTCCGAAAATTACAAGTAAGAGTTGTAATTTGTTTTTATCTCTTTCTTTGATGCAAAAGTTTTTCAAGTGTTGAATATTTTACGATAGATTGTTTTGATTTTAATTTAATTATTTATATGATTGTTATATTTGAAAATCATTTTTAAGAGTTTTCAAGTGAAAGTAGAGCTCTGTTTAGGATCAGTGGAACTTGACTTTTTCGGACTAAGACTCTTTTTAAGAGGAGCTTATTTTTAGATTCGAAAATGCAAGTGTAAATTCTGCCCAAGTCTAAAGCTTGATCTGAAAATTTCTGATTCAATAGACATCATAATTTTTCTAATTAGAATTTTAATAAATGAGAAACTTGAATATGTATTCGATGATTTGAGAAGATTTCATAGTCTAGGTCATTATTTTATTTTTAAATGGGATAACATGCCATCTTAAATACTTGGCTCGATTCCATTGTAAATTATGTGAATAATTTATTGTTTTTATTTTATTTTATTCTTTTATTTGTTTATAAAATTCTTGGAATGATGGAACTAGGTTAGAAATATTTTATTTGCATCTTAATTTTGTAATTCTAAATTAAATTGAGGTTATTTAAATTCACTTCACCATTTTAATTAACTTTATGAATCTATAGTTTGTTTGATAAAATTAGATCTCATATTTTGTTAAATTCCAAAATTAGATAGTTATTTAAATACTGGTTTTCTAATATTAGGATTTGCTAAATTAAGAATATAATTCTATGTTTTATAGACTCTCCATCTTTAGATTAATTTCCATAATTTTATTTTCTTGAACCACTTTTTTTTTAATGGAGCCAATATATATATATATATTTTGTTGATTTTCTTTGAGTTTAACTTCGAACTCAATTGCTATATTATTAAATGATTCGTGTCCTGATAGTATAAAACAGGACACGGATGAGAAGAAAAAATAAAAATAAGGTGGTGTGGTGCCTATATGAAAATAGAAAATAGAAATAAAGAGAATAGAATGACATATTAAAAGAAAGGGGAATACACGATTGAATTGTATCAAGTACATGTTGGACTTTTAATCAAGAAATAAGGTGATGACCGGTTCTTGCAGATAGAAACAAAGCAGGACACGGATGAGAATGAAAAATAAAAATAAAGTGGTGTGGTGGCTGCATGAAAATAGAAGACAGAAATAAAGAGAATAGAAGGAGATATTAAAAGAAAGGGGAATACACGATTGAATTGTAGCATGTAGGTCCCACATGTCTTGCCTTGAATTGTAGCATGTGGGTCCCACATGTCTTCCCTCGTTTCACCTCTTCTCGTCTCTATAATTTGTTGGATGGCTTTGGGTGTTGAGAAAATCGAACTGAACAAGGAAGTAAAAGTGGTGAGAAGAAAATTCCCAAAATTACAAGTAAGAATTGTAATTTGATTTTATCTCTTACTTTGATGTAAAAGTTTTTCAATTGTTGAATATTTTATGATAGATTGTTTTGATTTTAATTTAATTCTTTTTATGAATGTTACATTCGAAAATTATTTTTAAAAATTTTCAAGGAAAAATAGAATCCCGTTTAGAATCGGTAGAACTTGAATTTTACTATCTAAGACTCTTTTTAAGTGCGGCTTATTTTTAGATTCGGAAACGCAAGTTTAAATTCTACCTAAGTCTAAGGCTTGACCTGAAAATTTCTGATTCAATGGACATCATAACTTTTCTAATTAGAATTTTAATAAATAAGAAACTTGAATATGTATTCAATGATTTTAGAAGATTTCATAGTCTAGGCCATTATTTTATTTTTAAATGAGATAATATGCCACCTTAAATACTTGTCTCAATTCCATTGTAAATTATGTGAATAATTTATTATTTTTATTTTATTTTATTCTTTTATTTGTTTATAAAATTCTTGGAATGATTGAACTAGGTTAGAAATATTTTACTTGCATCTTAATTTTGTAATTCTAAATTAAATTGAAGTTATTTAAATGCACTCTACCATTTTAATTAACTTTACGAATCTATAGTTTGTTTGATAAAATGAGATCTCATATTTTGTTAAATTCCAAAGTTAGATAGTTGTTTAAATATTGGTTTTCTAAATTTAGGATTTGCTAAATTAAGAATATAATTCCATATTTTATAGACTCTCCATGTTTAGATTAATTTCTATAATTTTATTTTCTTGAACCACATTATTTTTAATGGTGCCAATTTATATGTTTATACATATATTTTGTTGATTTTTCTTTGATTCGACTTCGCACTCAATCGCTATAATATTAAATGGTTCATGTTCTTGATAGTATAAATTTAAAACACAATTATAAGAATGAAAAAATAAGTTGAATAAGGTTTGAATAGCCATTATTACATCTGCACCATCTAATTCAAAAAAACTACTATAATTTAAATTTTCAAATTTCTTATAGATAGTGAAGATGAAGGACTTGACCTTAATATATTCATATCTCTTGCATTTAATTATATCTCTTTTAAAAAATGAACAATTTCATGTATAAGTAACATCTTCTTCCGTAATTTGGATACTATCTTTTTTAAAAAAATGATAGGTCTAGCAAATTCTTGGGTTAAAGAGTGCTTTAAAGGGCTATCTTATACGGTGATGTCCGTTCCATGGTAAAATGTTTAGTTTGCTTACCTTTAATGTATTCTATGCACACACCCTAAGTCAGTAAAGTCGAGACTGTAATGACTCGACCCAGAGTAGCGGGTCAGTGGCGGTGGATAAAAACTAATCTAGAAAATTATTATGATTTAAATTGATTTGTTAGTTTATTTTGATAAATTTATTTGGGAAAAACACAATGAAATTTAGGGATTGAATAATAAACTCTGATTACACGTACTTTTTCCTCAATGAGAATTTACAAATGTATCCCCTTCAAATTAAAAATAAGTAAATGAAAAATTTAGATATCAAATAAAATATTAAAATTAATTTAGTGGAATGTATTTTTAGAATACACCTATCTTAATAGGTTTTAACTAAGGCCTGTGGGCCCTTTGAAACCCAGACCCTTTCATTTCCTTTTTAATTCCTTTAACCCACGATAGAAACATAATCCCACCTCCGCCAACCTTGTTTCCTATAAACCCACGGCAAGATCTCTTCGTTCCTTTCTCTCTCTCGTGATACATACGAAAATCATCTTGTCCATCAGCCTCGGCCGAAATTGAAGGTATTCTCGAAGGTCTCTATTGCTTCTCTTCGCTCGTTCTCTCCCTCCCTTTCGCCGAGAGGCGCAACAGTACTCTGTTGTTCTAAACAACACCTTCGGCTGCTCTCCGCCACTGTTTGGCAGCCTTCTTCCTGTTGCAGGTCACTGTCCCTTGGTCTAATTTTCCTACTACCACTTACAAGACCTCTCAGATCTATTACTCCAAAGGTGGGTTCTTTCACTTTATTTTTCTTCTTGATTTCATTTAAACTATGCACTTGTAAGATACCCTTAGTATCTTAGCATCTATAAGAACCAAACTGATGTAGGCTAGGGCAAATAACTGCCAAAACCCGATTACTATGCGGAAGGTTGATAACAACTAGAATAGCCCAATACTATCGCTGGTCTAAAAGAGTCTCGAACAAGGCAAAACCAACCAGCAACTACAGCTGGTCAGAACTGGATCTGGGACGAACCAAACAGATGAACTAACGCCTCTCTGCGATGGGACTGATCACAAACGAACCTGATAAACTGGTTCTTGTTGGGCAGGTTGCAATTGATGACAAACTAGTTGTTGACCGATGTCAAAACAAGATAACTTGGTTGCTGACCAATGTCAAAAGAAGCCCAAGGCAATCTGTTGCTTGGTTCAGAACATAGGACACCAAGCTTGGGTGTCTGAATGTATGCCCCACGTGGCTTCCTTTTGGAAGACAGTCAAGAAACAATGGCCTGGAGACGATTCTTCCAATTGAGAACTTCTGCAACCGTCATACACATAAACAACTGGCTACCATACAGGTGGTGCAAATCTCTATCTCTGCCATTGGTTCCTCTTCTTGGGCCAAATTCACAGTGCGATTGGGGCATTCTGAAGCATAGTGCCCAATACCGTTGCACTTAAAACACGTCACTGTGCGCTTGCCACTGGCATTGCTAGTCTTGGAAGATGAAGGCTAAGTCACAAATTTTGAAGATGTACCCTTATTGGTACTGGAACTGCTTCCTAAAGGCTTGTTAGATGGAGCCTGATAGGTCCTGTTTTTGCGACGCTCTACTTTTTCATAGTGCAGTGCTTTCTTAAATGCATCTGATAAAACAAGTATATCAAAGGCCATAACAACATCTCCTATGGAAGTTCGAAGGCCTTCAATGTATCGTTGGACCAACTGCTCTTCTGATTCATAGAGATTGTTCCGAGATACTAGGAGATTGAATTCCTCAGTGTACTCTGCTAGGGTCTTGTTACCTTGTTTAAGGTTTTGCAGTCTGGAGAATAGTTCTTTCTTGTAGTTGATTGGTAGAAAGGTGTTGAACATCAATTTCCTCATCTTGGGCCAGTCTCGGATTTTAGATTTCCCCTGACTCTGCCTGTCAGTCTTAATCCTCTGCCACCATGATAAAGCTCTGCCTTTCAATTTAGAAGAAACCAACTTAACTTTCATGTCATCTGGAACTTCTCTGCAATCAAAAGCATTCTCAATTGCCTCGATCCATTCGACGAACTCATCATGCTCGGTACTGCTTGAGTAATCTGGAATGTCAACTCGAATGACATATGAATCAAGGTTGCTTTGTTGTCTCTTTCTGGACGTTTGTCTACATATCTGTGTCGACGTCTAGGAGGAGAAGGAAAACGAGGTGGTCTCTCGTCTAACGATGATGAATGACTGTTATGAACGGAAGGAATGCTAGGGGGACGCTGATCGCGTTGCTTCTTCAAATATGCTATATCCTGTGCCATATTAGCCATCATCTGTACTATCTGATCCATGTTTACATTATTATTTTGAGTTGACCTTGGGTGACCACTACTTGAAGAACTGCCCATCGGATGAGTAGGGCCACTTTCTGGAGCACTTCTGCCCCGAGGAACGGAATTTGTAGGGAACCCGCCATCCGTCCGTGCTTGACAAGGGCGAAAATTATAACACTGTGCCATAACTCAGTGAAAGAACAAAAAGAGTCTTGCAGCTAATAATAGTAGTGATAAAATAAGCTACTCACAGGTAAGATCGATGTTGGAGTCTCAATTAACTCAAAAACTCTGAATACCACTCTGATGTAGGCTAGGACAAATAATTGCCAAAACCCAGCTACTATGCGGAAGCTTGATAACAACTAGAATAGCCCAATACTATCGCTGGTCTAAAAGAGTCTCGAACAAGGCAAAACCAACCAGCAACTACAGCTGGTCAGAATTGGATCTGGGACGAACCAAACAGATGAACTAACGCCTCTCTGCGATGGGACTGATCACAAACGAACCTGATAAACTGGTTCTTGTTGGGCAGGTTGCAATTGATGACAAACTAGTTGTTGACCGATGTCAAAACAAGATAACTTGGTTGCTGACCAATGTCAAAAGAAGCCCAAGGCAATCTGTTGCTTGGTTTAGAACATAGGACACCAAGCTTGGGTGTCTGAATGTATGCCCCACGTGGCTTCCTTTTGGAAGACAGTCAAGAAACAATGGCCTGGAGACGATTCTTCCAATTGAGAACTTCTGCAACCTTCATACACATAAACAACTGGCTACCACACAGGTGGTGCAAATCAGCGCCAACACCTGTCAAGGGCTGGATTTCTCAACCAGGAACTCTACAACTGGCAGCGAATTAAAATAGCAAAATGGTCCTTCGTTTGTAATAAAGAAATCTGAAATATTATTGATAATTTCGATGCCTTTAAAGGGTGTTTACAACTGAATTTATAATCAATTCTACCGACTGAAAATCAGGAAAACCAAAAAAGAAAAACTCTTCATGAGCCGACTCTCACAATCCTAATTGAAAACAAATATTAAAACTAATAATAATCTTAATAAACAAGGCAAAGAAACTGTCCTAATTTAATTAAAATCCTAGTTGACTTAGGATTCTAATTCACAACCGTTTGCACCCAAAGAAACTGTCCTAATTTAATTAAAATCCTAGCTGACTTAGGATTCTAATTCACAACCGTCTGCACCTAAAGAAACTGTCCTAATTTAATTAAAATCCTAGCTGACTTAGGATTCTAATTCATAACCGTCTGCACCTCTTTAACCGTCGGGCCTGCTCTGCTGGGCCACTCTGCTGGGCCTATTCTTGGGCTGAGTTCCATGGTCCAATTGATAGGATTCATTGTAATTAGACATCCCATGGAACTTCTCATAAAAATCTAATGCCAAAGCCAAAATCTCATCTTCTTTGTCACTAATGTCCGCATTACAAACCAACTTGCCTTAGGACGGTAAAACCATTTTTCCTAACTTTTTATGATATCCAGATGTTTTTATTTAAACTGGTGATGGTTTGAAATTCTTTTTTTGCTAAGATCGTGTACTTCACAATCCTTTTAAATATACTCCTATCCTTTAAACCAAGCAGGACTCAGATTTACAACTACATATTTTTTCCTTTCTTATTCCAAAAGTTAATTACTTATGTGATGCCCAACCTTCATATTTATTTGGTTATATAGTTATCTCCTTTGCTTTAAATCACCCAAAGGGAACTCAACAAATATATATAGATGTATATACCTGAACTGTTTTAAAAGACCTATGTATTATTATGCTTAGGGATTCTCCATTACAATCCAAATTTTTATTTAACCATTGCACCAAAGAATCCAAAGTGCCCTTTTCCAACCAAATCTAATACAAATAAGTTTATTTAGGTGATATTGGTTGTTAATACCCTTGGATTCTAATTGATCTAAATGTTTAATAACTTCAATTTCAATTATATATTATCTCAGTTAATCTGATTTGGAGTCTGTATTATCTAACCTATCCGTATTTTGAAACTATTTAACCATTTACTTAACCATTTACTTATTGGTGATCTTCTGCCTCGTATATTTGGGCATTAGGAAAGATGTGAATTAATAAAATCACTGCCCAAATTTTCTCCCATTTTCATTCAATTTTATATATCTTTTTCTATCTACAGTGTATTATCATTTCATTTAAAATCATATATACATATAATGATGACTTGATTATTATAGGACTTGTCAAACTCTTTAAAACGAATCCTGGTACATCATCCTAGTCTTTAATTTTTTTAAGATAAAATAAATTTTATTGATAAATATTTTCATTGATTATTATCAATCCAAAAGTGAGGGTGTATCAAATTCCATCAATCAAAGTTGAATTTAAACTTTAAAAAAATATATTTTTAGTGATTTAAATTTATATTAAATGGGCCATAAATGAGGCCTTTATAATAAAATAGCCAATTTACAACTATATTTTAATATCTATCTAAACCAAAAAATGAAAGAAAGTAAAAAGCAATTTAAAGTAAAATTATGACATATTTTATATTTCAATAAAATACGACGTCGTTCTTTCTAAAAATAATCTTTCCGTTCCATTAAGGGCAATGCATTATTTTAATACTCTGGACCTAAAAAAATTATCCAATCGACTTCTAACGTATAAACTTGGGCGATGCAAGGTGTTCATCTATTTCTATAATTTTATATTAATAAAATAAAAATATATTTTTAAAAATATTTTTATATTTGAATAAATTTTACAATTCAAATGATATAAATAAGAAGAATCTTAATTAAAAAACTGTCAAAATTATGAAAAAAAAGTGCTGAGACTAAATTATATTTCCCTTCTGTAGGATTTGGGGAGGAGATTTCAACGCAAGAAGAGGAAAAGAACGGAACAGTGAAGGAATGGGTAAGCTGTTTCTGGCCGCTGTGATTGAAGCCATTGTGGGGAGCTTGACATCGCCAGTTTTGAATGAACTACGACTGCTCAGGGGAGTTGAAGAGGAAGGAGGTGAAGAGGAAATTCAAAGGCTATCAGATACGATAGCTAGAATTCGTGCTCTCCTCCATGATGCAGAAAAGAAGCAGGGTACCAGTGAATCCTGGAATCTTTGGCTTAGGCAGCTTAAAGATGCTGCCTACAGTGCCGAGGACATAATAGAGAAGTATGCAATAGATTTATCGCGCTCAAGGGCAAAAATCAAGGTACCCATATTCTCTTCTTCTTTTTGGTTCCAAAAAGTCAAATTCCAAGATAATATTGTGAATAGGATAAGGAAGATAAGGGAAAGAATGGATGTAATTGTGGATGAGGGCTCCAAATTGCGCCTGTGTGAAGTTGCTTCTGAGGGGGAAATTGTCATGGGAGTGAGGCCACAGACATTCTCTTACGTGATTGAATCGGAAGTTTATGGAAGAGAAAACGATAAAAACAACATCATTGAAATGTTGTTGGCCAGTGGAAGTGGTCGGGAGAACCTCTCTGTCATTCCAATTCTGGGCATGGGGGGCCTCGGGAAAACGATGCTTGCTCAGTTAGTCTACAATGATGAGGAGGTAGCAAAGCATTTTCATATCAAAATTTGGGTTTGTGCATCTGATGATTTTGTTGTGGAGAGGCTGTTTAAAACAATCATCGGATCAATAACAATGAGTATTTGTGGACTCACGGAGATGGAACAATTGCAGATTCGTCTTCGAGAATTACTAGATGGAAAGAGATACTTGCTTGTCTTAGATGATGTCTGGAATGAAGATAGTGAAAGATGGGAAATATTTATAAAACCTTTGAGATGTGGTGACAAAGGAAGTAAAATTGTTGTGACCACCCGTAGTCAAAAGGTTGCAACAATTATGGGCGCAACCATCTCATACCCTTTGGAGGGGTTACAGGATGCTGATTGTTGGTCCTTGTTCGTAGAGCGGGCCTTTGGTGGAAGAGAAGGCGTGTATCCAAACTTGATTGAAATTGGAAAAGAGATAGTAAAGAAGTGCAAAGGTGTGCCCCTAGCAGCAAAGGCCTTGGGTGGTTTGATGTCTTTTAAAAGGGAATTGAGTGATCTGCCATTTTGGACATTTGTTAGAGATAACGAGATCTGGAAGTTGCCAGACGATCCGCACGGTATTTTTCCAGCATTAAGGTTGAGCTACAATCATCTTCCGGCACATCTAAAACGATGCTTTGCCTATTGCTCCATCTTCCCTAAAGATTATAAATTTGAAAAGGAGACTCTAATCCAGCAATGGATAGCTGCAGATTTCATTCCATTGTCCATGGGAGGTCAACTGGCAGAGGATATTGGCAATGGATATTTCAATGATTTATTATGGAGGTCGTTCTTTCAGGAGGTGGAAAAAGATGATTGGGGTGAGATAAAAAATTGCAAAATTCACGACATTCTTCACGATTTTGCAGCATTGGTTGCAAAAGATGACTGTTTGACTTTGGGGTTTGGCATGGAGGAAAGTACTCTTAAACGAGTACGTTATGCATCATGGCTTTGTGACAACGTTGGACTTCACTTCTCAAAAGACGTGTATGAAGCGAAAAATTTACGTGCATTTTTGTGTTATTCAGTAACCTCTGCTACTTATCTCCCTACTAAAGATCTTGATAAATTGTTTTCAAATGCTAGGCGGTTACGTGTTCTAAGCTTTGGAGAAGCTTTTAGTATGAGAGGTGACTTCCCTAACTCAATAGGGAAGTTGATACATTTAAAGTTCCTCGACCTCTCCTCTGTATCATTTCATACGGATACATTACTCACGTCTATCACCAGCCTCCAAAATCTACAGACCTTGAAGCTCACACATTTCAGAAGACTCCCCGAAGACATGAGCAATATGGTAAGCCTCAGACATCTTGACATAAGAGATTGTAATCAGTTGACTTGCATGCCTTCTAGGATCGGACAATTGACTTCTCTTCAGACATTGCCCAGATTCATCGTGGGCAAAGAGAGCAGATGCGGCATAGAAGAGCTGCATAACCTACAAATTCGAGGGGACATAAGAATAGATAAACTTGAGAATGTAGGCGACATTGATAATGCTAGAAGATCAAAACTCAAGGACAAGCAGTTGCTCCGGTCTGTGGGATTCTATTGGTCGGTAAATGAATCATACGATGGTGAAGCTAACAAGCTGGAGAATGTCGAGGAAGTTCTTGAAGGCCTCCAACCACCTGAGAACCTCAAAAGACTTTGGGTGATCAATTACAGTGGTAGCAATTTTCCAAACTGGCTGATGTATCCTTTGCTTCCATATTTGGTGGATATTGTGCTATACAATTGCAAGGGATGTGAGATTCTCCCTCCACTTGGACAATTACCTCACCTAAGAATTCTCATTCTAGATAAAATGTGCAGTGTCAAGTGCCTAGATGGTGAGTTCTATGGCAATGGAACAGTCAAGGGGTTCCCTTCGTTGAAAACATTGGTTCTGAGGGACATGCCTAATTTGGAGGGATGGTCAGAAATGGATGGAATAGATTTGTTTCTATGCCTGGAGAAATTGATTGTCGTTGAATGCAACAGTTTGACATGTCTGCCACGACTTTCAACAATTCAACATTTGGAGCTCTATAGCTCCAACGCTGCAATTCTCAGTTCGGTGGAAACCCTAACCTCACTTTCTTTTCTTGGCATTGATCGATTTCAAGAGCTTGAGTTCCTACCAGAGGGGATGTTGCAAAATCACACAGCTCTACAGTTCCTCCAAATTAGCCGGTGTCCAAAGATGAAGACTCTTTCAATGCAACTGAGGAATCTTACAACTTTGAAATCACTGTTGATTAATAATTGCAGTGCCCTTGCAAGTTTGCAAGGGGAATTGCAAAATCTCATCTCTCTTGATTTTTTACAGATACATGGATGTCACAGTCTTACTTCATTTCCAAGTGAGGATATGCAAGGCTTGACCTCTCTTTTGCATCTACAGATTCAGCACTGTGATAATCTATCTCTTCTCCAAGGTTTGCAATACCTCACGTCACTCAAGAAGTTTACTATCAGGTCATTACCAGAGTTGGTTTCTTTACCAGAAGGGTTGCAACATCTCACAACACTAGAAAGCTTGTGGATTGAAGATTGTGGTAGCTTCACTTCTTTACCTGAGTGGGTTGGAAATCTTGCATCACTTCGAGAATTGAAAATCAGAAAATCTCCTCACTTGGAATGTTTACCCACAGGGCCACAAAATTTTTCTAGGCTCCAAATTCTTGTTATCCATGGTTGTAATCATTTAGTTGATCGATATCGTAAGGACTTCGGCGAAGATTGGCACTCAATAAAGCACATTCCATTTGTTACTATAAGTCGTGATTGTGCACTTTATTTTCCTGAAGATCTCATGAATGGGAGGAAGATTGGAACTCATGCTAGAACCAATTTCTTCTTTGACACAAAGGGCTAAGACCCAGCTGTGGTCTCTACTTTAATCTAGGTAGGTCTACCAGATAAATGGACTGATGAACCTTCCATTTCTCCTTGAGCAACTGCATGCATACAGTATCCCTTATAAAGGTATTTTCTAGCATCTCTCCTGATGATGTTTGATTATGTGTGTATTTTGGTTAGGCACTCAAAGACTGGAGTTTTGATTTCTGAATGCATATCAAGCAAGTTGGATCATGGCAAGGAACATTTCCCTGGAAGGTAATGAACTAAATTGCTGCCACCTCCTTGTTCACACACAGTATCATCCCTTCTTGCATTGAAAAAATGGAACTCAAACGATCTATATTACTAATATGGTGGGCTCAGTTACAGATGGGACCTGAAATGTGTCCAGATTAGACATCCTAGCCAATTGATATGTTGCACTTCCCGCCCATTTAATTCTGATTGCTGTATGTCTCTGTTAACTACCTCTTTTCAAAGTTGTTTAATCTTGTTGTTCCATGAATGAAGTTATATTCTCATCATTCTGCTTATTAGTTTTGTAGTTTAATTGCACATAGATTGTCCATGGGCTAGGAATGGGTGTCAAAGTGTCAAGAATGCAAACTCAACAAGGCAATTTAGTCCACTCCAGCAGCCGTGTTGGGGTCTAAAATGAACCCAATTAATGAAAAATCAGAGGCATGCTTGACCTCAAAACTCTAGGTCTCACGTAGCTAGGCCAACTACCCTCTCATCTGTCTAGGATTTATATAATTTCATCGATTTTTGCTTCTTTCTTCTTTGTGTGCTCCTTATTGTAGCTAGTAACATGTACACATGGTATGTGCCAAGGCCCAATCACTTTCATTAATGAGGATAATTGATGCTGGTGCTACTATTTTTATTTTTATATTTAGAATAGTTTAGACCTATTTTCATAATTTTAATAATGGTCATATTTTAAGTTCAATGTGATGTCTAAATTACATGAAGTTGAATCAATTGGATAGGTTATTAGACTACCTTTTCAACAAGTTCAAATTTATGCTATTTTGAAACTAATTGGAAAAGTTATGACCAAATTTCTAATAGGGTTTATTATGATTACGAATTTATTACATTTTGTGTTTAATTTTCTTTTGTTCAATAAGAACATCCTGGCCATCTTATAATCTTATCGTACTCTACACTTCATTCCTCTTGAAAGTTGAGCATTGGTGTATTTAGAGTGGTTAGTGAAGCATCAGTGCATTGTTATAGTGCCAAAAATAGTAACTATTATTTTCTGCACTAGGACTGTGCTGGGATGAAGTAAACGTTTTGTAGAGGCTTCTTCTATATAGATTCCCTTAAGTAGGGGTTTCCCCTGTCGATGGATTCTCCTTATCTTGTTTGGTAATTATAGGAGAAGAGATATGACGAAAAATAAGCTATTTTATATGTTTTGATTGATATTTTTTTTTGAGCGGTAATAATAGAAATTATATTAGTAGAACGAAGGCAAATACAAGAAGAGAGAAGAGGTCTAACAGGATTAGACTCGAAACATAAAAACAAAAAGAGAAATAAAAGAAAAAGATGAGAACAACATGAGAAAGCTAAAACACTAAAACAACAAACTCCTCCAATCTCAAAGGAAAAACACGCCAGAGGAGAGCCTAGTGACACCAAACTTGGCAAAAAAGTCTGACATCCCATTTGCTGCTCGACCGATATGTAAGAAGGAAACATCTATCCCTGAGACCATCTCCCTGATTTCCCTAACCACAGTGATCAGTCTCCATGGTGGGCGCTTGTGTCCCATTGTCCACTTGATTGCATTTGCCGAATCCCCCTCAATAATGAGTTTTCCTTCACCGAATTATTTCCAGGTGACCAAAGCTTTTCTAATGCTAAGGATTTCCGCCTCGTTGGAGTCTCTGATTCCCACCGACTCAGTGAAGACGATGGAAGTAGATCCCTCGTGATCTCTCAACACCCCGCCAATCCCAGCAGGACCAGATTTTCCTTTTGCTGCCTCATCTACATTAAACTTCATGACATCTTGATCTGGAGGCCTCCAAAGCTCTTTGATCTTCACTTTTCTTCTAAACTCGTTCATGCATTCCCCCCCAAGAAGATAACAACTCAGTGAGTCTGATACCTTTAAACTCACTGCTAGGAAGAAGCCAAATGCAAAGTTTCCATTTTGCAACATGGAAAAGGTCATCCATATTTGTTGATTTCCCTTCGAAAATTCTAGAGTTTCTTTCTTTCCAGATGGACCATAAAATGACAGCTGGGACGGTGTTCCAAGCAAGTTTAAGCCTTGGAGTTAGTCTAGATATAAACCACGATTCCAAAGATCCGACACAGGTTCTATAAGAAACCCAAGGAACCTTGAATAAATTAGCAAAGTTGTTCCAAAGGTAACGAGCCAATGGACAATGTAGAAAAATATGATCAACATCTTCCTCCTCAGTCTCGCAAATGGGGCAAATGGGATCCTCCTCTTGGTATAACAAACCTCTCTTTTTAAGTGCCATTCTAGTTATTTCCCTCCTTTTAAGAACACACCAAATAAAAATTTGGACCCTGGGGGTGGGGCGCGGCGGAGCCATTCCATGCCATATTGGAAGTGGGAACGTCGATGGACTGATGATGAAGGACCAAATCAATCAAGACTTTGACAGAGAAATTACCTGAAAAGTCCCCAGTCCAGATCAGATCGTCCTCCTCGCTTGGAGAGATGGGGAACTCCCCTAACTAGCCTAAAAGATCCATTTTGCTAACTTCTTCAAAAGATCGTAGAGCTCTTCTAAAATCCAGCTGCCAAGAAACCGATTGATTCTCAATCTTATAGCCATTTTGAACCAACATTTCCTTATTCCCAGTGATCCTGTTAAGTCTTGGAAACACGTCTTTCAGGGGCCTCTCTCCGAGCCAAAGATTTTTCCAGAACAAAGTTCTATCCCCTTTTCCAACCAACAGTCTCAAGTTAGTCTTAAAGATGTTTTCGATCTCCTCTCCACCTCTTCCTAACCTCCACCAAACTTTGATCATTGTTGACCCTTTCTTTTCTACTTTGTTGCTAAGTAGCCAACCATTGATATCCTCCAACCCATACATGGCTGATAAAACACGAACCCACAAGGCATCTTGTTCTCTTCCAAATCTCCAAGCCCATTTGCACAGAAGAGCATGATTCCTTAACCTTAGAGATGTTAATCCAATACCCCCTTTAGGTTTAGGTTTGATTAAATCTGACCAAGCAACTAAATAAACCTTTTTTTTTTTGTTTCTTTGTCTCCCAAAAGAAAATTTCTAAAAAGCCACTCAATTCTCTTCACCACTCCCATAGGCATTTCGAAAAGAGACATATAGTAAGTTGGGAGCTTCATCAGCACTGATTTGATTAAAGTGACCCGCCCCCCAAGAGAAAGATAGTTTCTCCCCCAACTAGCCAACTTTCTTCCCACTTTTTCAACGACTGGAGACCAAAAAGATTTGTTTCTTGGGTTTCCACCCACCGGTAAACCCAGTTAAGTAAAGGGGAGCTTACCAAGATTGCAACCAGCAACATCTGTAAGATCCCTGAGACGGTCATCATCTAAATCTATTCTGACAATAGTACTTTTGCTCAGATTGATTCTCAGACCCGAAACAAGTTCAAAACATCTTAAAATTGCTCTGTAACCCAATAACTCCTGGCGGGTTGGATCACAGAAAAACAAAGTATCGTCTGCAAATTGTAAATGGGTAACAGTAGGACATTCGGAGCCACTTTGAAACCAGTTACTACTCCCATCTCTCTCGCTTTTTCTACTTATTTGTTCAGGCTTTCCCCAGCTAAAGTAAAAATGAAGGGAGATAATGGATCTCCTTGCTTTAAGCCCCTGTTAGCCTGAATAGGATCGGTTGGGGAGCCATTAACCAAGATGGAGTAAGAAATATCCTCAATGCAAGCTTTCATCCATTTACACCACCGATTCTCGAAGCCCATTCTATTGAAGGGGTAATTCACGAAAGACCAATCCACAAAGTCACAAGCCTTCTCCATATCGATTTTAAACAGGGGGCCAGGCTTCTTTTCTTTATGTCTCATGTGGACAAGTTCGTTGGCAATTAAGAACCCATCTAAAATTTATCTATCCTCAACAAACGCTCCTTGAAATTCTCCAATGATATCTGGCAAAGCATTTTTCAATCTCTTCGCAAGCACCTTAGCAAGGAGCTTATAAACACATCCGATAAGGCTGATTGGACGATAATGGGGAAGGTCAGTCGGGCCCTCTCTCTTCGGAATAAGGGAAATAAAGGTGTTCTTCGACCGATTATTGATAATACTATTGCGGTGAAATTCCTTGAAGAGTTTAAGAAAATCTGCACCAACAGTGTCCCAACAGGCTTTGACGAAGTTAAAATTAAAACCATTCGGACCTGGAGCCTTATCCCCACCAAGATCCACTAAAGCAGCTTTGATTTCGTCTACAGAAAACTCAACTTCCAACCGAGAAGCGATCTCGCTACTGATTCTCCTAAACTCAATGCCATCCGACGTAGGTCTAAGGGAACCAAAACTGGACAAAGAGGCGGAAGATAGCTTAGCAAAAGGAGATCTAAGATCACTGGGCTCCTGGTCAAGTAATAACTCAAAACTGGAGAGAGGCAAATGCAATACTGATGGGATAGGGCGAGAAGCGACACCTAGGAAATAAGCACAATGAAAAGAGAAAAAAAGAGGGTTCAGGAAAGAAAGTACCCGATTTGAAGAGGAAGCAGATGACGCCGCAGAGATCAAACTCATGATCAGATGGAGAGGCTGAAAAAGAGCAGCAGCCACCGTACTGAAGGTCCTGGGAACGAGAAATATCCGCAACTAGTGATCCTCGAAATCTGCTGTGAGAAAATCACGTTGAGCCTGTTTTGATTGATATGAAAAGTAATTATAATTTTCTCTGAGAATATTTTCATGAGTGGGTTAGTTTTTAAACATTCCACTAGTTTTATTAATATTTGTTACATAAGAATTAAAGCATTGTCATTTTAGAAAATATGCTATATTTTGAAATTTATGAACTAAACTAAGTAAAGGAAGAAGTCTGTATGTTTCTTAATAAGTAAAACTTTCTTAATTAAAATATTCTTTATTATCTGATTTAAATTATATAGTAAATGGATAAAAATGAGATTATTTTTAAATTAGAATATTTTGATTCTATAAAAACCATTTAATTTATGGCTATATCAAATGGTAAATTTTTTTGGATAGAGTTGAATTTATAAAATTACATAGATCTATAAGAAATTTGTCATCTCGAAGGATTCATAATTCCATAATTGTGATATATTTTTTTTTAATTTTTTTAAAATACCTAATCAACCTATGTGCAACAACTTGCAATCAAGTAGAGAAGTAATGGATATATGGAGAAACTGAGTTTCTCTTGTTGAGTTTGGAGCAATCAAAAAGGTTAAGGGGAGAGTCAATTATGCTGCTTTTGTCTTGTAAGACAAATACCAAACAGGAAAAAAAGAAGAGAAACCCCTTCTTTCTCTCTTTTACCCCTTGTCGAATACCTGATCTAAACCTCTGCTTTGCATCACAATGAATTTGGAATAAGGTCCAACAGTCACTTTAATAATGATTCTAGCCAGTACCCACTTAATTAATGCCCAGTTTAGATGTCACTGTGTAGTCTGGTCTGTAGATATCAAATTTGGTTTCCTTTTATCATGTTAGGTAGATTTCTCAACACAGCATTTTTGTTAAAGATGTAAAGCTGGCAATATATAAGAAACATATCATGCAATGTTGAATGATAATCTAGACAATTTAATATCAATTCAATGTATCTCTAGAACGAAATATCTGTTAATTTCTTCTGTACCCAACTGGATAATGATGTTTGCTTTTGTTTCGTTTTATATGCATTTCATTTTATTTTTCCCTATCTACTGAATTTTTCATATGTCAAATCTGTAACTACTTAATATTTCGGTGGAGAGATGAACAATGAACGATGGTCTCATGCCTAGTTTGCTCTGGCGATCTAATTTGATATATGCTTTCTTCTAATCTATTTTTCTTTTGTTGTTTGATTTGGTTTGACTTATTGTTTTCATGTTTGTTCATCTCAAAATCGAGTTTAGTAGTACACTCTTGGATTTTTTTTTTTCCAACCCTTCTCATGTTTGTTTTTAACATTCTTTGATCCATTGTTCAGGAATCAGGATCCTTTATCATTTCCATTTTCCCTTTTGGGCACTCTCATTTTAAAGTTCCAGAAGTGGAAACTGAGACTGTGGATCGGGAAAGCGGGTTTGAGAATGATCGTGGAGTATCTGGATCGGATTTTCAGGGTTCTCTTCTTCGTCTACGTCTCCTCTTGATTCCAAGGTAGAAGAAGGCCTCAAGTTGATTCATAAAGCGATAAATACATTGATTATTCTTGCTGCGGAACTTTTGTTATCATCAATTTGCTCACCATCAACAGAGATTACTGGCATATGTGTATTCCATTTGGGTTTTTCTTTCTATGCTTCGTTTTGGAATTTTTGAATGACATGAGTTTATGATTTCATTGTTATGTTTTTACTTTCTCTGATTTTAGTTTGTGTTTTTTTCCTCCACGGAAGGTGTTCTACTGAAAGGAATTAATTTGATGTGGGGTTATGGTCTTGAGATTGGATTTCGATTTTGTGTTGTGGGTTGGTTACATTTTACTGTAGACTGCAGGTGGATTTATGGTTTATTGTTTGATTCAGACTGATTGTCCTGTAATTTTTTGTTTTGTTGTATGTTTCAGTTAGTTTTTATTTTTTTTGTTGTGGAGTTTGTACTGATTGGCCTGTGTTTTTGGTTTTTACTTGTGCTTGAGTAGTTTGATATGGGTTGTTCTTTTTGTTTACAGATTAATTGTATCTTCTTCTTCATGTGGGTATCTCTCTCTCTCTCTCTGCCCTGTAGAGATTATTCGCATCCTCCTCTTCTTCTTGTTCTTTTAAGGTTGTGCGATGGTTTTGGTGATGTTGTTGGATTGACTGATTCTTCAAAAAGTTAGGGGCTCTCAAATTTTACGTATTACTTTTGATTTTAGCTAGTGGTTCTGATGTCATTACGAACAGAAATTAGTTGCTTAGATTCTGCTTCTACTTGAGAAAATAACTTCAAGAAGCTAAGAAGAGGGAGTTTCTTAACATCCAGCAGGGATCTGATATGGTGAAAAGATATGCCATAAGGTTCATTGAATTGATGCATTTTGTGCCTTGGATAGCGGCAAATGAAGAAAAGAAGATCCAACACTTTGAAAATGATCCAACACTTTGAAAATGGACTTTGACTCTTTCTGCAACAGCAAGTGGTCGGGCCAATCTTCAATACCTTGGAGGAAATTATTGAGGGGCTTCAAAAGTGGAAGCAGTGAATTCCACCAATAGAGGTGCCAAAAATTTCCAGAAACCTCTTTCCAACAAGAAGACCAAATTCAACCAGAAAAAACCTTTCTTTAAGAAAAGTCAGTCTACTGCAGGACAATTAAGCCAGTTGGACACGCGACACTTAGTGTGCTATTTTTGCAACCAGCCTAGGCACACGACTAGGACTTGTCCAAACGGGAAGGAAAGGGCGTGCTATCACTGTAAGCAAACAGGACACGTGCTTAGAGATTGTCCTTTTCTTGGCAAGGCCGTACCTTCGCAGAATACGGGTCCAGCTTAATCCGTCGCATAATCATATTTTGGCAGAAGTTCACAACAGACTTCTAAAGGCTCAGTAGCGCCTAAGAATGGACTACTACGGAACGGACAGGGAAGGGGACATGGACGTTCTTAAACTACCCAGGGGAGAGTCTATAGAATTGAGACTCAGATGGAAGAGCCATTGGAAAATACAGTGATGGAAGGTACACTAATCCTTTTTAGTTATTTGGCACGAGTATTTTTTGATACCGGTGCTTTACATTCCTTTATTTCTAGATCTTGCTATGATAAATTGGATTTGTAATCGATAGAAGTAAGTAACCCTTTGATGGTAGTATCACATTTGGATAATAAAGCATTAGTAAACAAAAAATGCAAATCATTCATATTAAGGATTTGTAGTGCAAATTTGTCATATGACTTTTTGATTCTAGAAATGACAGATTTTGACATCATCTTAGGCATGGATTGGTTGACTGCTTATCAAATCTTGATTGATTGTTTTCAAAGAAGAATTTTTGGAATCTCTTCAATTAATGAAGGATTCATGGAAAAGTTAATACCGTATGAGAGGATGAGAAGCAAATTCTCTGGTCTTAGGGCTTATCCTGGTAGTGTGGTGGCTAGTATGGGATTGGAAGATGTAGGTGACGTAGAGTCTGATGTACCTCAGGTGGTGTGTGAGTTTATAGATGTGTTTCTTGACCAGTTAGTTGGGCTACCTCCACACCGAGAGATAGAGTTTGTTTTTTATTTATAGCCAAGAACATCTTCTATTTCCATGGCACTTTATCGGATGGCGCCAGCTGAACAGAGAGAGCTAGCTACACAGATAGATGAACTTCTCAATCTTGGTTTTATTAGACAAAGTAACTCGCATTGGGGCGCGTTCGCTCTCTTTGTGAAAAAGAAATATGGATCGATGAGTATGTGTATAGATTACCGATGACTCAATCAGGTAACTATAAAGAACAAGTATCCATTGCCTAGGATAGATGATCTCTTTGATCTATTTAGAGATCAAAATGTTTCTCTAAAATAGACTTGAGGTCAGGATATCACTAGTTACGAATTCGGGAAGAAGACATTTCTAAGATTGCTTTTAGAACGCAGTACGGTTTGTATGAGTTTTTGGTAATGCCATTTGGTTTAACCAATGCGTCAGCCATTATTATGGATCTAATGAATTGTGTCTTCCAGCCATACTTGAGAGAATTTGTGATAGTTTTTATAGATGATATTTTGATATATTCATCATTTGAGGAAAAGTATAAGCGTCATCTACGCATTGTTCTTCAGACCCTTAGAGATCACTAGTTATACGCTAAGCTGAAAAAGTGTGAGTTTTGGTTAACTCAAGTGCAATTTCTTGAACACGTAGTATCTACAGAAGGAATTTCGATAGATCCAACGAAGGTAGAAATAATGAAGAATTGGGAAAGCCCCAAGAATGTGTTTGAAATCAGAAACTTTTTGGGATTGGCCGGATATTACAGGAAATTTATCCCACAATTTTACCAGATTGCGGTACCAATGACCAGATTAACGAGGAAAAACGTCAAATTCGAATGGAGTGAAGCTTGTGAAAGGGCATTTCAGGAACTGAAGGAGAAGTTAACCACCTTTCCAGTACTAATAGTGCCTGAACAAGGATGAGGTTATGATGTATATTGTGATGCTTCTAAGTTTGGACTAAGATGTGTCTTAATGCAGGAAGGTAAGGCAGTGGCTTACGGTTCTAGACAACTGAAGGTCATGAGCAAAATTATCCAACTCATGATCCGGAACTGGCAGCTGGTGTCTTTTCATTAAAACTTTGGCGGCATTACTTGTATAGTGAAAAATTTAATGTATTTTCTGATCACCATAGTCTCAAATATTTGTTTACTCAGAAAGATCTAAATATGAGACAGCGAAGATGGATGAAATATCTAGGAGATTACGATTTCAGTCTCTCCTACTATCCGGGAAAGGCTAATGTAGTGGCGAACGCCTTAGGCAGGAAATCACATAGCAATATTGCATGTATGGCATCTTTGCAGTGGAAAATGTTGGAAGGTTTATCTGACTATGATCTGGAACTGATCGAAGGGAACAAGCCAGCAAGAATTCAAAACTTGGTTCTGCAGCCCGAAATAATCGGATTAGTGGTGGAAAAACAAAAGAATGATCCAAAAGCAAAGGATTTGGTGACTCAGCTTGCAGGAGGAGCTACTTTGGAAGAATGGAAGATCAGGTCTGACAGAAGCCTGACTTCCAGAGAAAGATTGGTTGTATCAAAATCAGGTGAATGTATAGAAAAAGTACTTAATCACTTTCACCATTCTCGATTTGCAGTGCACCCAAGAGGTATGAAGATGTATTATGTTCTGCGATGACTATTCTGGTGGAAAGGTATGAAACGGGAAGTAACAAATTTTGTGTCCAGATGTCTAACCTGTCAACAGATTAAAGCAGAACATCAACAATCTGGTGGAAAGACGCAACCTCTTCAGGTGGCTGAATGAAAGTGGGAATATATCATTATGGACTTTGTGACTGGTTTCCCAAAATTTTCTAAGAAAAATTATGCTATTTGGGTAATTGTTGATCGACTAACGAAATCAGCCCATTAAAAAGAATGATTCTTTGACTACCCTGAGTAGAATGTATCTAAAAGACATAATTAGATTACATGGGGTACCTGTTTCTATTGTATCTGATAGAGACCCTAGGTTTGTATCTAGATTTTGGCAAGGATTGCAAGAGGAGATGAGAACTAAGCTATGTTGCAGGTGACTGATGTAGAAGACGACTCTCGGAAGATGCGAGAATCGGTTTTCGGAAGTTCCGAACCCAATTTCCGAAGGAACAGAGAGTAACCATTGAGCTCTCTATTTCTGCTTTGACGTTCCGAGACCCTCTCGGATGATCTGAACTGTTCGGAAGTTCCGAACAGTACTCGACATGTTCCGAGACTTACAGACTAACTATTTTTCCTGTTTTGTTCGGTAGCAGGCTCGAAAGTTCTGAGACCTGAACTTCAAAAGTTCCGAAGGACAGAACTTAGGTTCCGAAGGTTCAGTAAAGGCCTAGTTTTAGGCAGTGGCTCTAAAGGTTCGAAGCCACAGTACCAGTTTTCGAGGCATGTTCCGAAGAACCCAGATCAGATCTTGAAACTTAGACTAAAATAGGATTTTATGATTTGGATCTTAGATTTTAATGTGATATTTATACTCACTCAATTAAAAGTGATACTGACCTCTTTTCATTGGTATTATCTGGTAAACCTATATTATGTATTCACTTTTAGGCCGACACTCTCTATCTGTCGCTTACTCAGCTCAATAGCTATCAGTAGCTAAACGATTAACTTCGCTGCTCGGTAGAAAAGAATGGTTCGGGCACTGAGTGTACCTCTAGGCCTAACTCAATATATGAATAGTGGCCTGAGCACCCTATATTTGTGTCTCTAGGCCTAACTTGCTATACAAGTAGTGGCTTGAGTACCCTATATTTGTATCTCTAGGCCTAACTTGTTATACGAGCCTGAACATTCTATTATATTGCTGATTATTGTAATTTAAAATGGATAGTAACTCATATAGATGAAAGGATTTGAAACACTATGATTATGTGTATTATGTTTGATTGATGACTGTATAATTCGTTGTATTCTTGTTTTCATGTTTTGGCAGATATCTCAATACCCCACACTTTCGGTGAGGAGACTTAACAAATGTAGTAGGAGTAAATCAGGTTAAGAGATCTAGTGCAATGAGTGGTTTCAAGGATCAGACTTAATGAATCCACTCATATGCCAAGACATGATGCACTATTGTGAAAATGCTTATTGTTATTAACGATATTTATCGTATATTGTGATTATGATGATAAAATGCTTATGAGCTATGCTGATATTGATACTGCTTCCACGTACCCTTAATTACTGAACTATTATCTGCCCAGGAGTGTCGATTATCGACCTAGGTGTGTCGGTTTGCGTCCACTGGCCCAGGTGTGTCAGTTGCTGGCCCAGGTGTGTTATCGGCCCAAGAGTGTCAATTATCGACCTAGGTGTGTCGGTTTGCGTCCACTGGCCCAGGTGTGTCAGTTGCTGGCCCAGGTATGTCAGTACCGGCCCAAGTATGTTGGAGATGTACTTGTAAGATTCTGCATTTTGACCGTGTCGGGACTTAATGCTTATAGTCAGTCTAGTGTTTAGGTGTTGCATTGGATATCAGCAGTAATATGAGAATGATTTGATATTTTGGCATGACAACCATATTATGATGAAAATGTTGATTTTGGCTAACCTGATAATCATTACACTGCATTGTTATGTTCTTTTCATTGGGCTGGTTAGCTCACCTCACTCACATTTCAGGAGATGTACCCGAGGAGGAGGAACCTCCATTTCAAGCTTAAGGATGGATTAAGTTGATGCGGTTTCTTGGAATCCCATAGATGAGAATTACATTTATTTTGTTTGTTGATTCTTGGAACTATGTTTTGCAGAGTACCTCTTGTGGTACCTATTTTGTAATCATGTATGAACCACTATGTTACTGTTATTAATTCTGTTATGAATGAGATTACCCTGTTATGATGGAAATATTTATTTGTATGTTGTATGCTCGAAAAAGGATAGACATATGGTATATGTTTGAGTCCACATGTAAAGAGCATGTGTGACATTTTATTTTTGGGCCAAAAGTTTGTTCAAGCCTAGTTCGAGGTTGTTAAGATAAAAAAAAAAATTAGTAGGGTTCCGGGCCTACCTTCGGGTCGGGGCGTTACAGAGTGTGTCGGAGATGTACTTATAAGATTCTGTATTTTGACCGTGTCAGAACTTAATGCTTATAGTCAGTGTAGTGTCTAGGTGGTACGTTGGATATCAGCAGTTATGAAGTTATTTTGAAACATTGGCAGGATAAACTTTTTATGATGATGATGTGGATTTTAGCTAACCTGATATTCATTACACTGCATTATTATGTTTTTTTCACTGGGCTGGTTAGCTCACACCACTCACATTCCAGGAGATGTACTCGATGAGGAGGAACCTCCATTTCAAGCTTAGGATGGATAAGCTGTTGCGGTTACTTGGAATTCCACGGATGAGAATTTCATTTATTTTGACTATTGGTTCTTTGAATCATGTTTTTGTATAAAGTAGCTCATGTGGTACTTATGTTGTAATTATGTATGAACCACAATGCTACTGCTAGTAACTCTATTATTAATGAGACTGCCTTTTTGTGATGGAAATATTTGTTTGTATGATATGTGCTTGTAAATTGTTAGATATATGATACATGTTTGAGTTCACATGTAAAGAGCATGTGTGACATTTATTTCTGAGCCTAACTTTTGATCTAGTCCAGTTAGGAGTTATCAAGGATAAAAAAAAAAAATAATAGCGTTCCGGGCCCACCTCCAGGTCGGGGCGCTACACTTTTCCCCCTATGTCTAATTGAGCAGGAAGATAAAATGCATCTCTTATCTTGCAGTTATGTCCTTGAAGTTTGGCAAATCTTTATGTCAATATTTGGGCTTTCTTCTAACATCATTAACATTCTTGAGCAAGCTACTCAACTGGCTGACTCTCCCAATCGTCTTCCTCGTTTGGTTGCTATGCTCTCTGTTCCGACCCTGATTTGGTATTTTTGGAAGGAAAGAAATTCGAGGGTGTTTGAGCACAGATCAAGCAATGCCATAAGAGTTTATTCCTTTATTTGTAGGGACATTCGCTCTAGGATGTTCTTTTTATGTCTAATGCGGACCTGCTTCATAGTCTGAGCGTTTTCTCTGCTTTGTGGGACCTTCCTGCTCCTAACTAGCAATCCACTACTACTGCTGCTTCAACCAACGACAATCTCTTCGTGGATATTTGTAGTTGTTTGCTTCTTATCATCCAAACGGATAGGATTGTTGCTATGTATTTGGATGTCCAAGGAAGGGTTATTGGAAGTAGAGAGCACCCCCTTCAAAGTCACTATGATTTTGCTGCTATGCTCATCTGCATCCAACATTCTCTTCTTGGTTTTATCAACAGAAGCCTCTCTCTTAGAAATATTATCTGTAACAACCCTGAGGTTATCAAGTCTTTAAGGAAGCCCCCTGTAGATTGACGTCTTTGTACCAACTACGCTGCATATTGCCATTTGATTAGCCGCTTGCAATGCCATCCTACAGCCTCTGGTGCTTGTCTGAGGAAAACTTTAGCCATTTTCTCCCTGTCTTTTCCACTCGGAGTGGTAGGTTTTGTGCTACTGGTATTATCGCCAGCTCTGTCCCTCTTATCTCGGGTGGAATTGTCTGGTCTGGGGTCATCTTTATGGGCTTTGTTCTTAGTTGTTTTGCTTGGTTGGGCCCGTGTTGTGGGCTTTGGTTGCCCATATTTTTTGGTGATGTTTTTGGTATGGACAGATTTTGTCCTATCGCTGCCTGACCCCGGCTTTGTGTCTTTTTATTGTTTTCTCTGGGGCACTTGCCCCATTCGTTTGAATGAATACTAACCTCTTCTTAAAAAAAATGTTTCAGAAGATTGAGTTTGAGCATATTCTTCAAGAAGACAATGAATTGGCCGATTGTTTGACAAGATTGTCATCTAATATCAAAATCCTTATCTTTAAGGTCAATAGAAGCTGAGTGGCAATCACATCCGGTCCTTTAAATAATGATCGAGACTAGATGGGCCTTTTGGAGCAAATCATTAGATCCACTGCACTCTGGCTTGAGTTGGCCCAGCTTGGTCAAATCCCAATCCCTACATGATTTCGAATATGTATTGCTTGAGCCCCATTTTCTTCTATCTCAATTTTCTAATCCAGTCTTATTGGGGCTCTCGATTTTTCTGGGCCTAGTTTGGTGAAGGCCTTTTATCCTCTAATCATGCATGCGTTTAGAAATGAACCCTATTAATTTTTATTTCAACCATTTCTTAAATTATATTTATTTTCTTATTTTCTTAAACTTAGTGACTTCTTTCAGTCTGTAGGGTTTGATGAAGCTACAACCCTTTTATACTCTGCTTTTCAAAATGATACATTGATATTCATGTTGGTTTAGGACTTGTTCTAAAATATGACATATAATTAAGTTTTTATTAATTGAACAAAAATTGCTTTTATCTATTTTACCCAATTCTTGTCATCAATTATTAACAGTGTATTTTAGCCACTACAAGAAACAACTTGCTGCTTGCATCAGAGACTAATGACTGTGTATGACATTCACTCTTAAGGTGAAATTTTGGTGTCAACCCTTGCACATTTTATTATTATTATTTTCTCTTTTTCAGATACTTTTTTTAGACTAAAGTATTCAGACATCTCTTTTGATCGGGACATTTCAATTTCGCATGCACAGAGCAAGCAACTATCAAGATTAAACTCAAGACCCTAGACATATTTCTTGACCCATTCTTGACCCTCAAGTACATCCTACTTATTTTACAAATAAAAATTCATTAATATTTAATGCAAAGACATAAATATAAAATAAACCCAAACAATATTTTATTACTGTGGCTTTAAAGAAAGGAGATAACAAATTGTCTGAGCATATAAAAGGATTTTTAGAGCATGAGTGCCTTCATAACTTTTTCTTGAAGGCAAGAAGCGCCACAGCGCCAGAAGTTACGGTGGGAATGAAGACATTGTCTGAGACAGGATCTGGAAAAATGCTCTGCTTCACAAGCCAACTTGCAATGGGCAAACCAAAGAAATAGAGGAGTGTGTCATAGGGCCCCTTTCCCGAGAAGTGAGCACTCCAGAGCACCTCCTTCAGTATCTTTGTAAATTGTTGCTTCTCCAAAACTTTCTTCTCATCGGCATGATGTTTCTGCAAAGGGAAGAACAGTTCATACCCCGTTGTGATTTTATATTATTTTGTAAAATTATTATTGGGACGGGCTTTCAGTCTAAAAGACTAGTCTAATAGGTGGAGATATCCAGCTCTGTATAACTTCTTATATTTTTCTCCCTCTCACTGATATGAGACTCGTTCGTACCGTAACAATCTCCCCCTCGAATAAGGCTCTTCGGCGGATAGAACTGTGAAGATATTAAATTAGTAGTTTGTTATTTGTTTTAGTTGAATAAACCCTAAGTTTATGGAATTAGTTAGTGTTTGAACATTTCTTTAGGAGAGTCTCATGAAGTCAGGGTTTGTTAGTCATGGTTATTTTAAACTAATCTTTCTGTTATTTCAACTTTGTAAAGGCTATATAAGCCATGTTTTTCCTCATTAATAAACTGAATTCTCCCAATTAATTGTTCTCAAAGCTAACATCTGGTATTAGAGTGAAATGCTTTGATAAACACCCCAGTTTCTTTGTCAACAATAACTTTAAACTTCTTAAAAATGATTATAGCTTCAGACTTCTCAGATAAGAAATACACTCAAGTTTTTCAACTAAAATCATCAGTAAATGTTATGAAGTACCTCTTACTGTTGTTGGAGATGGGATTAATAGGTCCACAAATGTCGGAGTGAACCAATTGAAGTATGTGTGAGGACTTCCAAGTGCTCTTCTGAGGAAATGATTCACGATGTTGCTTCCCAATCATACATTCTTCACAAACCTTTGTGGGAGCTTGCAGCTGAGGTAGTCCAGTCACCATGTGCTTCTGTTGCAAGGTTTTTAAGCCAATGAAGCTCAGATGTCCATACCTATAGTGCCACAGCCAACTATCATCTTGGGTGGTTGATTTGAGGCATTTTTTATTGTCACATGAGAACTTTGTTTGCAGTGGAAACATACGATTCAATGCCATCTCAACTTGTATAATTAGGCCCTTCTCAGGATGATGAATCTGACACGTACTCTTTTGAATGAGAACATCAAATCCGTTTTCTTGCAGTTGACCAAGACTAATGAGATTGCTCTTCAACTCCGATACATAGAACACCCCAGATAGACATTGCACAGCTCTATTCACTTCAATCTTGATGTCTCCTTTCCCTTTGACACATAAACTTGATTTGTTCCCCAGTTTCACTCTTTCTCTGAATGTTTCATCAAGTTTGGAGAATAGTTTCTTGTCTCCACTCATATGGTTACTACAACCAAAGTCAAGATACCACAAGTTGTTGGAGTGATCTTCTTTTACATCCACATAAGCCATCAGCAACTTTTCTTCTTCAGCCTCAGTGAAATTTGCCTTGGCATCCTTCTCCTTCTGAGGGCATTCATATGAAAAATGCCCCAACTCATAACAATTGTAGCACTCGACAGTGGACTTGTCAAATGATCATTGTCTCCCTCTTCCTCTTCCTCTCCCAGGTGAGTGGTTCTCTTGACTTACTTTCAGAGCTTGTTCCTCCATGACATGGCCAATGATTCTTTGCTCATGCACAAGCAGACTGCTTTGTAATTCATCAATCGAAAGATCATCTATATCATTTGATTCCTCAATGGAGCAAACCACATAATCATACTTAGGTGTCATCGATCTCAGAATCTTCTCAATGACCACCACATCTCCCATCTTTTCTCCATGAATTCGCATCTTGTTGGCTATTGTCAATGTTCTTGCAAAATAGTCATTGACAGATTCTCCCACCTTCATGTGAAGCATCTCGAACTCTTTACGAAGAGCCTGCAAGTGTGCACGCTTAACCTGAGTTGTGCCTTGATACTTCATCTTCATCGAATCCCAAATGTCTTTTGTTGTATCCTTCTTCAAGATAGTCTCCAGTATGGCTCGATCTATGGCTTGAAACAGGTAATTCTTGGTCTTCAAGTCTTTCAGCGTCTGTTCTTCTAGGATTTTGAGTTGAGCCTCAGTTAAGACAGTTCCTTCAGGATATTGCGTGATCCCACTCTCTACTAGACTCCAGTACTCCTTAGACCTCAAGAAATTCTCCATCAGCATACTCCAATGATCATAATGACCATCAAATCGTGGAATTGCAGGTTGCACGAAGCTACTCCCCTCTGCTGCCATTGATACTTGTTGCTGCCAGTTAGAAGACTGCGACTTCTTTATTGGTCAGGCGCCGGTGATGGCTCTAGTATCAGATGTTATCTTTGAGAACAATTAATTGGGAGAATTCAGTTATCTGCTCCTGACTTTGACAATGAATCAGCGTCACCACTCCCTCTTTAGTAAGATCACGAAGAAAATGAAATCGAATATCTACACCTGTAGCAAGGCATGATACAATTCGGTTGGTGATATCCTTGGCAGCTCAAAACAACTGGTCTATCTACCAACTCGATGTGAAATCGGCTTTCTTGCATGGAGAACTGAATAAGCAGGTTTTTGTGGATCAACCTCAGGCTATGAACAGATGGGAGAAGAGCAGAAGGTTTACAGATTAAAAAGGGCATTATATGGACTGAAACAAGCTCATAGAGCTTGGTACAGTCGTATAGAATCCTATTTCTCGAAGGTGGGTTTCAAGAAGTGTCCATATGAACACACTTTGTTCATCAAACATGGTAAAGGAGGTAAAATCTTGATAGTATGTCTTTATGTGGATGATCTTATATATACTGGAAATGATGAGGCAATGTTTGATGAATTTAAGAAGTCTATGATGGTTGAGTTTGAGATGACAGATCTAGGGAAGATGCATTATTTCCTAGGCATTGAAGTTAGGCAAACAGCTAGTGGGATTTTTGTTGGGCAAAAGAAGTATGCTCAGGAAGTGCTTGAAAGATTTCAAATGAGCAACTGCAATTCTGTTCAAAATCCGATTGTGCTAGGAACTAAGCTCACTAAAGATGTTGATGGGATAAAAGTTGATAGCACTCACTTCAAACAGATTGTGGGAAGTTTGATGTACTTAACAGCCACACGACCTGATCTGATGTTTGTAGTGAGTCTCATTAGTAGGTTTATGGAGTCACCTACAGAGCTACATTTCCAAGCAGCAAAAACAATTTTGCATTATCTAAAGGGGACTGTCGATTTTGGATTGTTATATTAGAGAAGTTTAGAAGCAAATTTGGTGGGATTTAGTGACAGCGACTATGGTGGAGACTTGGAGGATCGAAAGAGTACTTCAGGATATGCATTTATACTCAATTCAACAGTTGTGGCTTGGTCATCAAGAAAGCAACCTGTGGTCACTCTATCAACAACTGAAGCTGAGTTTATAGCTGTAGCTTCTTGTGCATGTCAGGCTGTTTGGATGAGAAGATTACTTGAAGAATTATGTTGCGCACAACGTGAGGCTACTCAATTTTTTTGTGATAATAGCTCAGCTAATATTCGATTTCATTTTCTTCGTAATCTTACTAAAGAGGGAGTGGTGGCGTTGACTCATTGTCAAAGTCAGGAGTAGATAGCTGATATTCTTACAAAACCATTGAAACTGGAAGCATTCTTGAAGATGAGCAATCTACTTGGAGTTTGTTCGAGTTCATGTGTAAACTGAATACTTAACCGCATTCAGTTTAAGGGAGGATGTGAAGATATTAAATTAGTAGTTTGTTATTTGTTTTAGTTGAATAAACCCTAAGTTTATGGAATTAGTTAGTGTTTGAACATTTCTTTAGGAGAATCCCATGAAGTCAGGGTTTGTTAGTCATGGTTATTTTAAATTTATCTTTATGTTATTTCAACTTTGTAAAGGTTATATAAGCCATGTTTTTCCTCATTAATAAACTGAATTCTCCCAATTAATTGTTCTCAAAGCTAACAAGAACATTGCCAACTATCTCATTCAGCTAAGGGATCCCTGAATCCACATATGGTGGCTTGGGGTACCTATCTATGATATCAATATTGGAGTTGTGCTTTTAGTCCAAAAGACTAACATGATAGGTGGAGATAACTAGCTCCATATAAATTCTTATATTTTTCTCTCTTTCACCGATGATATCAGACTCGTTCATATCCTAACAAATATAACCCAATGGAATGATCATAATTATTAATTTAAAGCTCAGTGAACCTTATCTAAGTCTATATGGATGGATGAATTTGAAGAGTGTTTGCTTGTATATAATTCCTCAGATGCAGGGAATACTAAGCTTGAAACTCTTTAGTAGTTCTCATGAATTTTGTGCCAAATCTAATACAAACTTATTTGTGGAGAAAGGGTGACCAGTATCTATATTTATGTGTGTGACCTCGAATGATCGATATTCTAACATGGGGCCAATGAAAGAGAACTCACCTTGAAAGAATTTCGAAGGGTTTCAACAGTTGGAACTTGAAAGTGGACGCCGCTTTTTTTCTTTTCGTTCATTTCTCTATCATAATACAAATTGGGTAAGAAACATTTTATTGAATAGAATGCAAGTGTTCTTTAATAAAAAATCTATTGAAATGTTGGGTCAACTGTATTAGTTGAAAATTGATAGGGACATCAATATTTTTTATAACAAGGGACATCGGATTTATCTTTTTATTTACTTGTTATCATGTGGAAAAATACACTATGTCTGTTGTTAAAGTGAGAGGAGGAAGGCTAGGTTTGAAATAGGAGAGAGAGAGAGATTATATAGAAGGGAGATTTAAGGTTTAAGATTAGGACTTGAACTAGGGCTCACCCAAGCCTTTTTTTTGAAAAGATTTTATAAATTTTCAAAGCCCACAAACTTTTGATTTATTTTATTATATATATATATATATATATATATATATATATATATATATATATATATATATATATATATATATATATATATATTACTTATCTTTTATTTGAGAAAAATCTTGAAAGGTGTGAAAACAAAGTTTCAAAACTGACAAGGAGTTTTCAAAACTAAAATCTAAAATCCGCTAAAAAAAATCGAACATTGAACATAGGGAGAAAACCGTGTGACTTTCAAATGAATTTTTATGATAAAGTCGTTGAATAAACCAAAATTACCAAAATGCTCTCCGAATTCTCAGACTCGAAGACAGGCAACACAGGGCCCACCATGGACCCCACATTCTCTCTACTGCCACCAAAACACCTAATCCGACACGGAGATCTGTAGATCTCCCCCAAAACCTCGAAAGATCGGGTATGGTCGTTACAGTGAGGGTGAGATAGATGACGGGGACGACAGGACAATGTGAGGCGGATGTGGGATGAAACTAGTGGGTAAAACCACTGGATCATGGACAGGTGTATAGCCTGGGCCTTGAGATGGGTGGGGAATGTCAAGTTGTGGGTCAGGGTCAGCTGAGTGGACTGAGGCTTGGAGGTGAAGGTGTTAATTCTGGATTGGGTGTGAGGTCTACCATATTATTAACCACATCAATTTCCTTGGACTCACATTGAAAATTTGTAGTAAACTCATATTTTTCATCGCATCTATTAATGTGACTTTTAATTTCAGAGTGCAATTCATGAATGTGTGGTGCAGATGCATGTATAAACTCAGATAGACTGGGTGACACTGAGTTTCTGTGGATGGAGATGGTATGGGACACATTTAAATTTTCTTAACCTGAGTGGGGCACTCACAAGCAAGATGCCCATAGCCTCGGCAATGACAACAGAATGTCCCTAAACCTAACTTGGTTTCCATACGAGTTAAGCAAGCACTCATCTCTAATACCATATTGGCAACATGTGCGGAGATCATGTTGAATGTCCTAAAATGACGAAACTTTTATAATGATACAATGCAATTTTTTTAATTAATTAATTTTTTTATATGCGATGCAACTTATGACTGTGGGTATTTAAGGAAATAACCTAACTTGACTCTGATACCAATTTGATGTAGGACAAGGGATATGGTAATCCTAAATGTCCAATTTGATTTCCTAAAAATTTAAAGAGGATGAAAATAATTCACCATAAATCTAATATGGCTAAAATTAATCGATCAATTAATATATATATACACGAATGTAATGTGTTTAATATGAATAAATGAGTAAATGGTGGTCAAATGGGGCTAAAGGGCACGTGGAATATTAAATGAGGACTTAGGCATGGTCTATTGAAATAATTAAAGGAGAGGATACAAATGGAATAAAGAGGGGTTGTGAATGGCAAAGAATGGAGGGACCAAAACACGGAGGGTACTAAGAGAGGGTGGTGGAAAGGGGGATCTGGCTTGGGAAAGGGGAGGTGGAAGCAACGAGAGGGACTGTGGACGAAAAGAATTGCACAAGGATGGTATTAAGAAGTGGCGACAGCAGTAAGGATGGTTATTTTCGAGGGGAGCGAAGGCAGTAGGAAGTGGTTTGGAGATGTACGAAAACAATATGAAGGTTATGGAAGGGTTACAAAGGTGGGGAGCGAAGGCAGTAGGAAGTGGTTTGGAGATGTACGAAAACAATATGAAGGTTATGGAAGGGTTACAAAGGTGGGGCGAAGCTTGGGTATCAATTAGGAAGACAGTATGAGAGAGACGAAGGTTAGGACAGAGTCAGGTAAGCTTGCAGCTTGAAGGCTAAATGGGAAGGGCGGAAGTAAGGACAGTGCAACAGTAGCAGCAGCAGCACTGAGGGAAGGTAGATGGGTTTCACGGCAGGAGAAAGGGAAAAGAAAAATAGATAGAAGAAGAGAGACATAGGAAGATAAAAGAGTATAGGAAGAAGAAAGTGGCTCCTCTCGCTCGTCTTCGATTTCTCACTAAAGTTTCGAGGGAATTGCTCTAGGGTATTTTCGTCCCACAATGCTTGTGAAAGAAAACTTCAATTTTTTTATTCAATCGTTGCAAAATAGGGTTTACAAGACTTTATAATAAACACAACTCTCAAATGATCAAAATATCCCTAAGTACAAAAAAGACTAAATTACCTCTGAATAATTAAATAAATCTCAAATAAACTAAAACTCTTAATTAAAATAAAAAAAATACAATAATGCCAGCAAAGTAAACATAAAATCTTAATTATGGAAATTGTTCCGTATCAAGAGGATACTAATCGAAGACACTAGACGGAGAGGACGACCTTTTAAAACATGAAAAAAAAAAAGAGCACAAAAAAAAGATATGGTAGACTGTGGACTGACTGGTGGTATAGTTTATGATAGCGTTGATTAGAGAAGAAGAATTCATAAAGTCAACCATAAATATGCATCAAAGACAGTATAAAGATAGTTTTGAAAGATGAAAAGTTGAGAGAAACTTGTTTGAGATGGTTTAGTTGTGTCTGTAGAAGACCAAACACAACCCCAATGCGTATAATTGAGAGGCTACGAATCGAAGACACTAGAAGGAGATGACAACCTTTGGAAACATGGAAAAAAGTATAAACACTAGAAAGAGAGGACGACTTTTGAAAACATGGAAAAAAAAAGTATAAGAAAGGACATGTTAGACTGTGGACTAACTAGTGATATAGTTTATGATAGAGTTGATTAGGGAAGAAAAATTCATAAAGCTAATCCTAAATAAATGAAACTAGGGACTTATATATATATAACTCTTACTTTATCTTTCTAATTGAGAGAGGCATAATCTCATACAATCTCACCATAATCTACGTAATCTCATCTCAATCAATCATAATATAAATTAACATATCTTAAGAGTCATGTATTTTTCACATCTCTCGTGTTTCAACTTAATAGAATAAATTATCATTCAGAGACAATCTTATCCAAGCTGGCTTCTTTGAAGTAATGCTCAATGTGAGGAAAGACAAGGAATAAATCTGGAATGCAGAATGACCCCTACAATTTGAAAATAGTAACGGTTACAGAGTTCCAAAATTACCACATAAATTGAAACTGATCAAATAAAAAGATCATTCAATGGATTGAGATTGAAAAAATTAACAGGGATTGAAAGAGAGGATGAGACTACTTGAAACTGCAAGGAAATCTTAAAACCTAGTAAGACCATCTGTAAATTAAGTTTTAGAATTTAAAAAATGAGTAATGCACCCTCTTTAATAAAATTTAAGAGTGTCTCCTAGGCTTCTGACTTTTATTTCCACTTAAAAGAGACTTTAAGTAGAATGGAAGCAAAGGGAACAATCAACCAAGTGTATAGATATCGATTTTTAACTGCCGTATAATATCGGCTGATATGTATTGTATCGGGCGTACAACCTATTTCTGGGCCGATATGGCCGATAAATCGGCGATATATATCGGTCCGATATCGGCCGAGATGATTTATATTGATATTTTAAAAAAAAAAAAATCAAAACGGTGATGGTCTCGGGTCGAAATATCGGCCGATATCGGCCCAATATCGGCCCAGATATCGGCCGATATCAGCCGATATTTATGTTTTGAATTTAAAAAAAAAAACAATTTCTTTTTCAGTTTTTTTTAATATTTTTCGAACTCATCAAATTTATTTGTAAAATTTCCTTTTTATTGTTTAATTAATATGTGCACAATTTTTTTAAATAAAAATATCATAAATTTAGCTCAAATTTTTAAAGTAAATAAAATTTCATTTTATATTTTTAACTATTTTAAAATGATTTTTTTCTTGTTAATATGAAAATAAATCATAAAAGAATGATAAAGAATTATTTAAACTTTAAAATGACTTTTAAATTTATAGATAAAATAAAAAGATAAAAACCGTTGTTGTTCAATTTTGATTTAAGTTGTTATAAATTTCAATTGAAGCTTTGGAGTTTGGAATCATGTTAAAGTTGGGCCTCAATGTCAAAATGTTTAGATATCATTTCATAGACCTATGCAACCATCTGCCATGTTCATGAATCATTTCTCTGCATATTTTTTAATAGGGCTGGAACTCGGGTCGGACGGGTCGGATTTTAGAAAATCCAACCCTAACCCATGTCACAACATATTGAACCCGACCCAAATTAAAAACCCGATTTAATCAACCCGACCCTACCCGAGTTTGTAATACCCTCGACCCGACCCGACCCGAGTTGCAGCCCTACGCATTCTTACTTTCCTTGTTTCTCTTCTGCCTTTCCACCACCGTCATCATCTCTCCTTTTGCTGATGCAAAACGCCACTTTCCTCCTCCGCTGCCTCGTCGATTTAACCAAAACGGGCAGTTTAAGGATAGTCCAAAACCTGAAATCTGGCTGGCCTTCCGATTTGATTTGGATTTGCTTTTTCATAGGCTGCCCCAACCCTTAATAACGGTGAAGTGGGAAAGGAGAAAATGACAGAGAAAGGTTAAGGAAAATCACCTGGATATTTTCCTTTAGATTTCATTTGCACTTTCATCGAGGGAAGGTTTTCCTTTGGAAAATCCCAAAAACCCACTCTCTTCTTGCTGCTTTTGCCTTTGTATACACAGAGAGAAAGAGCATGAGAGAGAAAGATTAGGGTTTTTGGGTAAAGATTTTATATTAGGTTAATAAATCCGGGTCGGTTCGGGTCGGGTCGGGTCGGGTTGAAATTTAAAGATCTCAACCCAACCCGACCCGAATTTCGTTCACATTTTTTTTTCTCAACCCGATTCGACCCTATAGCCCGACCCTTGTAACCCGACCCGCATGATTTCTCGGGTCGGGTCATACGGGTCGGGTCAAAACCGAACCTGAGTTGCAGCTTTATTTTTTAAATATGTAACTCTTTATTCTAAATTTATAAATATGGGAAAATGAATATTGAAAATCTTACTTCCTAATTTTTTTTTAAAAATCTCATCCCATATGGTGGAGTCTTAAATTCAAAATCTATTTAATCTCAAAGAGTTACTTTCTAATTTTATCTACTATTTATAAATAGGAAAATTTGCACATATTTTGAAAATTAATTTAATATTTTAAGAGATTCTAAATACCTTCTTAAAAAAATAATATTAAAAAAAATTTAGAGGAGCAATTTAGACACGGGCAAAATTTTTCTACTGACATGGGTTTTCCGTTTTAGCTGGAAATTATCATTTTGCCCTTCCACTTCAATGTGGTCCGGATGTGAGATATACCATTGGATCGTTCCGACTATTATTCCAGTCCAGACGGTATATAGATACTACAGTAATATAACATTATTTAAATAATAAAATCTCCTTTAAAATTTTAAAGTTATTTTTAAACACTGTATATTTCCAAAATTTCTCAAATTAAATATCTAGACTAATTACGATAACCTGATAAAAATATTTTAAGACTTCAAGGTCTTTTGATACTCCCAAATACTTAAAACACAGTGTTTTACAAATAAGGGTATCCCTCGATTGTGCCAAAAATACATTTGGGATTGTCAAAAAATCTTGAAGTTTTAAAGTATTTTTATCAGGTTATCGTAATTAGTCCGGATATTCAATTTGAGAAATTTTGGAAATAAACGGTGCTTAAAAAATAACTTTAAAAAAGATTTTATTATTTAACTAATGCACTACGAATGACTGTAGCATCGACAACGTAGACCGTTATTTTTTAAGCACTTTGTATTTTCAAAATTTTTCAAATTGAATATCCGGACTAATTACGATAACCTGATAAAAATACTTTAAGATTTAAAGGTCTTTTGACACTCCTAAATGTGTTTTCGGCACAGTCGAGGAATACCCTTATTTGTAAAATACTGTGTTTTAAGCATTTGGGAGTATCAAAAGATCTTGAAGTCTTAAAGTATTTTTATCAGATTATCGTAATTAGTCTGGATATTTAATTTGATAAATTTTGAAAATACACAGTGATTAAAAAATAACTATAAAATTTTAAAGGATATTTTATTATTTAAATAATGTAATATTACTATAGGATCTACAAACTGTCCGATGAATGGAATTTAGCTATGAATAATCATCCGAACGATTGAAAAATATTCTTATCTCATGTCCGGACTACGCTGTCGCGAAAGGGCAATGTGGTAATTTCCCAAAAAAAAACACAAATCCCGTGTCTGTAGAAATATTTTACCGGTGTCTAAGTTGCTCCCAAAAATTAACATAAATTCAAAAGTAAAAAATGATTTTTTTTATCATTTATGCCAAAGGTGGCTTCCAAGTTTGTAAGGTAATCGCTGAAATGCGACCCTTATCTCAAGAAAATAATAAAGGTGTGGGAGAGAAATGTCAGCCATTTTGGAGGGACCGTTTTGTGACCGGACAAGGTTGATAAGGGCACCGTTTGCTCATGCTTTCACAAGGGTTTCAATTTCCAATGTAATGAAAACCAAAGAACTAGGTTAAAAAATACAGGGTGCTTTGGATTACGTTTACATGTATATCTACATTGTTTAATGAATGAATTTGTAGAATTTATATTTTATAATAAATTTTCGATTTTAATGAAAATTTTATTTGTTGAAAATTTTAACTGAAATTTTTTAAAATATTTTTTACTAAAATTCAAATAAAAAAGACTTAACTTGATAAGATTTTAAAATATGAATTAATAAATTTATTAATTTTTTTTTGAGTTGAGTTAAAAACTCACTCGAACTACTCGACTCAATATAATTTTGACGTGAGTTCGAGTTTTGAATTTTGAATTATCAAGATGTATAAATAAATTTTATTCTTTTCTTTTAAGAATTAGATGTTTATATGGGTTGAATTCATTTTGAATTATATTATTGTTAATTAAGTTATAATGATGTGGTTTTCTTAAAAATATACGATTTTTAAAATAACATTCATAGTAAATATATTTAAATATAGATCCTTTTAACTATCACATTTCTATAATTTAATTCAACAAAATCTCGTATTTTATATTAGTTAACATGCATCAAGTTCAATATCTACGTCAGAAGCTCCTAAAAAAATATGAACTAAATATTTTAGATATTATAGTTGTTTGTCATTTATTTTAAGAATAGTAATTCTGTTTTAAAAATTATCTTTGAAATTTGAATTAACTCATGTCATTTAATAAATATTATGAAATTCTGTCTTGTGAGGAGACGTGAAAATTGAACGCTTTATTATTTATATTAAATTTTATATTTTATTAAAATAAATAAATAATATCTTCACAAAGGAGAATTTTTTTTGTTTTTCTTTATTGAAAATTTTCTCTCTTCAATGACAGATGAATTCTTGAATCCTCACTTTATTAAAAGAAATAATTCGACAAATGGTAATGACTAGAATGAAAGGTTGTCATCACACCGAAATTATACTTTTAGTAACTTCTTGAAGCAACTTGTTTGCCACTTTCCAGTTTCAACCGAACTTTCCTTGGAAAATCGAATCTTCTTGATCATCCACAGGTGTAATCAGTGTACTTGGGTTGGCCAAACGGTTCGTCCATTTGAAGGCATCTGGCTTCTCCTTGGAATTGGATAGCCCCAAAATACTTTTTCACCTGGCGAAAGACGATTCACTCGGAACTAAACGTTTTCTCCTCTAATTAACAACATTAAATCCCTTGGATATCTTGTCAATAATATTTTTTTTTTGGAATGTTGGTTAGATTAATTTCACTCGAAAAAACAGCCCAGAAGAATGTACAGATCACCCACAGCCCGGGCCAGGCAATAGGGAGGCCCAAAAAGGGCCCAACAACAAAAAAACAACTGTCCACAAGCCGGACTATGCACAAAAGAGAGAGGGAAACCAGCCCAAGAATCCAAAACAGAGGATTAAGGAGCAAAAATTCCTCCAGAAATTGCAGGTCCCAGAATGGTCAGGGGAAGAAGAATGTCAGCAGCCCAATGCAGCAAGTTGGATGGAGTACGCACAGCTTTACTTGTATGGTTCATAGCAGCATCGAGGAGATTGCGAAAGGTTTCAGTGTGGATTCTTAACTTCCAACTTGAGCTTTTGTGTTGCACCAGAGAAAGGAGCACATGATCATTAATGAAAAGAGTGATGAGTGGAAGATACAATCACTCATGAGTACAATCATGGAAATACAATCACTCATGAGAAATAAGGCATCAACCGAATCATGATGGGAAATGCACCGCTTCTTGACAGCAACACCAAGGATATCATTGGATACCCCCAGATAGACAACGCTAATGAAGGAACCATGATTGGTATTAAGTCTGTGAAACAGAAGAACCTGGTTGCCAATGGGGTTGGTTGGCGCGCGATCCGGAGGAAGAGGTTGATAGGGTGGGAGATCCCAATGTGAAGAGAAAATACAGGGCACTATTTAAGGTCCTGATTAGATAAAAGGAAGAACAACCTCGAATATCTAAAGCAACAGAAAAACAAACTTGTCCAGGACTACGCGATGTGTGAAAAGTCTGGAGTTACGTTCATGCCAACAGTACCATTTCATGGCCGGAATGGTGAGAGCAGCAGCAAGTTTCTCCAAGGAAGACAGATACGAGCAATGAGTCGATGGAGACCGGTTTGAGAGGATCATGTCTCTTGTAGAGGTGCTGAATTTGCGTAGCAGAAATTTCCAGGTATCAATGGCAAAGGTGCACCGAAGGATAATATTTTTTTAACATATTGACTCTCCATTAGCAAGGAATCTCTCTTAACTCTTTCAGATACCATCACCTCTTTGAAAATGAATTCTTGAAAAAACATATCACATTTCTTACCGTCTTGACAAAGAACCCTCGTTTCAATGAAGAAGAAATAAATGTCTAATTTTCTATACTTTTTATTTTTCATAATTAGAAATGACAAACGACTTATTAGGAGGAAAATTTGAATTCTTCAGAAAGAAAAGAGGGCCGATATTCAGTCTGAAATATCGGTCACAATATCGGCCGATATTCATAAATATCGGTATTTAAAATTTTTTTTTTTTTTTAAAACACCGATACGATTTTTCGCGGTTTTTACACGGTTTTTCGCGGTTTTCCACAGTTTACGGTTCTCAGGGGTATTTACGATTTTTTGCGGTTTTCGCGGTTTTCTGCGGTTCAGGGTTTACGGTTCTCAGGGGTGTTCACGGTTTTTTACGGTTTTTTGCGGCTTTTTCACTATTCATCACGGTTTTTTGCGGTTTTTTCACGGTTCCGATATCGGAGGAGAGAGAAAATGCCGATATCGGTATGAGAGAGAAAATTATCGACCGAAATATCGTCCGTATCGCATATCGGCCGAGCCGATTTTTGAATCCCTGTTAAGCACCTTGATAATATGGCAGGGTAATGTTATACAAACCGGGGAAAGCTTTTTCTCTGCACCGGGTTTGAATTTTTTTTCAATATTTCCCATTCTACCTGCCCTCATATTCCGTGCTTTTCTCTCCTCTCAGCAGCTTCTTCAAGAGATGGCAAGTTTTGAGGAAAATCATTTCTTCCTTCCTTGCTGCGGCCTACTGGAACAGATTCAAGAGACTGTGCTTCGATTCCACAACTAAGTGTGGGCATGATCCAATTCTCTCCACCTATTCATCCAATGTACCATCTCCCACCTCTCCTCTACAGGGGTCCCCATTCGGCTGTTGCTACTCAATGCTCCAAATGAATGTTCTAGCCTCATTTGTTCCATGATGATCAGCTGGAAAACATGTGGGTTGGATTAATGGGATAAGAAACGGCTGTGCAGTTGGGATGGAAAGATGTTCTGATCAGCTCTGAATGGAGAAAGGGGTAGAATCTGAAAAAAAAAAAAAAAAACTACGAAATGTACAAGATAACCGTCTGCAGTACCTCACCCGGTGGGAAGCTATTGCAAGTCCTTTGGGCTCACAAGTAACCACAAATTTTGACACACTGAGAATGGCATCTGGCCACCTTATTGTGGAATTCAAACAATCTCAAACCAGGTGAATATTCTCTCCCAAATGACATTAGCCAAATGCAATCGAAGACATGGCATTGGAGTTGACCAGCACGAGGAAGATGGCGAGGCTTCTAGCTTAATAGAGCCTTATTCTGGTGTTGATAAGCCTAGTACATGTGGGGCATGAAGTACAGCTGCGTCCACAATCACAGCATGTCTGCAAAAGCAACTTATTAATGTGAGCTGGGGGTAATGTCATAGAATAAAAACACAAATATGTATGTTTCTAGTTCGAGACCAATTACTGGCAATCCCAAGCGTAAACGAAAAAGGCAAACCTAGAGAATATGAAGACTGACAAATTTAAGATGGCAAGCCCTGAAAGAATTTGAAATTTACCTGATGCCCACAACCGAAGGCCATGTCTTTTGGGTTAGTAAGGCAGATAGGGCACATCTGTCCAAATACAGAAAAAATATTGGTTAACTGATATTCAAGTGAACTATTTTCACCGTTCATCAAATGACAGAAACCCAAAATGAACTGAAAGACAGAAAGCACATCATAAAGATTTTTCTGCATTTAATTGTATTTTTAGTTCTTTAGTTAATTTTTCTTATTTAGTTCTTGGCCAGCAAGTAACATAAGAAGGACACTCAAGACTCAAAGTAACCACAAGATTCAATACGTGAGGAAAAAATATCCTAATTTGTCTTTGTTCTTTTTTTTTATGATGATGAACCCCAAGACCCCCACCTCTCCCCAAGTACGAGGGCACTAGGTAAAACTCCAGATGCATAGAGTCTATGATATCAATTGTATGTTAGTTTTGTTGGTATTAATGCTGTGAATCCTCCTTGAGAATATTCTCAGTATTGTATACTTCTTTTTTCCTACAGCATATCAACCATAGCACAAACCAAGAACTTCATCTTGGATTTCTTTTATCAAGTTCATTCATAAACAATGCAAATAAACTCTGTTTGTGTTTCGACCATTGTTTACTATTCAACCTAACCAATTTAGTTTGGAACAATGCTTCGTGTCTCAAGTCTTAATACCTTAATGTAGTTGCGCTGGATATTCTTCCTTCGAGAAGGCCTGGAAAATGAGGGCACACTATAATTGGCCAATGGTGGGGGAAGAGGAGACCATTTTGGAGATTTCCTTCTATGACCGCTGCTCAAGCATAAGAACCAGAAACAGTCTAACTTAATCTTCCCAAAAAGATTAAAAAGATATACATAAGTTAAAGAAACACTAGACAGGCATATTGATACCCCAAGATGCTATGTTCTATAGCAGCTTTATATTGCGAAGATATTTGCGTCAGTGCAGCCCGTGCAAACTCTTCCTCCTTCCTGGATACAGGTTCATTTCTTGACATGATCTCTGTAAAATTCACCAACTAAAAGCACGAAGCAATCGATCCCAATCAAAATTCTGCCAAACGTGAATAATAATGGCAAAAAAATACCAAAAAAAGAGAGGACAAAACAAGAGTATTAATAATTACAGGGAACTTCATATTTAATACCTGCAAATTATCAAATGCCCTCACTGGGATGATACCGTCAAATTGCTTTATCATGAGCCAAGCGTCATCCCCAACTCCAACTAAAATAATCGACAGTGGATACTCACTACAAGAAAACATGTATTAAAGGCAAGAACCACACACACACAAACACAAAGGAACAAACCACTAGTGCAACTGGTAATTTCCATAGGCACCAATAGTGCACATGCATATAGAGGAACAAACTACTAATGCAACTCAGTAATTACGTTAGAGACCAACAGTGCAAACCTGCAAGCATGACATATGATTGGATAGGAAGAACCCACTATGAGTTGCATATTAATCAAATCTCAAGATGAACAGATCATTTTGAGGTTGTGACTAGATCATCATAGCCATGGCATCAAGGGCTTGAAATGGAAAGCTTGAAGGAATAGTTCAAACCCTCTTACTGGGAGATGTAGCCATTAATCTAAAAGGCCCCTCATTAAGTGCCTGATGTGTATAACTAAAGTAGGCCCAACTATGCAGGTAGTTTGGTACGTGCATAACTAGGTTGTACTTGATCATCACTCCATGCAAATAATGCCAAGTGTCAATAATTACCTTGCTCTAACAATGGCATCCACTGTGTTTGGCAGTTCTGGCATTACATTGTCTCCCTCATTATCTAGACAAAAGCTGACCTGTGCCAATATCGCATTGTTAGAAAGAAGCATAGTTTAAAAACTTGATTTTGACTCGGTCAAGTCTCAACCTGGAAAGAAAAACATGTTAACTCAGTAAAAACTTGATTGTGCATTGAGTTTTTGTCTAACTTGTCAAGTTAATCATAAACTACAGTGAGTTCAACCACTCAACTCGTATCAAACAAGTGAAAAGACAGAAGTCATTCAAGTCATTTGTCACTTTAAGTTATTTGTCATTCTTTTAAGCGTGCTCCAAAATAATTACAAAATAAATCGTTTGGTGCCCAAAACTTATATGAGCCCAATCTAGTTTAAGAAATATCAAAGCATTCTGTTAGGCTAAGCTGTCTGTCTTTTATGGACAAACACATTATTCAGTATATTTTACTATTAAAGAAAAGCTCTTACTATATTTTCATCTTATTGTTCACTAACACAGATCCCAAGGGCTCCAGGAGGATGAATGCATCCAGATAAATCCTTCCCCTCATCAGTATTTTATTTCCATTTAGATTTAACACCATTTATGTCTCTCCATCATATTTCATGTACAAGATCCAATTTTTCTCAAGTTTTTCATTTCTAGCAACTGCTGATGTGGTCGTCAAGTTCCATCATGGATCTTCTCAGGAAGCATTTCCACCTTCCATATCAAAATCTAGTGATTCCCCAATCTTTCTGGAAGGTACAAAGATTCTCAGGAAGCACTTTCCACTTTTATGACAGCTCTTATCAATTTCCAATTCTTCTTAAAAGCAAAATCTAAGTCTAATGTTTTAGACAAAATCATTAAACTACCATTCCCATTTATAACACAGATCTTTAAAGTAGAAGAATAAAAAAACTGCGGTGAAGGCAAAATACCTGCCCACCAGCAATAATCAATAGAACATGATAGCGGCCTCCACTTTCTTCCGTAATTGTCGTGGCCATTTCAATGATAGGAGCAAATGATCTTGGCCCTGTCAAGGGAAGATAGCAAAACCACAGAAATTATAATATCAATAAACTTCTTTAAGTGCTTAGTTGGTATATAGCTCCATTAATTCATAAAAAAAAACATTTTTATCCTAAGTTTATGAACATGATGCAGATCTTCATGAGTTCTTAAATAGCAAGGATCCAAATGGAGCATATAACATATTTAAATCCATTTTAAAAGAAAAAGAAAAAAGCTAGAATAACAACCAAACAGCTGGGCAAGTGGAACTATTTCTCTGTACCGCGACAGTGCTTCCTCAAAACCATTACACATCTTATTATCAGGGTAGAAACTAAAGACATCCTGACCACCTGTTGAAGCTGCCAAGAGACAAAACAGAGGCTAATCATCATCTTTATAATCCAAACAGCATCATCCAACCCACCATATACTTTCTTTAGAAACAACAATACACACCAGCACATTCTTCATTTTTTTAATTAAAAAAATCAGCACATTGGAACATGGAGGCAGCAACTTGGCAATGACCCAATGCCATAAGTTTTTTGGGGAAAAGAAGAAAGATAAACAAGGACCCAATGCCATAAGATTTTTTTGGGGAAAAGAAGAAAGATAAACTGGACAAAGACTTAAAATGCCTTTTTATTAGTGTTTGGAAACATTTCTTACAGATCAGGAACACTTTTAGATGGACTAGCAGTGTAAGACATCTTGATATCATGTTGCCATTGTGTCGAGCCCTTGCTCAAGATACAAAATATGTGTTTACTTAGAAATTGATATTTTCTACATCTACTTTTTCCAAGCAAGAACTTTCTTAAAACATTATCCATAGAGAAGTACCATCTCCAAATCCAAAGCAGGAGATCAAGTTGTCCTCATCAAAACCATATAAGGTTCTCCCAATAATAGCGATTACTTGTTCATAAGGATTTTGACAATCACCAATGTGATGCAAACTCTTGCGATTGAATGACATTGCACCTGATATAAGAAAAATCATGTATTATTTATTATGCGTAAGGAAAGAATATATATTTGTCAAAAAAAAAGGAATGAAATAAAAAGTCATGTGGGGCAGACCTGTCCAGTCATTGCTCTTTGTGAAATCAATGCCAACAATGAGATTGGAAGACTCAAGGCCAGCATGTGCAAGATCCTCTGTAACCTATACATGTAAAAGTTGCCCATCCATATTTGTGAACCACAATGAGTAATAGTTTAGAAAAGCCCTTCCTCTAAATTCTTTACCTCGTAAACTTAATCAAAGAAGGAAAAAAAATTATATAGCCCATACATTATTAAATTGAAACAGCAAAAATCAAATATTGAACCACAAAAGATCCATCACATTGCAAGAACACAAGTATTGATAAAATAATGATGCAGGGCCTATGGATCATATACCCAAGCGGTGGATAGTGGCTCCCGCTTACCAGTATCCTAGGAGAAGTCCCTGGTGCACATTAGTCTCACATTGGATCAAAGTACTAGCTAACAGGGGGCGAGTCTCTCCTCCTAGGCATACTCATTTTAAAGCCGTGAGTCAATCCTGTGAAACAGACTGGCAAAGAAAACAATTTCATGCCTCAGGGTTTGAGTGTGCATCAAATAAACCCTAAAATATAATTCTAGAGAGCAATGTTTTAAAAACTAGCTCATGAATCGAACTGTATCGATGGAAAGTCGGGTTAAATAAGGTTCAACCGTGGTCTAACTCAGTCAAACCTGTGGTATAAATATTATATTATAAATAATATTAAATTATTAAATAAGGTTTAGCCGATGGCTTATCGAGAGGGGTCAGAACAAAGATCCAATCCTACGGATGGATAGCCCTGTAAAAAGCTTAGGTGCACACAGTAATAATGTGAGACCTAGCATGCGGGTGATCATTTGTGTGAGCCATATCATCCATAGCACAAACCAAGAACTTCATCTTGGATTTCTTTTATCAAGTTCATCCATAAACAATGCAAATAAACTCTGTTTGTGTGTAGACCAGTTTTTGCTATTCAACCTAACCAATTTAGTTTGGAACAATGCTTCGTGTCTCAAGTCTTAATACCTTAATGTACTTGTTTTACTCCAATAGACTTAGCAATGTCCAGATTAATTGCCACCAAACATCAAGTTAACTAAGACAAAACCAAAGACACCAACCTGATTTTCATATGCGGCAGAAATATCGAGCTTTATTTTGATCTTGATATGCCTCCTACATATGGGGCATGAAGTAAGGCTACCTCCACACTCACAGCATGTCTGCAAAAGCAACTCATTAATGTGAGCTGGGGCTAATGTCGTAGACCAAAAACACAAATACATATGTATCTGGTTCAAGACCGATGTCATAGACTAGAAACACAAATACGTACGTTTCTAGTTCGAGACCAATTACTGGCAATCCCAAGTGAAAAAACATGAGCGTAAAAAAAAGAGGCAAACCTAGAGAAGATGAAGACTGACAAATTTAAGATGGCAAGCCCTGAAAGAATTTGAAATTTACCTGATGCCCACAACCAAAGGCCATGTCTTTTTGGTTAGTAAGGCAGATAGGGCACACCTGTCCAAATACAGAAAAAATATTGGTTAACTGATATTCAAGTGAGCAATTTGATGAAATATTGGTTAACTGATATTCAAGCAAGCGATTTTCACAGTTCATCAAATGACAGAAACCCAAATGAACTGAAAGACAGAAAGCACATCATAAAGATTTTTCTGCATTTAATTGTATTTTTAGTTCTTTAGTTAATTTTTCTTATTTAGTTCTTGGCCAGCAAGTAACATAAAAAGGACACTCAAGACTCAAAGTAACCACAAGATTCAATACGTAAGGAAAAAACATCCTAATTTGTCTTTGTTCTTTTTTTTTTTTATGATGATGAACCCCAAGACCTCCACCTCTCCCCAAGTACGAGGGCGCTAGGTAAAATTCCAGATGCACACAGTCTCTGATATCTATTGTATGTTAGTTTTGTTGGTATTTCTGCTGTGAATCCTCCTTGAGCATATTCTCAGTATTGTATACTTCTTTTTTCCTACAAGTAAATTCTTCTTTTTATCTCCCCCAAAAAAAAAATATTGCCCTAACTATAGCATGTTCACTTGCACATTGGATTGCATGCTATTACCTGGTGCACCAGGCATGGGGCTCATTAAATGGAGTGGTGGTAAGTCCGTTGGAATTCTCTTGTTTTCATCATTTTAATTTACATTTTTAATCCCTAAAATTTATAGCCTTTAAAAACAAGGTTTGATCAATCCAATCAAGGTGATTTTTACTAGGCCACATTAAAGGAAAAGGCCATTCCAATGGGTCCATCATCATCCCATTTAGTGGGGTCCCATGCTTAGGTGCACATGGTAATAATGTGAGACCTAGTGTGCAGGTGATCATTTGTGTGAGCCATATCATCCATAGCAAAAACCAAGAACTTCATCTTGGATTTCTTTTATCAAGTTCATCCATAAACAATGCAAATAAACTATGTTTGTGTTTGAACCATTGTTTACTATTCAACCTAACCAATTTAGTTTGGAACAATGCTTCATGTCTCAAGTTTTAATACCTGAATGTACTTGTTTTACACCAATAGACTTAGCAATGTCCAGATTAATTGCCACCAAACATCAAGTTAACTAAGACAAAACCAAAGACACCAACCTGATTATCATATGCGGCAGTAGCAGGTTGACCTGTGCCAGCAGGACACCTTTGATGAGGAGAGGAACCATGCTGTTTATTCTCCCGTCGAGAACGCCTGGAAAATGAGGGCATTCTATAATTGGCCAATGGTGGGGGAACAGGAGACCATTTTGGAGATTTCCCTCTATGACGGCTGCTCAAGCATAAGAACCAGAAACAGTCTTAACTTAATCTTCCCAAAAAGATTAAAAAGATATACATAAGTTAAAGAAACACTAGAAAGGCATATTGATACCTCAAGATGTTATGTTCTATAGTAGTTTTATAATGAGAAGGTATTTCCTTCAGTGCAGCCAATGCAAACTCTTCCTCCTTCCTGGTTACAGGTATATTTCTTGACATGATCTCTGTAAAATTCACAAACTAAAAGCACGAAGCAATCCATCCCAATCAAAATTCTGCCAAACATGAATACAAGAAAGGCAAAAAAATACACACAAGAAAGAAAAAAACAAAACAAGAGTATTAATAATTACAGGGAACTTCATATTTTATACCGTGAAATTATCAAATGCCCTTGCTGGGATGTTATCTTCAAATTTCTTCATCATGTCCCAAGGCCCATCCCCAACTCCGACTAAAATAATCGACAGTGGATACTCACTACAAGAAAACATGAATTAAAGGCAAGAACCACACACACACAAACACAAAGGAACAAACCACTAGTACAACTCTGGTAATTGTCGTAGGCACCAATAGCGCACATGCATATAGAGGAACAAACTACTAATGCAACTCAGTAATTACTTTAGAGACCAACAGTGCAAACCTGCAAGCATGACATATGAATGGATAGGAAGGACCACTATGATTTGCATATTAATCAAATATCAAGATGAACAGATCATTTTGAGGTGGTGACTAGATCATCATAGCCATGGTATCAAGGGCTTGAACTGGAAAGGTTGAAGGAATAGTTCAAACCCTCTTACTGGGAGATAAAAGCCATTAAGCTGAAAGGCCCCTCATTAAGTGCCTGATGTGTATAAGTAAAGTAGGCCCAACTATGCAGGTAGCTTGGTACGTGCGTAACTAGGTTGCACTTGATCATCACTCCAAACAAATAATGCCAAGTGCCAATAATTACCTTGCTCTAACAATGGCATCCACTGTGTTTCTCTCTTGTGGGCTTTGTTCAGTATGTAAACTTCTGGTGACCTGTGCCAATATCGCATTGTTAGAAAGAAGCATAGTTTAAAAACTTGATTTTGACTCGGTTAAGTCTCGACCTGGAAAGAAAAACATGTAACTCAGTAAAACTTGATTGTGCATTGAGTTTTTGTCTAACTTGTCAAGTTAATCATAAACTACAGTGAGTTTAACCACTCAACTCGTATCAAACAAGTGAAAAGCAGACAGAAGTCACTTAAGTCATTTGTCACTTTAAGCGTGCCCCAAAATAATTACAAAATAATTTGTTTGGTGCCCAAAACTTATATGAGCCAAGTCTAGTATAAGAAATATCAAGGCATTCTATTGGGCTAAGCTGTCTGTATTTTATGGACAAACACATTGTTCAGTATATTTTACTATTAAAGAAGCTCTTACTATATTTTCATCTTATTGTTCACTAACACAGATCCCAAGGGTTCCAGGAGGATGATTGCATCCAGATAAACCCTTCCCCTCGATAGTATTTTATTTCCATTTAGGTTTAACACCATTTGTCTCTTCATCATATTTCTGGTTCAAGATCCAATCTTTCTCAAGTTTTTCATTTCTAGCAGCTGCTGACGTGGTCCTCAAGTTCCATCATGGATCTTCTCAGGAAGCATTTCTACCTTCCATATCAAAATCTAGTGATTCCCCAATCTTTCTGGAAGGTAAAAAGATTCTCAGGAAGCATTTTCCACTTTTATGACAGCTATTATCAATTTCCAATCCTTCTTAAAAGCAAAATCTAAGTCTAATGTCTTAGACAAAATCATTAAACCACCATTCCCATTTATAATACAGATCTTTTAGGTAGAAGAATAAAAAACTGCCGTGAAGGCAAAATACCTGCCCACCAGCAATAATCAATAGAACATGATAGCGGCCTCCACTGTCTTCCACAATTGTCGTGGCCATGTTAATGATAGGAGCAAATGATCTTGGCCCTGTCAAGGGAAGATAACAAAACCACACAAATTATAATATCAATAACCTTCTTTAAGTGCTTAGTTGGTATATAGCTCCATTAATTCATAAAAAAAAATATTTTTATCCTAAGTTTATGAACATAATGCAGATTTTCATGAGGTCTTAAATAGCAAGGATCCAAATGCAGCATAGAACATATTTAAATCCATTTTAAAAGAAAAAGAAAAAGGTAGAATAACAACCATCCAGCTGGAGATCTGGAACTATTTCTCTGTACCGCGACAATGCTTCCTCAAAACCATTACACATATTATCATCAGGGTAGAAACTAAAGACATCTTGATCATGTGTTGAAGCTGCCAAGAGAAAAAATCAGAGGCTAATCATCATCGTTATAATCCAACAGCATCATCTAACCCACTATATACTTTCTTTAGAAACAGCAATAAACACCAGCACATTCTTCATTTTTTTAATTAAAAAAATCAGCACATTCTAACACGGTGGCAGCAAGTTGACAAGGACCCAATGCCATAAGGTTTTTTGGGGAAAAGAAGAAAGATAAACTGGACAAAGACTTAAAATGTTTTTTTATTAGTGTTTGGAAACATTTCTTACAGATCAAGAACACTTTTAGATGGACTAGCAGTGTAAGACATCTTGATATCATGTTGCCATTGTGTCGAGCCCTTGCTCAAGATACAAAATGTGTTTTTACTTAGAAATTGATAATTTCTACATCTACTTTTTCCAAGCAAGAACTTTCTTAAAACATTATCCATAGAGAAGTACCATCTCCAAATCCAAAGCAGGGGATCAAGTTGTCCTCATCAAAAACAGTTAAGGTTCTCCCAATAATAGAGATTGCTTGTTCATATGGATTTTGACAATCACCAATGTGATGCAAACTCTTGCGATTGAATGACATTGCACCTGATATAAGAATAATCATGTAGTATTTATTATGCATAAGGAAAGAACATGGTATATATTTGTCAAAAAAAAAAAAGGGAATGAAAGAAAAAAGTTTAGATTAGCAATGTGGGGCAGACCTCTCAACAAATTGCTCCTTGTGAAATCAATGCCAACAATGAGATTAGAAGACTCAAGGCCAGCATGTGAAAGAGCCCTTCTAACCTATACATGTAAAAGTTGCCCATCCATATTATTGAACCACAATGAGTAATAGTTTAGAAAAGCCCTTCCTCTAAATTATTTACCTCGTAAACTTAATAAAAGAAGGAAAAAAAATTATATATCCCATACATTATTAAATTGAAACAGCACAAATCAAATATTGAACCACAAAAGATCCATCACATTGCAAGAACACAAGTATTGATAAAATAATGATGCAGGGCCTATGGATCATAGACCTAAGCGGTGGATAGTGGCTCCCGCTTACCAGTATCCTAGGAGTAGTCCTTGGTGGGCATTAGTCTCACATTGGAAGAGCGAAGGTTCAAAGTACTAGCTAAAAGGGGGCGAGTCTCTCCTCCTAGGCATGACGTGTTTTAAAGCCGTGAGTCAGTCCTGTGAACCAGACTGGCAAAGCAGACAATTCCATGCCTAAAGGTTTGACTCTGCATCAAATAAACCCTAAAATATAATTCTAGATAGCAATGTTTTAAAAATCGGCTCGTGAATCGAATCGTTTCGATGGAAAGTTGGGTTAAATAAGGTTCAATTGAGTTCAACCCTTGTCAAACTCAATCAAACATGTGGCATAAATATTAAATTATTAAATAAGGTTTAACCGATGGCTTGCCGAGAGGGGTCAAAACAAAGATCCAATCCTACGGATGGATAGCCCTGTAAAAAACAACAGGGGTAGGTTATTTCCCGCCAATAAGAGGTTCGCCGGAAATAAAGATCGACGGCGAAAAGAAAAATTGTTGCAGGGAAACCAGCAGCAAGTAGAGAAAAAAAACAGATCTAGGCATCAAAGGGGTCTTCCTCTGCTGGTGTTGCTACAACCAGCAAAGGGAGAGAGAGTACCTCTTCAAAGGTTTTAGGTTATGTGTGCCAGTTAGTTCTCTTCGCAACAAGCTGTTGCACGAGGTTCGTGGAGGCGGCTTAGAGGGTCACTTTGGTTGAGATAAAACCCTTGTAGCATTGGAAGAGAACTATTATTGGTCGAAATTGAAAAAATAGGTGATTTGGCACGTACAGAGATACCACATTTGCAACAAAGCTAAGGTTCGACTAAAAATTCGGGCCTTTACGCACCTTTGCCAGTTCCAACAGGCCCATGGAAAGATAGCTCTATGGATTTGTATTGGGCCTTCTGTCAACCCAAGCTGGGTTGATTATGTTTTTGTAACAGTGGACCGATTCTCCAAGATGGCCCACTTCATTCCTTGCAAGAAGTCAGCCGACGCTACTCATGTCACTACATTGTTTTTTCCGCAAAGTAGTGCGATTGCACGCTTTGCTCAAGTCCATTGTTTCGAACCGGTACACCAAATTCTTAAGCCACTTTTGGTTGTGTCTTTGGCGCAGGTTGGGGAGTGCGCAAGTTCAATAACGCATTTCACCCTCAAACTGACGGCCAGATAGAAGTGGTGAACATGTCTCTTGGGAACCTTTTCAGGAGCCTTGCTGGAAACAAGCTGAGGCAATGGGATGCAGTCTTGCCTCAAGCCGAGTTCGCCTGCAACAGCTCACGGAGTCGCACCACCAAACGCAGCCCCTTTGAGGTTGTGTACGACTCTAACTCGTGTTCTGTTCTGGACAGCACCCTTGCCATTTACAGGCACTGCTAGCCAAAGCGCAAAAGACAAGAGTTGCTGAAATCCAAAGGATTCACAGAGATTTGTTAGCCAAGATCGAGGAAAGCAACAACAAGTACATGGCAGATGCTAATAAAAGAAAGCGACTGGTTCGTTTTGAGGAAGGTGACTTGGTATGGGTTCATATCAAGAAGGAGATACTTCCAAGAGGCAAGTTCAACAAGTTGAAGCAATGCAACATTGGGCCATGCAAGATCTTGCGTCGCATCAACAACATGTACAAAATGGAGTTGCCGGAAAATCTCAACCTTTCAAACACCTTCAACGTTTGGGATCTGAAGCCATATCATGCAGATGAGCCACTTCAGACTGAAGCCAAGCCCAACTCGAGGTCGAGTTCCCCTTAGCTAGGGAGAGATGATGCGAACAAGAGTCCCATTGATCCATTATCGGATTCTTCATCAATAGATTTGGATCCTGCGGAGCAGATTGCCATGATTTACATGGACCATCATGATCATGGGACCCGCCATTGGACACCATTCAATGCCATGTGTTTTAAACCATTCAAGTCCCACCAATAATTCTCCAACAACCATCCCTTAGTCAAGACCTACCTCCATTTTGGCATGTGTTTTGAGGAAAATTCAAAAGAAGCCACAATTTAGGACTTCCAAGGATGGGTTTAGTCAAGAATTAGGTGTGTTTTGAATTTTGCATTTGACAAATGTAATAGTTAAGTAAGTATTTCTTTCCAAGATTCCATGACTCAAACCTCATTCACATGAGGCATGGAAATGGATTAGGACTTATTATAGTCTATAAATACCCATGTTTGTATGCATTTGATATAGGAAATAAGAATTAAAGTCTGAAGAAACTCTTGGAGTTTTGGGTGGTTGCTAGCCTTAGAAGACCTGTCTTCGGTCGGATTTTTCAAGTAAGTACCAGGTTTATTCAAAGTTTAATTTTATCCTATGGATTTTTAGATTAAGAATTTCCATTCAATTTCATTAATCTCTATTGATCTTATGCTTCCGCACTTCATATTCCAATCGAAGAGTTGAGACCTTAATCTAAGCTACATATGCATAAATAAACTTTTGGAAACCTTGTCTAGGTTTTGGATCTGTTTAACGAACCCTTGACTAAGGTAGAACCCTTTCACAGACTGTGATTGGCTACGTGGGCTCTCAGACCCCATAGATTTGAATCATATAACACTTTGAAATCGCTACCTACCAATGAATCTACAAAATTCAACCCTAGGCCGGCATCACAATTGGCAACATTTTTTTCCTCATACACCATCTCTGATCTCACTGCTAAAGGAAGACAATCCTCTACCTCCAAAACAGAAGCCCACCTACCAGGACCCACAGACCCATCCAAGGCCTCCTGCTCATGCTGAGTATCCGTCAGACACCTACGACTATCGCTAACCTGATCATTCTCCAAAGAAATTTCCTCCAATCTCAGGTCAACCTTCTCCTTGCCACCTACATCCCTTTGAAGAAGTAGTTCCGCCTCTTCCAAATCAAAAACTTGTTGTTCTTCACCAGAAATGGAATCACAATCCATTTCCAACGGCAAAGGCCTTGTCCCGTTCCGTTGTAACAGCGTGTCTAGACTCCCCTCTATAATCGTTGTAGTTGGGCTACCAGTAGAGATGAATCCATGATCTCGGTTGGATTGGTGAAGCCCATACCTTATTGGGCTTAAGTTAAGACAATGTTTGAAGCCCACCTTCTCTGTTTCCTAAGTGTGGGCTCGGGTTTGAATCCAAGCTCTTAACTCTGAATGGGCCTTGCCAGAATCCAATAACACCTCTTTAAAGGATTTAAGAGGCGTATTCGGCAGCCCTAATTTCCCTACACTCACCTTATCTCGCTCTTGGAACAACGGGATGCCATCCGCCGATTCCAAAGGAAGTTGCGATCCGTTGGGAGGGGTTTTTGCCGAGATGATAGGGCAAGGAGGACCAACTAAACAACTATCTATAATGGCTAAAGGTAATCCTCCAATCTTCTCTAGTACCGTTAACTTCTCCGATGAATGGGAATCATCAGCTTGCTTAGGCATCGACACCAAATGGATGGCCGGAAGCTGTAGATTTTTTCCAAGCGACACATGCGAGGAACCATTGACCACTGCAATCAAGGTGTTACCCCTTTCCACCAAGTCCTCCATGGCCACCACCATTTGTGGTTCCACTTCTATCCACAAATCGAAACGGATCACTGACCTCCAGCTAGAGGGTCTTTGGAATATCTGCAATCACAGGCTTCACAATCTTCACACTAAGAAATTCAACCACCTCCATATTTAGACATTGATTATCCACTTCTTCAACGACCCCCAGAAATTCCTTAAGCTTCCACAGTACATCCTTCTGCCACGCATGCAACGAGATATCAAAGGTTCTTACCCAGTCGACAACCACTCCCGACCCCAACACCTCTATCCATTGTTCAATACTTTGCAGCAAAGCATCTCAGAAGTGAGAACCCCACGACTAACTCTTCGGCTATCCTCCTCAGAAGCGAACACAATCCAGAAGAGCACCAGAGACAACCATCACATTGACACCCTCAGATCGTAGCCCCAAACTTGATGCAACCAATTCGTGATATCAGACAATGAAGAATCAGAGTGACGAGCCACCCCAATCCAGGTACTCGCCAACTTCTTTTTATTTTCCTCATTTAAAGCCTCATTGACCTGAAGCCATGATGACACACGATCTGATATCTAACATGAGGCCTGAGTTTCTGACCGATATTGGACTTATTCGCAATAGTAAGTTCCAACAAGCCCGATCTCCCTTCTCCTCGTCCAACCATCCGTCGATTCTCTGGACCATATCAGCCTTTTTCACACAGAGCACGTGCCCAATAATATGTAACACCCCACCAACATGGCAGTGTGGGGAAAGTCCCACATTGCCCATGAGGTGGGTGGTGGGGGTGTTTATTAGATGGGGAGCCCCCTCAGCCAACAAGAGGCCTTTTGGGCCTAGCCAAGTAGGTTAGGGCCCAAAGCAAAACCGTGCGGGCTAGTGGAGCCCTAAAGTGGACAATATCGTGTCGGGGTCGGGTCTTCACAGTGGTATCAGAGCACGGTTTAACATTCAGACTGTGTGGGCTCTCTACATGAGTGACGTTGTGTGCTTATGTGGACCCTCTATCTGTGTGACGTGACAGAGTCGGGGACGACTCTGGTCTTAAGCGGGTGGATTGTAACACCCCACCTACATGGGAGTGTGGGAAAAGTCCCACATCGCCCATAAGGTGGGTGGTGGGGGTGTTTATTAGAGGGGGAAGCCCCCTCAACCAACATGAGGCCTTTTGGGCCTGGTTAGATGGGCTAGAACCCAAAGCAAAACCGTGTGGGCCCGTGGCCCTTGAAGCGGACAATATCGTGTTGGGGGTTAGGCCATCACAGTGGTATCAAAGCACTGTTCAACACTCGAACTGTGTGGGCTCTCTACTTGTGTGACTTCCCTGCCTATGTGGACCCTCTATCTGTGTGACGTGACAGAGCCGGGGACAACTCTGGTCTTAAATGGGGTGGATTGTAACACCTCACCCACATGGGGGTGTGGGAAAAGTCCCACATCGCCCATGAGGTGGGTGGTGGGGGTGTTTATTAGAAGGTGCATCCCCCTCAACCAACATGAGGCATTTTGGGCCTAGCGAGGTGTGCTAGGGCCCAAAGCAAAATTGTGTGGGCCCGTGGGGCCCAAAGCAGAAAATATCGTGTTGGGGGTCGGACCGTCACAGTGGTATAGCACGGTTCAAAACTCAAACTGTGTGGGCACTCTACTTGTGTGACGTTGTGATGCAGAGCAGCCCAGCTGGGCCTGAGCCCAGTCTCGAGCAAGGCCCAGCCAAGCCAAGCCCAACACAACTTAAGTCATTTTTTTTTCTTTAAAGGGGTCTTAACCTAAGGCACAACAGAACATGCAATTGAAGAAGAAGAAAAAAAAAACAGAGGAAGAAGGAATGCCGAAGAAGAACGGAAGCAACCCCGCCGACTACGTGAAAAGCAACGGCGAGAGACAGGGAGAAGAGTGAGAAGTCATCCTTGTCCAGGTATTCTTCTTCTTCTCTTCTTCTTCCTCTTCCACTTCATTCTTTCTCTTCTCTCTCTTCCTTTTTCTTTTTTTTCTCTTCTTCTTCTTCCTCCCAAACCCTTCCGCCACCACCCATTTCTCCTCTTTTGACTGTCGCCCTACCTGTAACCTTCCTTTTCTTTGTCACCACGTTCATATCCCCTTCTTACTGCCGTTGTGGTCCTTCCTTAACCCTCCCCTTACGTCTGTGACCTCCATACCTTCCCCTTGTTGCTTCTATAACCTTTTAAACCCCTCCCACAGCTTCGCCTACTCCTAAAATCCCCCCTACACCCTTCGTTTTCCCAAACAGTCCCCTCAAAGTTGTTGCAACCAAATATCCCCTCTCTAGGGCTGCAGTAAAATCCCTTGCCATCTTCCCCTACTGCCGCTACACCCTAATCCCATCTCTGGACTTCCGCCCCTTCCCAACATCTTCTTGGACTTTTGCTTGTGCCCAAAACCCTTCTCTAAGTGTCGCCCCTTGTCCAAAAACCCCTCACTGTTTTCGTTTTCCCTCTCTAACCTAATCTGGGCATTCATCCAACCCCAAAACCCCTTCCTACTGGTTTTCTTAGGCTGTCCCCAAGGTCCTCTTGACCCTCTCATACCCAACGCCAGCCAAACAGTCCTCTCCCCTGCTCTTGCCACTCCCATATCCAGTCTCCTTTGCTGCCACAGCCCTGTATCAGCCTTTACAGCGCTGTCCCAATCTGATTTTACCATTTATGTGCTGCTGTAATCCTTCCTTATCCTTCCCTTACATCTGTCCCATGTTTCTAGCCCGATCTTAGCCTGTCCAACCCTTTCCTAAGCATTTTGTCCACCTCCGTTATCTCTAATAACCCTTATGCTGCTGTCATATTCAGCTTTCATCACCATCTTATTACCAAACAACCTAAATCAGTCCCATTTGGTGATAGACAACATACATGCTAAATCTGATAAGCCTCACTGTTTTAAGGGTCTTCTATTTTGAGTTGTAGCTTGGTCTGAACCATAACATAATTGCTCACATTGAAATTTCTAGAACTGCATGATTGTTTGGTGGCAAATTTATATTTTTTTATTGCACTTACTAATTTAGACCTTTAATTTCAGCCCATTTTAAATTTAGGGTGCATCATTTTCATCCCTTTTCATCTTTAGGAAACCACATTTAGACATTTTAGGGTTACCTTATCCCTTGTGCTGCGTCATGTTGCCTGCCTATGTGGACCCTCTATCTGTGTGACGTGACAGAGCCGGGGACAACTCTGGTCTTAAGCAGAGTGGATTGTAACATCCCACCCACATGGGGGTGTGGGAAAAGTCCCAAATCGCACCATGAGGTGGGTGGTGGGGATGTTTATTAGAGGGGGCAGCCCCCTCAGCCAACATGAGGCCTTTTAGGCCTAACCAAGTGGGCTAAGGCCCAAAGCAAAACCATAAGGGCCTGTGGGGCCCAAAGCAGAAAATATTGCATTGGGGGTCGAGTCGTCACAGAATAATTGTATCATCAAACAAATAGATGGCCTTCTCTATTTCTCGCCTGTGTCATGAATCGAATAAAAGCAAAATTCCTATGTTTCCCTGTCCGACGATCGAAAGGAACAAAACTATCGAAGACAACTCCAGCTGCTCCAAATACTCTCACCAAATCTTCGGCACCCCATGCCGGAATATTGCCTACAAACACGTAGAAAATCTCTCCACCAATCTTCCATACATTTCCAGAGACATCGCCTTATTTTATATCTCTTTTATTTCTCTTCTATATTAAAATCCCTTCTACAATAATCACATTATCAACCCAAATCAAGATACCTTCTAGACCTAGCATTACATACCACATCAAGTACTTCATTGTCTTTTTCTAATGATATACTTCATTTGTTTACAATATCCTTAAATAAAACGTTTTACCAATCTTCTTGGGTCTACAAGTTTGCTCAATAAGAAATCTTGTCATGCCAGTCAAACAAATAATCCTCAGTAACAAAAACTTAAATGCACTGAATAGAATTGTTCCACATCTTGCTTTCACATTTGAGGATGGCCAAAATCCATATTACATGGATCTTTGAAATGGACAACATGCCATACTCAACAAATCTCCAAGTTGGATTTTTTTATGGATTCTTCACAAATTCATATACTGGTAGTTTAACAATGTTTCACACAGTGACAATTAGCTAACAAATATTATGACACCGTTTCATTTTTTGAAGTCAAACTAAAACATGGAGTGCTTATTACTTGATAATTTTGAGCAAAATTAATGCCTTAACTTCTATATTGTTATTGTATTTGTTAATATTCTTACATTCTATTCTTATTTTAAAATAAATAGAATTATGCTAAATAAACAAGTCGAATGTTTTGAAATTTACTAAATTAGACATCCCTGAGAAGGTGTATCCCTTCAACATTTCCAAATAAAAAATGCTCATGTCTTCTAATTTCATATCAAAAACTCTAACGACAATGGCTCACTGAGACTCCTAAGAAAATGCCCCTGAATGTAGCCATTTTCATATAAAAAATTCTAGCAAACCGAGACTCCTTAGACAAATGCCCCTAAATGTGGGTTGTGGCCCAGATGGTTGGATCGGACATGTACAAAACCACATGAAAAGATGTAGGTGAAGTTTCAACCATATGACCATGACCATCCTAGTCTAATCATTTTGGTTGTCAAAAACTTGACCAATGCAGTCCATTGAATTTATCTATTAAAAAAACTTGAGCAATGTAATCCAATGAATCCTTTTTAAGTAACATGGGTATCCCAAATCAACTTTGCAGGTGAGAATAATTCTGCAGATGCACGAAACCTGCCACAAGCCTCGTGTATCAGGTAACTAACTGTAGGGAGGTTCAAACTCGAGACCTCTAGTCTTCTGTTAAATCTATATGTTAAAATTAGAAAGGTTACAGTAGGGTCAAGACAACCTTGAGGACCCATTTGCTTCCTCTCTTCCCTCACACAATGGAGATATTTTCTCTCCTTTTGACTCTCTCTAAATTTTGTAATCTGTGGAGGTCTTGAGTGCATTTAAGAAAGGAGAGTGCCTCAATTGAGGCACAGAAATATTCAAGGTCTTCCTTCAGGTCTCCTTTGGAGAGTTCTCTTTTGTAAGTTTTTTGAGAGTTCTAGTTCTCTTTTGTAAGTTTTTTGAGAGTTCTCCAAGTGAATGCTGACACATCCACTTGAGCATGTGATCAAACAGTCCCTATGATTCATTCTCACTAAACAATTCTGTAAGTAGCTTTTTCATATACCAGAACTCAATCACAGCCTGTGAAGCTATTTGCAAATCAAACAAACACAAGATTTGATAACAACCCGTAAAAGGCAATGAACCAAGAAGCAAATATGGTCATCATATCATCATCTCAGGATGCAAGTATCAGGCTGATAAAATCTATGAGAGAAATGAACATAAAACAAGGCTAAAACTTCATAGCAGAAACACATTAATAAATCAAAGGTCAAAGCAAATGCCACAAAGAACTCTAAAGGTGAAAAAACGTGTCAAAGGGCCATTCAATTCCCAATAAGTAAAGCTAGGAACAAAAGCAAGATCACAATACCTGTTCCAACGAATTGTAGTTATCATGTGATGTTGTGCTGGGTGGAGGAAAGTTGTGAGAGGATGAAGCATAGTTATAGTTCTGCCTCCTGTTACCCAATGATGACGATCTGTATCCAGATGGCGAAGAATGCCTGATTGATTTTGAACTTCCTGACCCCATCAACTCAATAATCTTCAATAATCTGCAGCACTCAACACTTCCAACGGCTCCCCCTCAGCATACAGATCAAAACCGCTGTCTACAGTAAGAAGAGAGAGACCCCCCCCAAAAAAAAAAACTTGTCAAGTTCAAACCACGCAAAAAGGAGAATGAAATTGACATTGAACAATCCAAGAATGGGTCTTAGAACCAGAATAGATGAAAATTCAACAAAAAAGTGGTGGCATATTTTATTTTTTTGCCATCTTTTTCAAATCTTATTAAAAAATCTCTTTATAGTTTTTTAATCTCATTAAACAAATATGTAAAGGTACTTACCTGCATACCTATAGATTTAGGGTTTGGTTCGTTGCTCTCTCTTGCCCTTCACTCTCAGTGCTCTCTTCACCCTTGAACCTCTCTCTCGGTTCTCTCTCTCCTTCTCACCCTTTTGACTCGTCCAGACCTTAAATTATTCTCTCTCTACCCTTTCTCATTTACAAATTTCAGCTGGAATCCAAAACAACAGCTGAAATTTTTTGGTCCTAATCTCAAACAGAATCTGTTTTTTTTTTTTTCAAAATATGGCTGATATCCAAAAAATACCAATATTTTCAAATTTTAGCCCCTTCTCTCAATTACAAAGTTTCACAAAAATCAGATTTGGGGCAATCCCTGATGGGACCAAAGGGGAAGAAATGAACAAACATTTTCCAATTATTAAAAAAAAAAAAAGACAGCGTGAGAAGAGAAACCTGTTTCAGGGCCGCCGCTCGGGGAGGGAAAATGAGAATGCCCGTCTCGTTTAAATATAGCCGATATTCACGAGAGTTGAATTTGAGTTAGGGCCGTACAAGTCGTGTATGAGAAAAAAAATTTAAATGGGTCTTCTCGTTCTTTAACATATTATTATATAAGTAATATTTAATTAGAATTTTAATTATATATTATAAAATAAATTATTTTAGACAATAATTTTTTAACTTAAAAAATCAAGAGACCAATAGTATAAAGTATTGAAAATTTTACCCATCCGAGTGAAATTAGTATATTAAGAAATTAAAATAAAATAAGAATGCTTTAAAACATAAGTATACTGAGTGGGCTGAAATGCAAACACAGAGTGAGAGATGTGTTTTCTCTACTGCTCTTATCTGCTTCTTGTTTTTTATATAATTTGAATAAGGGTAATTATTTACACACGAGATTTTTCTTTAACACACACTGGTTTTCAAATTTTAACTAGAAATTATCACTTTGTAACGAACCATCAGATCGCTCGGACCATTATTCATGCATAAATTTCATTCGTCTGGACGGTCTACCAGATGCCACATTAATGCATTGTGCATTAGTTAAAAAAACTATATAATTCCTATAGTTTTGAATAATAAAATCTCCTTTAAAACTTTAAAATTATTTTTTAAGACTCTGTATTTTCAAAATTTCTCAAATTGAATATCCGGACTAATTACGATAACCTGATAAAAATACTTTAAGACTTTAAGGTCTTTTGACACTCCCAAATATTTAAAACACAGTATTTTACAAATAAAGGGTATCCCTCGAATATGCCGAAAATACACTTCCGGAAGTTCAAACGACTAACTGTAAAAGAAACCGTTGAACTCCAAATTCAAAACTAAACAAATTTGTGAAATTTGAAAGCTTAGATCTTTCAAATGATTGTTTAACTGGATTTTTTTTTGTTTTGAAGATGGGCCGGGATTTGGGATAGGAAAAGATCACCTATTTTTTATAAACAATCATTTGAAAGATCTAACTTTTTAAATTTTACATATTTGTTCAACTTTGAATTTGGAGTTCAACGGTTTTTACGATTTGTTGTTTAGACTCCAGAAATTTGTTTTCGGCATAACTGATGGATACTCTTATTTGTAAAACACCGTATTTTAAGTATTTAGGAGTGTCAGAAGACCTTAAAGTCTTAAAATATTTTTATCAGGCTATAGCAATTAGTTCAGATATTCAATTTGAGAAATTTTAAAAATACACAGTAGCTAAAAAATAACTTTAAGAAGATTTTATTATTCAAAACTATAGAATAGAAATTATATAGGTTTTTTTTTTCAGCTAATACACTATTAGAGCCCATCTACGGCGAAAGGGGCTTCTTTCATCGGGAGGCATAAGGCGACGGCCTTTCTCATCCAAGGGTTAAGACAGCCCTCTGTGAGTCTTCCACCAGTATATAATCAAGCCTGTTCAAACGTGGGTTCTCCTTTACAGAAAATGAGCAAGAACCTTTGTCAAGTGTAGCTCCCTTCAAACCTAAGACGCTCTTGTTAAACGATTTTCAAAGGCGCTTAGAGGTCGGGATCAATTTTTAAATTTCTAACACTTTATTTTAATATTTATTTTATCAGCAACATGTCTGGTTGAATAAAAAGAAAATAAATTTAAATTTGAATGACTATTTTGTGTTTTATAGTTTATAATTGAGTGATAATTTTTTAATATAATTTTATTTTATAAGTTGTTTTAAATATATTATATATTTTAGAATGTCAACTACTCTTTTTAAATATAATAAAATATTAATAAAAAATAAAAAATTATTATGCATGACACAAGTGGAAATTAAATTTGTCACAATAAAGATTGAATGGATTAGTTATCTTATATATTGAAAAGGATATGTTAAAAAATTTGAATATAATAATTTAATTAGTAATTTTGCATTTCAAAATCTGAAAATAATAAATTTTAAATAATACTTTGTTATAAATTTGATTATGATATTTTATTTGGATGTTTCATACTTTGTAAAAAAAACAATGTATGATGTTATTTTTCATGAGTGTATAAATAGTTCATCTTAAGAATTCGCCTAAGGCCCTGAAACTGAATATACAAAAAATGTTTCTCTGTCTTTGTACATGGGTATTAGTAGAGCGGCTTCCTCCTACTTCCTTTCGATAATATATATTAGGCTTTATAGAGTCTAATTATCATAGAAGTGTGATTTTGTACATTATATATTTGTAAATGTTTTTTGAATTATTTTTTCCTGAATTTTGTTGATGAAATAAAAGACTACTTAATTTGTATTTAATGTATTTGAGTAGAGTTTTTTATTAAGAAAGAAATTACAATATTGAAAAGGGAGCACTTACACACACCCGGAAATCCTGCCTGTACACACCCGAAATCGGATTTTCAGGTGAAATTACCATTTTACCCCCGCGTTTCCAATCATTCGAATGAATGTCCAGTTCATTTTGGCATTCATTCGAATGAATGGACTGAACAGTAACATGGAATACTGTTCAGCCCATTCATTCTAATGAACATTCATTCGTATACGTTGATGGATTCATTAGAATGAATGCCAAGTTCGTTTTGGCATTCATTCGAATGATTGGGTTGAACAGTAACACGGAATACTATTCAGCCCATTCATTCGATTCATTCGTATACACCTGATTCATTCGAATGAATGTATCAGAGAGAAACTGGGAATGACAGTCCCTCTGGTTCAACTGATTCATTCGAATGAATCAGTTGATTCATTCGAATGAATGCACATTTGAAGGCATCCATTCGAATGAATCAGATGATTCATTCGAATGAATGTATCAGAGACAAGCTGAGAATGACAGTCCAGTCATTCATTCGAATGAATCAACCCATTCATTCGAATGAATGCATGATTTCAAGGCATTCATTCGAATGAATGGGTTGATTCATTCGAACGAATGCAACTTAATACATATTCACCGGCGATTCATTCAATCGAATCACCGAACCCTAACCTTCTTCCCTCATTCGCCGTTGCTCGTTTAGAAACCCTAAATCGAAGCTCTCCCTCCTCCTTTCACTCTCTTGCTTCGGCTCCAGCTCTGGCTGTGTCTCTCTCATTCTCACCTCTCCCTTTCCTCATTCTAAGCTTGGTCGTCCCTCATTCGTATGTCCCTCTCACGAGCCCGTCCCTCATTCATTCGAATCACACCCTCATTCATTCGAATCACACCCCCTTTCATTCGAATCACCCCCCTTTCATTCGAATCACACCCCATTCTCCATCTTTCTTCCTTTCTTTCAAAAAACCACCCTTTAACCCATGGAATCATCGAAAAGGAAAGCAACCTTAACAAGGGGAGGGAAAAAACAAAAGAAGGACACGACATTCGACCCTAACTATTTCGTATCTTCGAAAGCCGCGACCATGTACAGAGAGGGTTTCTCCACATGGTCCTATATATTTGGTAAAATCGTGGACCTTTCGTTTTTCACACAATTTGGCTTTAAAGTTGAATCTTATTTTGAAAAAATGGGTTGAGGGTCTTTCTTGGCATTAAAATGTGATATGTATCCTATATTAGTTAAAGAATTTTATGCCAATGTAGAAAGAATTGATGATGACTCGGTTAAAACATCTATCCGAGGGCAAGAAATTGTTGTTACACGGGAAATGTTAAACTTCCTATATAATTTCCCCAAAGATGTCATTAGAAAGTACGACAGTTGTACATGGCCCACTGATGTTGAGGGCTTTGATGTTTTAGTAGCCCTGAACGAAATCTGTGGGAGGACAGATATTACAAAGAAGAAGACCCCCTTTGACGAACTTAACATTAGAAGCACGAATCATCCACCACATAGTTGTCAACTGTCTTTGCCCTAGAAAAGGGCATACTACTGTGACATGTTTCGATGTCTTTTTGATTTGGTACATCATGAATGGGAAACAAATCTCCCTCTCCCATATCATCATTAGTTACATGCGCGCCTGCCGGAAGACCAGAAGATGTAGTCTTCCGTACGGTCTTTTTCTATGTTCATTTTTTTAAGAACGCTGAATCCCTCTTCCCCCCGATGATAAAGTTTGTTTAGATCGATTTGATTATTTTAATGATTCAACTTTAAAGAAGATGGGATTCCAACTCGACACAGTGAGTAAGAAATGGCTATCCAAAGTTGTCGAGACACTTCAACTTGAGCCACCTGCACCACCTGAGCCATCTGAGGCGTGTGAGGCACGCGAGCCACGCGAGGCAGGGACTCCTCCTCAAGAAGGATCAACTGGAATCAACACGCAACAGATTTTTGATAGCATTTCTTCTTTGGAGGAGAAGGTGGATCAGAGATATGATCAGGTTTCTGCAAGGTTGGATGTGATGCAGAATCAGATTATAGATACTTTGAGGTTGGCAGTGCTTATAGCACAAGAGAGAGGGATAACAGCAGCATTAGGAGCAGAAGCAGATGGGAGTTTACGAGCAAGGGTATCTAAAGAATATGCAGGAGCCACTTTTGCCCCTATTTGTCCATTTGGATCAGCAGCTTCAGCTTTAGGAGCAACATCTAACACCCCTGCTCGACCATTTCGATCAGCAGCTTCAGCTTCAGTAGCAGCATCTGGCACTCCTGTTCGTCCATCTGGATCAGCTGCTTCAGCTTTAGGAGCAGGATCTGGCACCCCTGCTCATCCATCTAGAACAGGTGCTTCAGCTTCAGGAGCAGGATCTGGCACCCCTGCTCCTCCATCTGGAGCAGGTGCTTCAGCTTCAGGAGCAGGATCTGGCACCCATGCTCTTACATCTGGAGCAAGTGCTTCAGCTTCAGGAGCAGGATCTGGCACCCTTGGTCTTCCATTTGGAGCAGTTTCAGGCCCCCCGGTTCGGCCGAGTGGATTAGTAGCTTCTGGCCACTCTGCTCATCAGACTGGATTAGCAACAGCTTCTGGCCTCCGTATTCGTCTGACTGGAGTTGCAGCTGTTACTGGCTCCTATTCTGTTCTGAGTCGAGCACAGCAGTTTCTCGCCCCCGTCCTCGTCACACTGCACTTATTCCATATGTACCTCCAGTTCATGCACCTCCTGCTGCACCACCTACTGCACTTCCTACTGCACCACCCGTTGTACCTCCTGCTGCACCTCCTGCACCTCCTGCTGCACCACCTGTTGCACCTCCTGATGCACCTCCTTCTGCTTCACCTGCCTCACCTTCTGCCTCTGATTGGGATATTATTTGTCTTTGATGTACTATTGATTTTTTTTTATTGACATGTAAAAGAGATGTAAATTTCATATTTTGAATGAACATGTTATATTATTTATCTTCTGCTCATTGTGAATTAGGTCGTTACTTTAAACATGTTATTTTGAACTGAAGTAGCATTTAAATTTTATATTTCATTTGATGTTCATACTCTCCATAAATCAACTTCATTTTCCACTTAAAATGAATACATTCAAGCTGACAAGAGCATTCCTAACTTAAAAGAGAGTACATTCAAGAGCATTCCTAACTTAAAATGAATATATTTTCCACTTAAAATGAATACATTGACACTCATATCGTCACTTCATTGATTCCACCATTGCATGAAATCGTCATTATCTCTAAGATCACCAGACCACTGCATAACATTTAAAAAAATCACATTAGAACATATGGAAAAGTTATATGTCGATTGGTAAATACATATAAGCTCTTTAAGGAATGAACTTGCTTCGGTCATTTCTGTAGAGTTATATATTGAATCGTCACCAAAGTTGTAAGATCCACTATTCTGTGGAAAACTCGCTGTTTGTGATTCATGGAAATCACCTACATTATAATCAGCATTTAAATCTACACTCGTAGATGCCTGTGAATAAGGTGGCCCATTCGGACAAGTTCTCCTTGTATGACCAGTATTTTTGCATAACCCACATCTTCTTCCATTTAATTGATTCTTTACAATCTCAAATGCAAAAGGATCTCGACGTGTAGATGTTTGGCCCTGTGATGAATTCCTTGAACCTATATAACGTCCTCTAGAATATTGCATAATAGAGTGATTGACTGGCTTATCATGGATGGCAAGATTTTTAAGATGATTTAGGAACATCTCTTGATCATACAAAGACAAATGTCCATATTTGTTCTTAATACCTTCAAAGTGTACATCTAATACATCCCCAGGGCTCCTCCTTTCAATCCTCAAGTCGTCCAATGAGATTAAGTCGATTCTTCATTGTGGGTGTATATCATCCAAATGTAATTTGTCCATCCATTGCATTTTGTGCGCACACGGTAGGCCCATTGAAACTGTAAACTCTTCCGTAAAAATGGGTGAAAATGATCGGTTCATAAGCATATTATATTGGTTGTTAACCTCATTCATTGCGAAATGAGAAACTTTGCACTTCAATTCATCAAAGAAATGAATAGACACATCACATGCAAACCGAATCTTCTCATCCTCAAGTTGAATCTTGAACTCTTCAAATTGATTTTCAATGACATAGGCTATCTTTTTTCGGACAACATCTAGATCACCTGTAGATGTAGATATAAAAATTTTCAAAATAGCATGTGCACCCTCAATCCTTGAAGTAGCTCGATTCTTAAAATGTAAACTCCATCCGATCCATGCCTTGACGAATTGTTTTCTATGTGGGATCCATGTCCTTGTTAAGTCGTTCACTGCCTGCGAATCATCTCCAAAATTTTGTTTGAATGCCTCAAACGTTGTATTGAATGTTTCTTCAGTTGGAGACTCAATCATGTCATTCCATTTGGTCAAAAATACATTCCAGTCTTCGATTTTTTTAAACAAAGGTTTACAACGAGCGACAATATTCTTGTTGATATGCCAAGAACACAAAATATGTACAGCATTAGGGAACTCCAAATCAATGGCATTCTTTAACGCCAATTCCCTATCAGTCAAAAGAACTTGTCGATCATACTGCACTCCGAAGACCTTTTTAAACATTTGTAATGCCCATATATAATCTTCAAATTTCTCATTTCTTAGAAATGCAAAGCATGAGCAGAAATTCTTATTGAAACTTGTCACACCAACGATATGAAGCAATGACATATGATATCTGTTGGTTTTGTACGTGCAATCCATCAGAAACACATTATGGTAGCTCTCGGTAAGAAAAATTGACTTCGGATGTGCGAAAAAGAGATGGGATAAATGACCATCACTGTCATAGTCAAGAAAGTATTGATAACTACCTTCTTGAAGATCTTCTATCAAAGCTTCAATTGTAGTTCGACCCCTTAATTTCTATTTCCGAAGCGCAGAACAAAAGTTGTATAAATCAGCCACTAATATTCCAATATCTGGATTTTGATTTCTAAGGGTTGTCAAAATTTGCCGTGGTGGTATATTGCTACTCCTCATTTCAATGATCATTCTTTTCTCAGAATCTGAAAAACATCTTGTACTTGGATGACCTAATAATACATCCGATATATCATGATTGTGCTCCAAATTCTTTATGGTCAGCTTCCATGACCCATCAACAATCTGTTTTCCTTTAACTTCAAAAAAACAATTACATTGGCGAGAGTATGCTTTCCTCTTTCTGTCATCGTTATCCAAGCTAACCATGCTACGGTATTTACCTCCTCTTATCGCAGCCAAAGACTAATTTATTTTCCTTATTACATGACATCTTTATCGTATATACAAATCCTTATTCAAGAGTTATATTCTTAACATAATTTATAAAGTCCTCACGACTTTCAAAACATCCCTCAACAAACTCCATGCCACTTGAGAATTTAAACCTACCTCTAAAACACTAATAATAATGATTTCTGTAAAAACACTGAGATAGGACTTACCTTCGATTCGAGATACGAGATCCAGACATTAGCTTGAGATAGATTACTTCGACCTGAGGTAAGAGATTCAGAGAGTGAGTGTGTTGAAAATGGGGTTTGAAAATGGGATTGAGAGGTTTAAGGGTTTGGGATTTAAAAGGGGTTCAATGTTTTGGGATTAAAAAGGGGGTTGAAAATGGGGTTTTAGGGATAAGTCTTTGAAAAAGGTGGTTCAAAATGGGCTATAAGGGTTTGAGATTGAAATGGGGTTCAAGGGTTTGAGATTGAAAAAGGGGTTGAAAATGAGGTTGTAGGGAGAAGTCTTTGCAAAAGGGGTTTAAGGGTGAAAAGAGGGTGTTGAAAATGGGGTTTAAGTTTTAAGGGAGAATGGATTGAGAAAGGGGTTCAATGGAGAAGGGAGAAGGAGAGGGAAACGACGGTTTAGGGTTTTGAATGGAATGAAACGAGTGAAATTTCGTGGATCGATCAAATGTGTGTTTATATATAAGTTTTATTCATTCGAATGAATCAGCTGATTCATTCGAATGAATGTATCAAAGACAATCTGAGAATGACAGTCCTGTCATTCATTTGAATGAATCAACCCATTCATTCGAATGAATGCCTTGAAATCATGCATTCATTCGAATGAATGGGTTGATTCATTCGAATGAATGACTGGACTGTCATTCTCAGCCTGTCTCTGATACATTCATTCGAATGAATCAGTTGAACCAGAGGGACTGTCATTCCCAGTTTCTCTCTGATACATTCATTCGAATGAATCAGTTGATTCATTTGAATGAATCAGGTGTATACGAATGAATCAAATGAATGGGCTGAACAATATTCCGTGTTACTGTTCAGCCCAATCATTCGAATGAATGCCAAAACGAACTGGGCATTCATTCGAATGAATCCATCAACGTATACGAATGAATGTTCATTCGAATGAATGGGCTGAACAGTATTCCGTGTTACTGTTCAGCCCATTCATTCGAATGAATGCCAAAATGAACTGGGCATTCATTCGAATGATTGGAAACGCGGGGGTAAAATGGTAATTTCACCCGAAAATTCGATTTCGGGTGTGTAGAGGCAGGATTTTCGGGTGTGTGTAAGTGCTCCCTATTGAAAACCAAGAAAGGGCAATTTGGTCTATAAGACAGCTTTAAACTCTTCCCACACCACTTCACTTGTCGTCTTCAAATGAATTGGCAGTCGTCGGTCTCAGACACTCTCTTCTTACCAGTCTCCTTTCCCAAAGGTCGTGGAGAAAATGTGCTTAGCAGACTTTCGCCGTCCGATCCATCAGACCTAATCCTCGCTGTCCATCTAATATTTTGCAAGAAACGTTTTCACTGGTCTACTGGTCCAAACTCCTCACCAACTCTTCTCAACATTCACAAACAATCCATCCCTCTTTCACCGAATTCTTACTCGCCGGAATCTGACCCATCTCTAGAGATGGGCTCCACTCATTTCACTTTGCATTTCGGTTTTCTCCTCCTCCTCTCCTTCTTCTCCGTTCTCTCGCTTACTGAACGGAATCTCAATCTCCAACCTTCCGATTCTGACTCCCTTCTTCAAGTAATTAGAGGCTTGGGATCCAAAGGTCAGGATTTCTCCTGCCACTCTCCGGGAATTTCCTGTGAGAGAAGAGTCTCCCGCAGCTCGTCAGAGTTCCGAGTCACTCAAATCATGTTGAAATCTCAACGGCTGAGCGGATTCCTGTCCCCCATGATTGGATGCCTCTCAGAGCTCAAACAGTTGTCCCTCCCCAACAATCGTCTCCTCCATCAGATCCCTCCTCAGCTGGGTAACTACAGAAAGCTCGAAATCCTCAATCTATGAAGCAACCGATTCTCAAGCTCAATCTCGCCTGAGTTATTGACTCTCGTCAACCTTAAAATCCTCGATCTTTCTTCCGATCAATTTTCTGGGGATTTGGCTTCCTTGAAAAACCAGAGGAAAGTCGAGAATCTGTCGATTTCTGAGAATCTTTTCGTGGGAAAATTCCTGCCTTTCTGGGTTCTTTCCGGAACCTGAGGTTCCTCAACCTGACGGGAAATCGACTAGAAAGCACTACACCGAATATCAAGCTGAAGCATTCAACATCTGATGCAGAGCATTGGCAATCTCCCCAGATGGTATAGATTAGCTGAGAGTCCTCTCGATTCCACAAAATCGAAGAATAATTCCTCTCCACCAACGTTTTCAACCGCGTGGGAAATCATCGAAGTCTGGTGTATCGCCGTCTCCAGCTCCATCTCCATCTCCGGCGACCCACAAGAGAGACAAGCACCCGAGACACACCAAAATCTTGTTGCTTGGGTTCTTTGCAGGTAGGACGTGGGTCCTATAAACTTAGACCCGCATGTGAATATTTGGGTAATTTGGATCAATTTTTCAAACTTTATTTTGAAAATAATATTATAATTTCTTGACTCACCTAGTTTAAAGTTAATTATTCAAGTCAATTCAAACTTACACATCTATTTTTTTTTAAAATATTTTTTTATAAACTTAAATTCACATCTTTCTTTACACACCGATTGAAAATTTAAGTTTAAATTCTTTAATTTTAGTAAGGTGCTGAAAATTATTGATTTACCAAAAATTATGTGTTCGAGCTTAGCAAATTAACAATATTCAGAGAGATGCTATTTATTTGTGAAATTTCACTTCTTTTATGAGTTTGTATTAATATTGTTAGTCACAGCTAGTTCTTCTTTTCTTTTTCAACACATAGAAAAAAGAAAAATGACTAGTTGTTAAATACTTATGAAATTTAATATTTTAAAATATTTTTTTTTTTTGAGTAGATGATGATTTCATTACTGGTTTTTTTAAATAAAATAGTAGTAATTGGGTCAACGCTCATAATATATAATATTTGTAGTGTACGGATCTCGTGGGTGTTCTAAAATATGGCAATATCATGCACTGAATTTGGAGGAGAGACACTCCAATTTTATGTTTAAGGTCTTACTCTCGAATCTTTGTAAGGATTCATATGATACATTGTGGTTGTGGTTGGTAATATATATTTGAGGTTTTATCAATGATTATCACGAAGTGGAGTTGAAGAATTTTCTTGTCTAAAAAAATTATTATTTTTCCATTTTAACAATCATCATGTTTAGGGATCGAACAAACCTTTTTATCTATACACATCAGATAAATTTATGCAATGTTTCCATCTCTAATTGGGGTAATCGCCCTCACATTGCTGCCATCAACAATCTTCAATACCCAAGAGATTGCATCAGGAAGATGAGCTCGGAAAAAATGCAGGTTACCAACTCTATCCTTGCTGTTGGGTACGACCATGGTAGTCCAGCAAACGTGAGAAATGAGATTTTTTCTTTAGGCTGCTTCTGTGTGTTTGGTCTAGGCCTGATCAATGTTTCGGGCTGGCCCAGATTTGTTGGTCGTTTTCTAGCTTTTTCGGCTTGGTTTGAGATGTGGGTTTTCTCCTAGCTTTGTTGCTTTTGGGCCTCTTCTCTGTTTGGGTTGTTCACGGTTTTGTGGGCCTGTCTTGGGCTGTGGGTTTATCTTGTATTGTTATTTTCTTTTTGGGCTATCTCTCATTTGCTTTGGCCTGGCTCGGTATGTGGGAAGCCGAGGAAAAGAAATGGAAACTCGACAATGCATAGAGGGAGGAACCATTAAATGAAAAATAATTCCAGTTATTTTCTCTCTCCAAGTTACATTTGTTCTGATTCCTGCAATTAAGTAATTTCCCTAAACTGTAGGCTAATCCCTTATTCCCACTTAGCTTAAGTCCTTAGTAGAAAACTTGCAGCAAATGAATTTTACTTGATTGTGAACTGGACATTTCGATGTTTATAATTAGGAGAAAGATTAGGATTGGTTGAAAGCAACTTGTGCCTTGAGCTGCTAGGTTAATACTTTGTATGATGTTCGAACGGGACATGGGATCCATACCACAGATTTTATGAACCTCTTCTTAAATAAGAGATTGGCTAAGAAGAGGACTTGGGATGGGTACATCCTTACCCTTCAATTCTTTGTAATCCATAAAATGGATAACCAAGATAACAATGACAAGAAGAAAAAATACTTTATGGCATGATTTTTCATTCTTACATCCTTTGTTGAAAACTGACAAAATCCAAATATCAATACTCAAAGCTATCTTACGCCCTTTACCAAAAGTTTTCTTTTTAATGATAAAAGAAACTAAAGATCCCTATAAAACTCTAGATGCTTGCATACAAGCACATGTAAGCTACGGAAATCAGATGACTATAGGTCTAGAACATTTGACCTCTAATTCCTGAATCAAAATAACTCTCAGTTAAACTACCCCATGCGAGGCAACCTTTCCCTAAGTTATTCTGAGTTCAAATCATTAAAAGATTATATAATTCAAAGTGTGAGGTCTGTTTCTTTATTTTTCAATTATAATTGTTTGACCTTGAAAGTTGTGGATGCAACACTAATTTCCATCTCGACATGAATTTCACACCCGAGCAGATGATATTATTGTTGACATGAGTTGTTAATTAGGAATTAAATACTGTAATTGTAGGGAGAGTTACCTATTGTATAGGTAAAATTATTGTATAACTGATGAGAATCCCCTATAATAGCTCCCTTGTATAAGCTATATAAGGGGACCTTTGTATAAGATTAAAGTAAGGGAAATATATGGAATTCATATTTTGACATGGTATCAGAGCCACCGATCTTACGATCTATCACGCCCCGACCCGAAAGGTGGGCCCGGAACGTGACTGATTTTTTTTTTTTTTTGAAAGATAAACTAACACGAGCACTCTAACTGGGCCGGAACAACGGTTAGGCCCAAAGGTCACACATGATCCCAACATGTGGACTCAAACACATACCATAAGCCTACCCCATAAAAATAGACATATTAAAGACAACAACAGATCACATGATCAAATAAAATCCATCCATTGATTCATCATTCAAAATCATGCCACAAGAGTAACTACGGAAGCATAGTAGTTTAATACATCACATTTAAGTACCACACCTGGTACTTAATAAAAGTAAATGGTTTAAAGAACCAACAAGAAAATATAAGGGTATTTCCCTCCGGGGGAATCCCGAAACACCGCCTCAGCTTATCCACCCTAAGCTTGATAAAGAAGGTCCTCCTCCTTGGGTTCATCGCCTGAAAGGTGAGTGGTGTGAGCTAACTAGCCCAGTGAAGGAAATATAACAATACAGTTTAAGTAAGAATATAACAGGTTAGCAACAGTTCAATAATATCACATGCTTGATAACAATAAGCATAATCTCATATAAAGCATCATCATCATCTCTCATCAATTACTACTATCATCCAACGTAACGCATGTCGACTACGCTGAGACCAGTATTAAGTCCCGACACGGTCAAAATACATCCTTGCAAGTTCATCTCCGGCTCTGACTTAGCCGATACTGACATCCTCAAGTCAGCAACTGACGACATCATGGTCCACTCATGGTCCAGTAGACATAAACCATCTCCCATATGGCCGATATTGGTTCAATAGCCCAGATACGTGGAAACAGTCTTACATACTCATACGATCAATATCGTAATATTTACAACCATCATCAGTACTCTTACCATAGTGCATCGTGTCTAGGCACATGAGTGGGTTCATCAAAACTGAAACCACTTATTGCTCAAGACTCATCTCATAATAAAACTTGTTTACATATCCTGCAGAGTTAAGTTCCCTCATCGTGATTGTGTGGTTAAGCGGTTTCTGTTCAAAAAACACACAAGTGCACAATCAATATACATAACAAATACATATACACAAGTAGTATTTTGAAATCTCACGTTTTCCCAAAAATATCCAAGGTATATGGAATTGAGTCTCCTACTGGGTTTCTATCCTTTTTAAATTATCATAATCCACAATATAATAATAAATAAAAAGGGCTCAGTCCAAAACTCATATTGTTTTCTGGGTATTGACCAGGTTGACTTATTGAGTTAGGTCTAGATCCTCAGGTCACTTCTCAGTTGTCTTCTAGATAGGACCAGATCTGATATTTTGAGTTAGGCCTCGAGATCACTCAGTACCCGACTATATAGCGTCGGTCTGGAAGTGAATCACTCAGTGCCCGACCAATAGGGTCGGCCTAGAAGCGAATACAATAGTATTTACACTATAAATAATAAGAGCAAAGGTTAGTACAATTTTAATTAACAAGGGGTATTAATCATAACACATCATTAACCATAATCAAGCAAGATTAGACATTAATAACATTCAAACAATATTTTAACATCCAAAAAACTGGGTCCCTCGGAACATGCCTCGAAACCAGGTACAGTGGCTTCAGATCCTCCGAACCACACCTAATCTATTCACTGACCTCGGAACATGGGTCTGACTTCGGATCGTCCGAAGATCGGGTCTCGGGTCATCCGAAGTCCTTCCGAATTGAAAAAAAAAGAGGAAAATAAGTCTCGGTGGGTCTGGGTCCTCGGAACATCCGAAGTCTGGGTTCGGAATGTCCGAGTGGGTTCCGTCCTTCCGAGCCCAGTTAGGTTCCTCCGAAGGGGTCTGGCTTGCCTCGGGCATAACTGGGCTTCGGGTGAAGCTCTGAAAGTCCGAGGGTCAGCTCTCGGACCGTCCGAAGGGTCGGACTGTCCGAAGATAGGCTCTCGGACAGTCCGAGAGTCGTCTTCCTCCACTGTCTACACCAGCAGACAGTGACGACCGTTACACAGTGAAATACGAATCCGGAAACAGAGAGTTTCCCGGACTCAGTTTTCACATCCAGCCGGTCTGAAGGACTCTTCTAGGAGTCCTCTTTCCATAGGGAATGGTTTGGAGCCTTGAAGCTCACTGGGCCAACAGATTTTAACAGTAAATCCTCACGGGTACATGAAACCCATGGTTTTTCCATAGATAAACTGGTTTTTCTCAATCAAAACAGGGCCAAAATCGATTTATTTGATTCTAAACAGATTGAAATTTGAAAAGGAATGCAAATGATACCTTTACTTGGGTTCCTGTTTTGAAAATCTGGATTTTTGAAAAGTTCCCTTCAAGGTTACGGTCACTGAAAAATAGAAGCTAAAGCAGGGGGTCTCGGCTGGGTCTGGCTGAATTCACAGAGAGCAGAGAGGGAGAAGAGAAGGATAGGAAATTGGGAGTTCAAACAGCTGCACTGAGGTCCATTAAATAGGTTTTTGGCCGGAAAAACTGGGCCGGGCAGCCACTGCATGCAGCTGCATGCAGCGTCTGCTTACGCTTACAATAGTAAACCGACAGGTTTTCTGTTTGGTTGCAGATCAACCCTCCTACAATTTCTAATTTGCAGATTAGTCCCTTATTTGATAAAACCCGGGTTTTAAAACTAAAAGCATGATTTTAAAACTCAAAACCTTAATTCAACCGTACAGATAAGTTGGGTTTTGAAAACCTTGGTCACCATAAAAATTTTAGAATTTATTTCTTACTAAAAACCATCGATTTAAAGAGAATCCATAATTTATCAATAATTACTTGAATCAACAAATGTTAAATAAAACACTTTAGAGATCTCATTTTGGAGTGAAATGGAATAACTAGACCATTCTTAAAATGGTCTAGTACAAAATACTAATTTCAAAATTTATTTTATTTCCAAAACCTTTTAAAATAATTCATACTCCCTTTCGGGGTTTTGACGGGCGAATTTTAAATACCATTTTCTGAAAATAAATTTCATTTTGAAATCAGAAATGCAAATCCCTTATTAAGGAAAACATTATTAACCAATAATAATCACATAACAACATAATTTATAAAATAAACACAACAAGTGGTAAATTACCAAAATGTCCCTCCAGCTGAACTAGCTGGATCACTGAGCTCACGAGCTCGGATTGGGCCACACTTGGGCTTTCCTCAAAGCCCTAACCGTAATCCTCGAGATTAACTGGTTAAACAGGAATTATTAAGCTAAAACACGCCTAGTCTGGGGCAGGGTATTACACGATCTCTATCACGGTTCCACGAGTAAAGATTTCTTTTTCTTTTCTTTTCTGATGAACAGTGGCGAAACCATTTTACCGATACTGTTTAGCGATAACGTTTTTTTTCCTTTCCCGGTCAAAAGTGACATCACCCAGATCAGATCTGATCTGCAGTAACGACACCAGAGGCGTTCGGAGAAGAACCCACTAGCAGATCTCGGTCGGCAGATCTGATCGGAGAGACGTGGGCAGTAGCATCGGAGAAGAAGGAGATGACAGATCTGATCAGAGATCGGTGCGCAGATGCAGCGTGACGCAACCAGAGATTGAGAAGCAGGGAGATCGCTCTTCTTCTCAGTTTTGTGCAGGTCTCAGTGGATTTTCCGGCGCAGAAGGGCTTCCTGTTCGCAGGCAGCGGTGGAAATCAGAACCCCGGCTGAGGCGAAGTTGGTTTCTGGACTCCTCGACGGGAATCACGGATCCAACATAAGCCGGATCCGAAAACTGGCAGTGACCGAGATCGCATCAGGCCAGCGAAACTGCAGACTGAGGGCGACCGAGTGGAACCCTCTTGCTCTCCACTGATCCTCTCTGACGGCAGAAGACCAGATCGGATTTCGAAACAAGAAAAAAAAAACAAAAGGGGGGAAAACGGCAGATCTTTGACGCTCGGCCGTTTCGGATCGTCGAAGAAAACAGGGGCAGCCGTCCACAACAGCCACAGGAGGAAAGAAAAAAAAGGGCACCGACCGACCAACTGAGAAGAAAGGGGCAGTTTTGGCTTCTCTTGTTCTACCGGGACAGTTCCCGTTCCGCCCCGCAGTAATCCTTGTCCTTGCAGATCAGGCCGAGTTCGCGGTTTTCAACCGAGAATTTCACACAAATGGAAGAACATTCTGGTTCTTCCTCGACTCCGCAGATCCTCGAGGATCTATCATCCCGACTTGCTCAAATACTGCGCCAGAACCAACCCTTGACGTCGACTCCGACCTATGACTCTTCCGCTGCACAGATCGGCATCAAGTTGACTGGTGGTAACTATGGCCTATGGTCCCAAGTTGTTGAGATGTATATCTCTGGCAAAGACAAATTGGGATATATTAATGGCGATTTTCCACAACCTTTGGACACAGATTTGACGTTTTGAAAATGGAGAACAGAGAATTCGATTGTGAAAGGGTGGTTGATCAACTCTATAGAGCCAAATTTGATTAGCAACTTCATTTGATTTCCGACGGCAAAAGCGGTGTGGGACGCCATTGCCATGACAGACTTTGATGGCTCCGATACATCTCAGGTCTATGATCTGAAAAGGCGAGTCACTCGACTGAGGCAGGATGGTGGATCAATTGAGACATACTACAACAGACTTCAAGGTCTGTGGAGAGTGATTGACTTTCGTCGGCCGAACCCCATGGAGTGTGAAACAGATATTACCCACTTTAATTTGATTATTCAGGAAGATCGAGTTTATATCTTCCTTGATGGACTGGATGATCGTCTCGACAAAGTTCAGAGCGATGTGCTCCAAATGACGCCATTTCCTACGGTGGAACAGGCGTATGGGTATGTTCGCCGAGAGGATACCAAACAGGCTGTGATGATGACAGGGGCCGAAATACCTACTGGTGCTGGTATGACATCTAGGGGATAAACCTTGTTAGGTCAGCAATTCTCACACCAGACACCACCAGTACCTCTGGTAGGACAGAGTGCAGACTCAAGCCTCCCAGATCAGTGGGCATCTGTCCAACAGGCTGCAAAGACGGGGCCACTCATTCCGGCCTTGAAACCCAAATTTCAGTCGCCCAGTGGGGGTTGCACACACTGTGGAAATCCCAAACACACCCGTGACGCTTGTTTTAAAACTACATGGATACCCATAATGGTGGAATGAACTCAAGGCCCGAAAGCCACGTGGAGGTGCTACCAATAAAGGTTCAGGTCGGGTTCCTTTGGTAACTGCAGAACCTCAGTTATATTTTATCTCACAGGTAGAATCCTCAGGTGCGTCGCCCCTTGGTGATGAGTCTACTCCTCTCAGCGATTCAGGTAACTGTGGTTATGTTTTCTTTAGCTCTCTACCCAGAGGGATTACAATGGATGGATAATTGATTCAGGAGCAACTGATCACATGACGTTTGATTCTAGTGACTTTATTAGTCCAACTCCTCCTAGACGAACCAATGTTGCCAACGCTAATGGGGTTACATATCTAGTTACAGGAGTTGGCACTATTGCCCTCTCAACCTCTCTTTCATTATCAAACACTTTACTTGTTCCCTCTCTTTCAAACAAATTGCTGTCTGTGGGCCAAGTTACTGAGGAATTAGATTGTTGTGCACTAATCTACCTCGGTTTTTATATTTTTCAGGATATTCTCACCAAGGAGATCATTGGACGTGGTACTAAACGAGGGGGGCTGTATTATGTGGATGACCTCAACACCGGCAGAGCTAATAGTATGCAACATTCGTTGGATGTCAAGCAGAGACATATTTGGTTATGGCACCGTCGTTTAGGGCACCTATCATTCAGCTATTTGAAACATTTGTTACCGGATTTGTTTTCAGATTTACAAGACTTGGAGTTTAATTGTGACTCGTGCATTTTAGCCAAGAGTCACCGTGTGTCTTATCCTTTAAGTTTCAATAAAAGTATCATTCCTTTTGCATTAGTTCATTCTGATGTTTGGGGACCCTCTCCCATTTCTACACCTTCTGGCATTCGTTGGTTTGTAACTTTTGTAGATGATTGTACCCATATGACCTGGCTTTACCTGATGAAACACAAACATGAGGTGTTTAACATCTTTCAGATTTTTCATAAAATGATCCAGACTCAATTTTCAGCTAAACCAAAAATAATCCACTCAGACAATGGTGGAGAATACGTTAACCAAGAATTTCAGAGCTATTTTCAGACTCACGGTATTCTCCATGAGACCACTTGTTCCCAGACACCTCAACAGAATGGTATTGCTGAACGAAAGAACAGACATATTTTGGAAACGGCTCGAGCTCTTCTTATTGGGGCCCACGTCCCTCGCACTTATTGGGACGATGCAGTTGTTACAGCTGTCTATTTGCTTAACCATATGCCATCTAAAGTCTTGAAGTTTCAGACTCCACTTCAAGTCCTCTCACAGCATGGACCGCTGCCCTCAGTTTTGATGCTTACTCCTCGTATCTTCGGATGTGTTGCCTTTGTTCATCTCCATAAAAATCAACGTACTAAGCTTGATCCATGTGCTATTCGCTGTATTTTTTGGGGTATGCCACACATCAGAAAGGGTACCGTTGCTACCATCCTTCCACCAGACGCACTTATGTTACTATGGATGTTACTTTCCTAGAGTCTGAAACATTCTTTCCTGCCCCAATAACCAATTCCCCTCTTCAGGGGGAGATACTGGGTGAAAAGCAGAATTGGGAAGAGCAGAATTGGACAGGTGGTGACAACATGGACATTAAATCGGTACATGAGGTAGACCGACCAGCTGATCTTCTACCAGACGACCGACCGGCTGCTCTTCTTGGAAATGAATCTAAAGAACCCCCCTCTCATTTTCCAGTACCAAACGATTGATCTCTTGTGAATATCCCTGAGGTAAGCTCTCCTACTACTTCACCTGTCAATATATATGATACCCCTATTGGTCATCAATTACCTCGCAAACATAATCGTGGAAAACCACTGGATCAGTATTCTCCAGAGTATAAGGTGAAGAAATCAAAATATCCGATCGCAAATCATATATCATCTCAGAGATTATCAGAATCTTTCAAGGCATTTGTGCACCAGTTGTCTTCTATTCATGTTCCCAGCAGAGTACAGGAAGCTTTAATAGATCCAAAGTGGACTCGGGCAATAAAAGAAGAAATGGAGGTGCTACAGAAAAATCAGACATGGGATTTTGTTCTGCTGCCAAAAGGAAAGAAGACAGTATGATGCAAATGGGTCTTCTCTATTAAACACAAAGCAGACGGATCTATTGAAAGATACAAGGCAAGACTGGTGGCGAAGGGGTATACGCAGACTTATGGCATTGACTATCAGGAAACCTTCTCTCTAGTAGCAAAACTGAATACTGTTAGGGTACTACTATCCTTTGCAGCCAATCTAGATTGGTCATTACATCAGTTTGACGTAAAGAACGCATTTCTCCATGGTGAACTAAAGGAGGAAGTGTACATAGACATTCTGCCAGGATATACTATACCCTCACAGTCTGGGTTGTGTGTAAATTGCAGAAAGCTTTGTATGGCTTGAAGCAATCACCCCGTGCCTAGTTTGGATGGTTTAGTTTGGCTATGAGAAATTATGGGTTTAAGCAGAGCAATTCCGATCATACTTTGTTCCTGAAGCACCAAAATGGAAAGGTAACATCACTGATAATTTATGTTGATGATATGATAATTACAGGAGATGATGTGGAGGAGATTTCTCGACTCCAGGAGTATTTTGCGACATAATTCGAAATGAAAGACCTTAGAGGACTCAAGTATTTCCTGGATATTGAGGTAGCTCGGTCAAAGCAGGGCATCTTTCTATCTCAAAGAAAATATGTGTTGGATTTACTTTCTGAAACAGGAATGCTTGATTATAAGCCTGCTCACACTCCAATTGTTCAAAATCATCATCTGGGTGAGTATTCTGATCAGGTACCTACTAATAAAGAGAGATATCAAAGGTTAGTTGGAAAATTAATTTATTTGTCACATACACGACCGGATATTGCTTATACTGTTAGCATTGTAAGCCAATTTATGCACTGCCCTAGTGAGGATCACATGAATGCCGTTGTTCGAATTCTTCGATATTTGAAGTTGGCACCGGAGAAGGGACTTCTATTCTCAAAGAATAATCATCTAGATATCAGTGGTTATACAGATGCAGATTGGGTAGGAAGTATTACGGACAGAAGATCCACCTCAGGTTATTTTACCTTTGTGGGAGGTAACCTAGTCACTTGGAGGAGTAAGAAACAGAAGGTAGTAGCACTGTCTAGTGCAGAAGTTGAATTTCGAGTAATGACGAAAGGCCTCTGTGAACTCCTTTGGCTAAAGAAGCTACTTACAGAAATGGGTTATGCACCCAACTCTACAATGAGTTTACTCTGTGACAACAAGGCAGCCATAGATATTGCTCATAATCCAGTTCAACATGACCGCACAAAACATGTTGAAGTGGATCGACATTTCATCAAGCAGAAGCTCGAGGCCAATATTGTTCAGTTTCCATTTGTTAAATCTGAAGACCAATTGGCGGACATGCTAAATAAGGCAGTTTCCAGTAAAGTATTCTACAACTCACTCGACAAGTTGGGCAGCGGAGACATCTATGCACCAACTTGAGGGGGAGTGTTGACATGAGTTGTCAATTAGGAATTAAATACTGTAATTGTAGGGAGAGTTACCTATTGTATAGGTAAAATTATTGTATAACTGATGAGAATCCCCTATAATAGCTCCCTTGTATAAGCTATATAAGGGGACCTTTGTATAAGATTAAAGTAAGGGAAATATATGGAATTCATATTTTGACAATTATCACATCCGAGTCTACACTAAAATTGTAATGGATGATATTATCACTGGTGAGATTGAATTGGCAAATTTTACATTTTCCATCCAACCTTCTATTTCTCCACGATGTATTTTGTCTTGGGCACTTCTTAAGCATTTTGTCTTTCTTCATATAAATGATTACAAATTTATTTTTTATATTTTAAAGTTTTACTATTTGTATATTTTATTACACGTTAAGGGATATTTTGTTGAAAATATATCAAAAGTTAGAAGCTGATGTGAATTAAAAAATATAAAAAGCTATTGTAGCCTAGTGGTAAAGATTTTTGTTTTATGTATAAAGATTTTAAATTCAAATCTTGTTCAACTTTCATTTAAAAAGAAAAAAGAAAAAAGAAAAAAACTAAGAGGTGTTCATCTGTCCGAGCTCAATCTAAATAAAAGGGTTTCAATAAATATTATTTGTTCGATGGGTTGAGCTTTGCTTTTTATGCGCGGTTATTTTTTAAGTATGAGCCCAACGGGCCTCTGCAGGCTTTAACTAAAAGTGTGAGCCCACTCTCGACTTAAATCTTTGTCAAAGCCCGTTTATTTGGGTCGGGGTAGGCTCGGGCTTTACCTAAAAGTCACGACCAGTTGGACTCGTACTAAAAATAAACAGGCCTAAAGTCGAACCCGACCAGTTGAACAAATAATATTTGTTGAAGCCTGTTTATTTATGTTAGACTTGGACAAATGAACACCTCTTAGTTTTTACTTATTTTTTCAAAAGGAAATAAAGAAAAAAAAAAGGGATAAGTGATGAACACTATGAAATTACTATTTTATTCTTTTAATCTTGAATTAGTTAGCAACTAAGAAAAGAAGAGCCAGCAGAGACAGCAGCTGCAGTAAGGAAAGGAACTGAAACAAGGTCAGTACGGAGAATCAATTGATAGGCGTGAGAATCACAGCAGCAGCGTTCAAACAGCTATGTGATAATCAGCAAATACATGAAAGAAATGAAAAAAGAGTTGAGGTACTCTAGAAAGCCAGCATACAGCAGAAAGGAAGCAAGAAGAAAGAGCAGCCAATGTGGGTCAGATTTGAACCAAACACAAGAACAGCGTTGTGATTAGATCAAATTCATACATGCGTTATTTCAGATTCGAAGCACCACTGACAGTGGGACAGCTGCACCTTCTCAACTGAAGCAGAGAAGAAGCAGGGACGCGTTGGGCAAATACATCAGCAATTAAAGTGCAGTAGTAACCATTGTAAATCAGCTAATCGGCAACCCATTGAGAAATTGAACAGCGAAAGTAAGAAAGAAAGAGGAATAGAGGAGGAGGCGCTGATGTGTTGATTCACGGATGGAGTAAAGAAAGAAGGAATAAAAATTGAAAGAGAAGCAAAGAAGGGATGGTGGCTGATTTATTTTCTAAGGATGTGCTGATTAAGAAAATAGAAAAGTAGGAGCTGATAAATCTTGTCGATTCGTATACAGCAGAGAAAATCAATAGAAGATAGAAAATCTAGTGAGATGCTGCTATGTTGGATTTTTAATCAAGAAAGAAGGTGCTGGCCGGTTCTTGCTGCCCAATCAAATACAGAAGGAATTAACGTCAGCAATCTATCAGCAGAGAAGGCAGCGAGGATCCTCCCTGGGGTTGGACTGTCAGCAAATAGAAGTGACATTGCCGTGTGGAGAAGAAGGAACAGAGAAAGATGTGCTGTACCGCGTGACTGAAAATAGAAAGCAAGAGAGGCATGAAAATAAAAAGGTGGTGTGGTGGCTGCGTGAAAATAGAAGATAGAAAGAGAATCGAAGGAGGTATTACTGATCTGACCGTTTTAAGTGAGAAAAGAAAGAGGAATACACGATTGAATTGCCTTATTTCACCTCTTCTCATCTCTGTAAATTGTTGGATGGCTTTGGCCTTTTGAGTATTGAGAAAATCGAACTGAGAAAGGAATTAGAGGTGGTGAGAAGAAAATTCCAAAAATTACAAGTAAGAGTTGTAATTTGTTTTTCTCTCTTTCTTTGATGCAAAAGTTTTCAATTGTTGAATATTTTATGACAGATTGTTTTGATTTTAATTTAATTATTTTTATGATTGTTATGTTTGAAAATCATTTTTAAGAGTTTTCAAGTGAAAGTAGAGCTCTGTTTAGGATCAGTGGAGCTTGACTTTTTTGGACTAAGACTCTTTCTAAGAGGAGCTTATTTTTAGATTCGGAAACGCAAGTGTAAATTCTGCCCAAGTCTAAGGCTTGATTTGAAAATTTCTGATTCAATGGACATTATAATTTTTCTAATTAGAATTTTAATAAATGAGAAACTTGAATACGTATTTGATGATTTTAGAAGATTTTATAGTCTAGGTCATTATTTTATTTTTAAATGGAATAACATGCCACTTTAAATGTTTGTCTCGATTCCATTGTAAATTATGTGAATAATTTATTTTTTTATTTTATTTTATTCTTTTATTTGTTTATAAAATTCTTGAAATGATAGAAGTAGGTTAGAAATATTTTATTTGCATCTTAATTTTGTAATTCTAAATTAAATTGAAGTTATTTAAATTCACTCTACTATTTTAATTAACTTTACGAATCTATAGTTTGTTTGATAAAATTAGATCTCATATTTTGTTAAATTCCAAAATTAGACAGTTATTTAAATATTGGTTTTCTAAATTTAGGATTTGCTAAATTAACAATATAATTCTATATTTTATAGACTCTCCATGTTTAGATTAATTTTCATAATTTTATTTTCTTGAACCACGTTATTTTTAATGACGTCAATTTATATTTTTATATATATATTTTGTTGATTTTTCTTGTGTTCAACCTCGCACTCAATCGTTATATTATTAAATGATTCGTGTCCTGATAGTATAAATTTAAAACACAGCAATAACAATAAAAAATAAGTTGAATAAGATTTGAATAGCCATTATTACATCTGCACCATCTAATTAAAAAAAATCTATAATTTAAATTTTCAAATTTCTTATAGATAGTGAAGATGAAGGACTTGACGTTAATATATTCATATCTCTTGCATTTAATTATCTCTCTTTTAAAAAATGAACAATTTCATGTATAAGTAACAGCTTCTTCCGTAACTTGGATACTATCTTTTTGAAAAAAATGATAGGTCTAGAAAGTTCTTGGGTTAAAGAGTGCTTTAAAGGGCTATGTTATAGGGTGATGCCCATCCCATGGTAAAATGGTAAAAATTAAATGATGACTAGATTATTATAGGATTTGTCAAACTCTTTTTAAGATAAAATAAATTTTATTGATAAATATTTTCATTGATTAGTATCAATTCAAAAGTGAGTGAGGGTGTATCAAATTCCATCAACAAAGTTGAATTTAGACTTTAAAAGAAATATATTTTTAGTGATTTAAATATATATTAAATGGGCCATAAACGAGGCCTTTATAATAAAGTAGCTAATTTACAACTATATTTTAATATCTATCTAAATAAAAAATAAAAGAAAGTAAAAAGTAATTTAAAGTAAAATTATGACATATTTATATTTCAATAAAATACGACGTCGTTCTTTCTAAAAATAATCTTTCCATTCCATTAAGGGCGTTGCATTATCTTAACTAAAAAACTGTCAAAATTATGAAAAAATAGTGCCGAGACTAAATTATATTTCCCTTCTGTAGGATTTGGAGAGGAGATTTCAACGCAAGCAGAGGAAAAGAACGGAACAGTAAAGGAATGGCTGAGCTGTTTCTGGCCGCTGTGATTGAAGCCATTGTGGGGAGCTTGACATCGCCGGTTTTGAATGAACTACGACTGCTCAGGGGAGTTGAAGAGGAAGGAGGTGAAGAGGAAATTCAAAGGCTATCAGATACGATGGCTAGAATTCGTGCTGTCCTCATGGATGCAGAAGAGAAGCAGGTTACCAGTGAATCCTTGAATCTTTGGCTTAGGCAGCTTAAAGATGCCGCCTACAGTGCCGAGGACATAATAGAGAAGTACGCAATAGATTTATCGCGCTCAAGGGCAAATATCAAGGTACCCATATTCTCTTCTTCTTTTTGTTTCCAAAAAGTCAAATTTCAAGATAAGATTGGGAGTAGGATAAGGAAGATAAGGGAAATAATGGATGTAATTGTGCATGAGGGCTCCAAATTGCGCCTGCGTGAAGTTGCTTCCGAAGGGGAAATTGTCATGGGAGTGAGGCCACAGACATACTCTTACGTGATTGAATCGGAAGTTTATGGAAGAGAAAACGATAAAAACAACATCATTGAAATGTTGTTGGCCAGTGGAAGTGGTCGGGAGAACCTCTCTGTCATTCCAATTCTGGGCATGGGGGGCCTCGGGAAAACAACGCTCGCTCAGTTAGTCTACAATGATGAGGAGGTAACAAAGCATTTTCAGATAAAAAATTGGGTTTGTTTATCTGATGATTTTGATGTGAAGAGGCTATTTAAAACAATAATAGGATCAATAACAACGAGTATTTGTGGCCTCACGGACATGGATCAATTGCAGACTCGTCTTCGAGAATTACTAGATGGGAAGAGATACTTACTTGTATTAGATGATGTCTGGAATGAAGATAGTGAAAGGTGGGAAACATTTGAAAAACCTTTGAGATGTGGTGACAAAGGAAGTAAAATTGTTGTGACCACCCGTAGGCAAAAGGTTGCAACAATTATGGGCGCAACCCTCTCATATCCTTTGGAGGGGTTACAGGATGTTGATTGTTGGTCCTTGTTCGCAGAGCGTGCCTTTGGGGGGAGAGATGACGTGTATCCAAACTTTATTGAAATTGGAAAAGAGATAGTGAAGAAGTGCAAAGGTGTGCCCCTAGCAGCGAAGGCCTTGGGTGGTTTGATGTCTTTTAAAAGGGAATTGAGTGATCTGCCATTTTGGACATTTGTTAGAGATAATGAGATCTGGAAGTTGCCAGAAGATCCGCACGGTATTTTTCCAGCATTAAGGTTGAGCTACAATCATCTTCCGGCACATCTAAAACGATGCTTTGCCTATTGCTCCATCTTCCCTAAAGATTATAAATTTGAGAAGGAGACTCTAATCCAGCAATGGATAGCTGCAGATTTCATTCCATTGTCCATGGGAGGTCAACTGGCAGAGGATATTGGCAATGGATATTTCAATGATTTATTATGGAGGTCGTTCTTTCAGGAGGTAGAAAAAGATGATTGGGGTGAGATAAAAAATTGCAAAATTCACGACCTTCTTCACGATCTTGCAGCATTGGTTGCAAAAGATGACTGTTTGACTTTGGGGTTTGGCATGGAGGAAAGTACTCTTAAACGAGTACGTTATGCATCATGGCTTTGTGACAACGTTGGACTTCACTTCTCAAAAGACGTGTATGAAGCGAAAAATTTACGTGCATTTTTGTGTTATTCAGTAACCTATGCTACTTATCTCCCTACTAAAGATCTTGATAAATTGTTTTCAAATGCTAGGCGGTTACGTGTTCTAAGCTTTGGAGAAGTTTTTAGTATGAGAGGTGACTTTCCTAACTCAATAGGGAAGTTGATACATTTAAGGTTCCTCGACCTCTCCTCCGTATCATTTCATACAGATACAATACTCACGTCTATCACCAGCCTCCAAAATCTACAGACCTTGAAGCTCACACATTTCAGAAGACTCCCCGAAGACATGAGCATTATGGTAAGCCTCAGACATCTTGACATAAGAGATTGTAATCAGTTGACTTGCATGCCTTCTAGGATCGGACAATTGACTTCTCTTCAGACATTGCCCAGATTCATCGTGGGTAAAGAGAGCAGATGCGGCATAGAAGAGCTGCATAGCCTACAAATTCGAGGGGACATAAGAATAGATAAACTTGAGAATGTAAGCGACATTGATAATGCTAGAAGATCAAAACTCAAGGACAAGCAGTTGCTCCGGTCTGTGGGATTCTATTGGTCGGTAAATGAATCATACGATGGTGAAGCTAACAAGCTGGAGAATGTCGAGGAAGTTCTTGAAGGCCTCCAACCACCTGAGAACCTCAAAAGACTTTGGGTGATCAATTACAGTGGCTGCAATTTTCCAAACTGGCTGATGTATCCTTTGCTTCCATATTTGGTGGATATTGTGCTATACAATTGCAAGGGATGTGAGATTCTCCCTCCACTTGGACAATTACCTAACCTAAGAATTCTCATCCTAGATAAAATGTGTAGTGTCAAGTGCCTAGATGGTGAGTTCTATGGCAATGGACCAGTCAAGGGGTTCCCTTCGTTGAAAACATTGGTTCTGAGGGACATGCCTAATTTGGAGGGATGGTCAGAAATAGATGGAATAGATTTGTTTCTATGCCTGGAGAAATTGATCGTCGTAGAATGCAACAGTTTGACATGTCTGCCACGACTTTCAGCAATTCGACATTTGGAGCTCTATAGCTCCAACGCTGCAATTCTCAGTTCAGTGGAAACCCTAACCTCACTTTCTTTTCTTGGCATTGATCGTTTTCAAGAGCTTGAGTTCCTACCAGAGGGGATGTTGCAAAATCACACAGCTCTACAGTGCCTCCAAATTAGCCGGTGCCCAAAGCTGAAGACTCTGTCAATGCAACTGGGGAATCTTACAACTTTGAAATCACTGTTGATTAATAATTGCAGTGCCCTTGCAAGTTTGCAAGGGGAATTGCAAAATCTCACCTCTCTTGGCTTTTTACAGATACATGGATGTCACAGTCTTACTTCATTTCCAAGTGAGGATATGCAAGGCTTGACCTCTCTTTTGCATCTACAGATTCAGCACTGTGATAATCTATCTCTTCTCCAAGGTTTGCAATACCTCACATCACTCAAGAAGTTTACTATCAGGTCATTGCCAGAGTTGGTTTCTTTACCAGAAGGGTTGCAACATCTCACAACACTAGAAAGCTTGTGGATTGAAGATTGTGGTAGCTTCACTTCTTTACCTGAGTGGGTTGGAAATCTTGCATCACTTCGAGAATTGAAAATCAGAAAATCTCCTCACTTGGAATGTTTACCCACAGGGCCACAAAATTTTTCTAGGCTCCAAATTCTTGTTATCCATGGTTGTAATCATTTAGTTGATCGATATCGTAAGGACTTCGGCACAGATTGGAACTCAATAAAGCACATTCCATTTGTTACTATAAGTCGTGATTGTGCACTTTATTTTCCTGAAGATCTCATGAATGGGAGGAAGATTGGAATTCATGCTAGAACCAATTTCTTCTTTGACACAAAGGGCTAAGACCCAGCTGTGGCCTCTACTTTAATCTAGGTAGGTCTACCAGATGAATGGACTGATGAACCTTTCATTTCTCCTTGAGCAACTGCATGCATACTGTATCTCTTATAAAGGTATTTTCTAGCATCTCTCCTGATGATGTTTGATTATGTGTATATTTTGGTTAGGCACTCGAAGATTGGAGTTTTGATTTCTGAATGCATATCAAGCACGTTGGATTATGGCAAGGAACATTTCCCTGGAAGGTAATGTACTAAGTTGCTGCCACCTCCTCGTTCACACACAGTATCTTCCCTTCTTCCATTGAAAAAATGGAACTCAAATGATCTATATTACTAATATGGTGGGCTCAGTTACAGATGGGACCTGAAATGAGTCCAGATTAGACATCCTAGCCAATTGATATGTTGCACTTCCCACCCATTTAATTCTGATTGCGTTATGTCTCTGTTAACTACCTCTTTTCAAAGTTGTTTAATCTTGTTGTTCCATGAATGAAATTATAATCTTATTGTACTCTACACTTCATTCCTCTTCAAAGTTGAGCATTGGTGTATTTAGAGTGGTTAGTGAAGCATTAGTGCATTGTTATAGTGCCAAAAATAGTAACTATTTTTTCTGCACTAGGACTGTGCTTGGATGAGGTAAATTTTTTGTAGAGGCTTCTTCTATGTAAGAGATTCCCTTAAGTAGGGGTTTCCCTATCGATGGATTCTCCTCATCTTGTTTGGTAATTATAGGAGAAGAGATGTAACGAAAAATAAGCTATTTATTATATCTTTTGATTGATATGAAAAGTAATTATAACTTTCTCTGAGAATATTTTCATGAATGGGTTAGTTTTTAAACATTCCACCAGTTTTATTAATATTAGTTACATAAGAATTAAAAGATTGTCATTTTAGAAAATATGCTATATTTTGAAATTTATGAACTAAACTAAGTAAAGGAAGAAGTCTGTATGTTTCTTAATAAGTAAAACTTTCTTAATTAAAATATTCTTTATTATCTGATATTAAATTATATAGTGAATGGATAAAACTGAGATTATTTTTAAATTAGAATATTTTGATTCGATATAAACCATTTAATTTATGGCTATATCAAATGGTAATGTTTTTTGGACAAAGTTGAATTTATAAAATTACATAGATCTATAAGAAATTTGTCATCTCGAATGATTCATAATTCCATAATTGTGATATATATATATATTTTTTTTAATTTTTTAAAACACCTAATCAACCTATGTGCAACAACTTGCAATCAAGTAGAGAAGTAATGGATTTATGGAGAAACTGAGTTTCTCTTGTTGAGTTTGGAGCAATCAAAAAGGTCAAGGGGAGAGTCAATTATGCTGCTTTTCTCTTGTAAGACAAATACCAAACAGGAGAAAAAAAAGAGAAACCCCTTCTTTCTCTTTTTTACCCCTTGTCCAATACCTGATCTAAACCTCTGCTTTGCATCACAATGAATTTGGAATAAGGTACAAAAGTCACTTTAATAATGATTCTAGCCAGTAGCCACTTAATTAATGCCCAGTTTAGATGTCACTGTGTAGTCTGGTCTGTAGATATCAAATTTGGTTTTCCTTTTATCATGTTAGGTAGGTTTCTCAACACACATTGTTGTTAAAGATGTAAAGCTGGCAATATATAAGAAACATATCATGCAATGTTGAATGATAATCTAGACAATTTGATATCAATTCAATGTATCTCTAGAACGAAATATCTGTTAATTTCTTCTGTACCCAACTGGATAACGATGTTTGCTTTTGTTTCGTTTTATATGCATTTCATTTTATTTTTCCCTATCTACTGAATTTTTTATATGTCAAATCTGTAACTACTTAATATTTCGGTGGAGAGACGAACAATGAACGATGGTCTCATGCCTAGTTTGCTCTGTCGATCTAATTTGATATATGCTTTCTTCTAATCTATTTTTCTTTTGTTGTTTGATTTGGTTTGACTTATTGTTTTCATGTTTGTTCATCTCAAAATCGAGTTTAGTAGTACACTCTTGGATTTTTTTTTTCGGCCCTTCTCATGTTCGTTTTTAACATTCTTTGATCCATTGTTCAGGAATCAAGATGATTTATCATTGTTCCCTTTTGGGCAGTCTCATTTTAAAGTTCCAGAAGTGGAAACTGAGACTGTGGATCGGGAAAGCGGGTTTGAGAATGATTGTGGAGTGTCTGGATCGGATTTTCAGGGTTCTATTCTTCGTCTATGTCTCCTCTTGATTCCAAGGTAGAAGAAGGCCTCAAGTTGATTCATAAAGCGATAAATACATTGATTATTCTTGCTGCGGAACTTTTGTTATCATCAATTTGCTCACCATCAACAGAGATTACTGGCATATGTGTAAATTCCATTTGGGTTTTTCTTTCTATGCTTCGTTTTGGAATTTTTGAATGAAATGAGTTTATGATTTCATTGTTATGTCTTTACTTTCTCTGATTTTAGTTTGTGTTTTTTTCCTCCACGGAAGGTGTTCTACTGAAAGGAATTAATTTGATGTGGAGTTATGGTCTTGAGATTGGATTTCGATTTTGTGTTGTGGGTTGGTTACATTTTACTGTAGACTGCGGGTGGATTTATGGTTTATTGTTTGATTCAGACTGATTGTCCTGTAATTTTTTGTTTTGTTGTGTGTTTCAGATAGTTTTTATTTTTTTTGTTGTTGTTGAGTTTGTACTGATTGGCCTGTGTTTTTTGGTTTTTCTCTGGAGATCACTTGTGCTTGAGTAGTTTGATGTGGGTTTTTCTTTTTGTTTAGAGATTAATTGTATCTTCTTCTTCATGTGGGTATCTCTCTCTCTGCCTTGTTGAGATTATTCACATCCTCCTCTTCTTCTTGTTCTTTTGAGGTTGTGCGATGGTTTTGGTGGTGGTGTTGGATTGACTGATTCTTCAAAAAATTAGGGGCTCTCAAATTTTACGTATTACTTTTGATTTTAGCTAGAGTGGTTCTAATGTCATTACTGACAGAAATTAGTTGCTTAGATTCTGCTTCTACCTGAGAAAATAACTTCATTCTGGATTTGATTGCTAGAACTCATTTTGATGTAGGACATGAGAGATCCATCTATTTTAGGATTTACTATTTTCGCATTATTTTTAATTTAGAATTCTTGCGTCACAAGAAAGCCAGGTCGGTGGCTTTCCTATTTGATTTAGGAGTCGTTTTCTATTTTGAGTTTCTAGTATTCTTATAAATAGTTGTAGATGTAAGAGGGTGATTGACTCCTTTTCGATATTATGAATTGAATAAGAGATTAAGAGTTATCTATTGTTTATCCTACCTTGCTTCTGCTTGAGTTGTAGACGAATCCTTGCCATTGTTGCAGGTTATTCTCGTTGGCTTGTTCCAGTCATCATCTCTCCGGATCTTGGGCTTAATCCCAAGAGAAATCACCATTACAAGTCGCCTTGGGCTTTATCCCAAGCTATCACCATTGCCCCCATCTTCTTCTCCGCCTCAGCTACTCGAAGTCTTCCTTTCTCGCAACAGATTCGCCTCCTCTCCTTCACTTTAAATCGGGTTCAGCTAACACCCTCTTCCATTGTCTCTTCACTCCTTCCCCTTTACTTCTTCTTCCACCCTTCTTCCTTCATTCTTCCCTCTTGCGATTCCCTTTTCTCCTTCCCTTTCTGCCGTTTCCGCCGCCGCACCCTTCTATGTTTTTCCACTTCCTTTTCTTTGTTTCATTTGTGATTCACCATAAGTCAGCCCTAAAACCCCTCACACGTGCCACACCAAACAGCCCCTTTAAGTTAAGTCTTGCACGTATGAGTCAACTCACGTGTGACCCGATAACTTGTCGGGATTGATTAAGGTATTTGATTTTCTCCCCGCTTCCGCTACATTACATTTTCTGTTTATTCATTTCAGGGATGGACCCTTTATGAGATGCTAAGATGAGCACCACAACACAAGTGAACTGTTTATGAGGATGCTCTTAAAACGAACCCTGTTCTAGGTAAGATGATCATAAGTGCAGTCGTTTGTCCAATGGGGACTGATTGCACAGGTAGAATATGATTAAGCTATCATCAATTGCTATTAGTTTCTGATTGTGCTCAAAACATGCATAGCATTTTTGGATTTAATATTTTGTTTTCTCTGTTTGCTTATCCTACTTATCACAGTGCTATGAAGGTCAGCCACTATTTCAATTTGATCAAGCTCGCATGTTCTGATCTGCCCTTGTTGGTTTTTCTTTTCACGTGCCTTTTTCTCATTATTATTTCTGGTTCTGCGAGGTGAATTTAATTGGAACTTAGTGATTGTTTTAATTTCTTATTCTTTTTTGTTTTGGGAAACTGAAATGTTGCCATTTTCTTTTTCTGGGATCTATTCCCTTTCCAAGATTGGTGAGTGATTCCTGCTAAAATTGTTTTTCACCAAACTGTGTAGGCAGCTGCATGGAATAGTATATACTATGTTCTCTTAGGCTTCTTGCGTTTTGAATTTCCAGCCAATATCTTTAGTGAGTTGAAGGCAACATTTTGGCCAATGCTAACTGTAAAAAGAAATCATCTCCTTTCTTGTTATACTTTAGTAGAACGCGGGCCTTTTCATATTGGACTTCATGTAACTTCTGTCTGCAGGCAAGTCGAGACTCATTATTGTAATTTCTTCTTTGAAAGCTTCCTGAGTTTGATCATCAATGACTTGTGTTGTTTGTCTTTTGATATTATGTTTAAATTCTGTTTAGGATTAACATTCTCTAAATCTGTATTGTATTACTTCAGGTTTTAAAACTTTTTTAATGATATTAATATTTAAGACGGGTGTCATCACTATTTTTTTTTTCTAATAATTTCAATAGAGGAGCATGTAGTCCTCTACCTTCATGGTATCTTTGCGTCTTACTTTGAACAAGATGATTCCATGGTCCCACCTTAAAATAACTCATGTTGGAAGATAACAGCCATCATTTTTTTTTCTCCTGTGTTGTACGTGGACAGATGCTGAAGTTCTTTCTTTACCACCTCTCTACAGCTTCTCATTTCATTGAGTAAACTTTTATAATTGGGATGATATTTGGGGCATAACCTGTTTATGTTAGTGCCTAAAAGTCCAATATCCAGATCACTAAGGTGTGGTTCAAGTATGATGACGACGACAATTTGCATCAATACTTGTTTCTGTTTGAACCCCCAAGGGTTATCCCAGTGGTTGAGATACAAGACTTCAGGATTGGAGTCTTGGATTCAAATCCCTGGTAACTCCAATGAAGGGCCACTCTTGTTTAATGAGAGAACTGCACCCAACCAATAGTCTAAAGCTTCTGCCTCAACCACAGAGGCTTTAGAAAAGCCTAGAAGGGCCAATAAGGGGCATGTGTCATAACTTCTTGTAGTTGGCAAAATGCACGGTCAACTTTGTTGGATTACTTGAACAAATCTATTTTTATTAGGGTTCCTACAATCCTTTACAAATTTCTATTCATAACAAGTCAACCGGAGGAATCCATGCGAGTCTTTGATGGTCCAAGGCCAAGACCAATCAAGCGTACTTCAAATCTTGTTCGGGTCCACTGCAACTCCATTGGCTAAATGATGTGTTTGAGGTACTCAGTGCTAGTGCAACCGAATACACATTTTGATTTATTGGCAAATGGTCAATGATAACGAAGCAATTCAAAAAAAAAATCGAAGGTGAGCCATGAGTGCACTCCATGTGTGACTATGAACAAGAATATCGTCGAAGAAGACAAGGACAAATCTCCTCGAATGTGGGCGAAAGATGTCATTCTTTAATGCTTGAAAACTGGAGGGCGCATTGATCAAGCCAAAAGGCATGACTAGAAATTCATAATGACCGTCATGTGTTATATAGCTACTGTATGGCATGGTTGTTCTTCAATGCTAGTTTAAAAACTAAGTTGCTGCTTCTGGGCCTGGGCATCCAATGCAATCCCACCTGCCCTCTCTGTCGCACCGAGACTGAGACTCCTGATCACGTTTTTCACTATCCCTTTGTCCATGAGTGCTGGAATTTGGTTATTCTAAAGTTCAACTCTGCTTCCTCTGGCACTGGCATTATTGAAGAGGTTTAAATTTAATCAATTCAAGAACTTCTGAGATGGAAAAACTGGCTATGAAGCTCATCCTCCCAGTTGTTGTTTGGCACTGTTGGCACGAGCGAAACTTCCGAGGATTTTCCAACAGAGTTTCAGCTCCACTGAAAGGATATGCTTCCTGATTGTAAATGATATTAGATCTAGACTTGTTTTTCCTATTATCTAATGAAGAGATTAGAAAAGTTAATGGGATCTTCTTTGCTTTGTGGAATCTTCCTCCCCCAGTAATCATTCCACCAAAACCACCTGACAGAGCAGCTAGAGGTGAACCTGTTCTGGTGGAAATGAAGTATTGTTTCATTGTTTTCTCCTGGGTGGTCATCCTGGTCTTGGTGCTGCTTATTTTGATTCGACTCACTCCATGTCCAGCACCTGCCTGCTGCACATCACTGGAAGTGATAAAATTTCTTCTTATTTCTTTGGTATCCAGGTTTTCCTGGATTGTTTACTTCAGAACATCTCCAACTTAACCTCTTCCACTGCAGTCATGGCGATATTGTCAACCTTCTATGCACTGTTGCCACCTCTAATTGGGGTAACCCCCCTCACATTGCTGCCATCAACTACCTTCAATATCCAATAGATTGCATCAGGAAGATGAGCTCGGAAAAAATGCAGCTTACCAACTCTCAGTTGGGAACGACCAGGTAGTCCAGCAAACTTGAGGAATAGGATTTTTTTCTTTAGGCAATCTTTATGCTGCTTCTATGTGTTTGGTCTGGGCATGATCGCTGTTTCAGGCTGGCCCAGATTTGTGGGTCTTTTTCTAGCTTTCTGGGCCTGGTTCGAGATGTGGGTTTCTCCTAGCTTTGTTGCTTTTGGGCCTCTTCTCTGTTTGGGTTGTTCACCGTTTTGTGGGCCTGTCCCAGGCTGTGGGTTTATCTTAGAGGCTTGGGTAGGACACCCACATCACTGCGTAGCATAGAGACTTTTCTTTGCGAGCCTGCATGTCAACAACCCATGTGAGCCATTTAAAAGGAAGGCCTGCCCCTGAGCCAGTTGAGACAGAGTGACGCGTTGGTGGAGTCAATTTTTGATTGTGAACTGGACATTTTGATGTTTATAATTAGGAGAAAGATTAGGATTGGTTGAAAGCAGCTTGAGCCTTGAGCTGCTAGGTTAATACTCTGTATGATGTTCAAATGGGACATGGGATCCATACCACAGATTTTATGAACCTCTTCTTAAATAAGAGATTGGCTGAGAAGACTTGGGATGGGTACATCCTTACCCTTCAATTCTTTGTAATCCATAAAATGGATAACCAAGATATCAATGACAAGAAGAAAAAAATACTTTATGGCATGATTTTGCATTGTTACATCCTTTGTTGAAAAATGACAAAATCCAAATATCAGATGTCTTGATAGATGTGTGAGCTTTATACTCAAAGCTACCTTACGCTCTTTACCAGAAGTTTTCTTGAAGTTTTCTTTTTAATGATAAAAGAAACTAAAGATCCCTACTTCTCTTCGAGTACGAAGGCAGGGTAAAACTCTAGATGCATACAAGCTCTTGTAAGCTACGGACATCGGATGACTCGAACATGTGCCCTATGATTCCTGAGTCAAAATAACTCAGTTAAACTACCCTGTGTGAGCCGACCTCTACCCCTAAGTTATTCTGAGTTCCAGTCATTGAAAGTGTGAGGTCTGTTTCTTTATCGTTCAATTATAATTGTTTGACCTTGAAAGTTGTGGATGCAACCCTAATTTCCATCTTGACATGAATTTCACACCCGAGTGAGTCTTGATTTAAAGAACATGTGTTAGGACTTAAAAGCCCCATGGCATAAGTGGGGTCCAATGAAGCCGTATAGGTGGCAGTGGGATATTTTGGGTAGATTAGATTACAGCTGAACATAACTAGCGATGGTTAATTGAAATTGAAACTGAAACTGATTGATAAATGAGTTAATTCAAGCCTTAGTCATTATCCTAAGAAAGCTTGGGCAGATTAAATTATATTAGGATTTATCACTATATTGTTGCAGACTAACAAATTTTGAAAATAATGATTAGGGATGAAACTTGGGTTGGGTGTTAAGCCGACTTGCATGACTTAATCGGAAAAATTAAGTGGGTTGGGTTTTACATTTTTAAAATTATGGTTGTGGCTTGAAGAAAAAAAAAAACTCGAATTAAATTCGAATCGGGCCATGTCAAACTTTTTTAAAATTGAACCGACCCAATCCGACCTGAATTGACGACCTGACCCATTGAAAAAAATTAATATGACACTTGGGTTGAGTTGGCAAGCAATTCAGTTCAGTACTCTGGTTGAGTTGGGTCGAGTTGAGTTCAATAATTTTTTATAAGTTGAGTTGGGTTTATTAAAACTCGGTCTGACCCGCTCGAATTTCAAACCTAATAAATAAGTAATTATAAAGATATTTTATTTGTTGATATCTATTGGTTTCACGAAGGAGTGGATGGATGATTAGAACCTATGATCTAGATGTACTCTAGATTGGACCCTTGTACAACCCGGTTGGCTATCCTTAAAAACAAAAACCTGACAAAGATCAATCTGCTACGTTCAGTAAAAATTCAAACCAGACTAGCCGATTTTAACATGATAATATGCGACTGATACCCAGTAAAAATTGAAACCAGACTAGCCGACTTTAACATGATAATATGCGACTGATACCATTTATTATTTCTAATGCAAATTCTTAAGAACTCTAAAAGATCAAAACCACGAGAGGAACATGATTTTTATTCCGTATAAACAGAGTACATAATCAAGAACCAGTATAAAAAAATCATAAAACAGAGAATACAATACAACACGAACAAAATAAATGTATGGAAGAGCCGAATGATGAGATCTCCAAGAAGAAAGAATCGAATGGAGATCAGAAATCGACGTCGCATTTCGCCCCTCCGAATGATGCCGGCGAGCCGCCATTAGGAGAGAAAGGAAGACTCAATTCACACTTAAACTCCGGCTTGTAGCGATTAGTCTTGAGAGATCCAATCTTAAATCTAATCCTGGCATATATCCTGACATCGACATAGACGAAACCCGAGTTCTTCTCCCTATTGAGCTCCTCAACCTCAGAGCTGTCGAGTTGGATGAAGTTCTGGCCTTGGAAAACAGCAGAGAGATTGGTGGTGTTCTTATGACCTTGGTAAAAAGTAGGCAACAGAACCATATCAAACCTTTGTCCTTCATAGTAAGGTCTGGCTTCAAGCCTATCATAGTAGATACCAATCTTCTTGTTGGGGTTCCTTATGGCAACGTCTACACTAAAATTGTAATGGAGCATATTATCACTGGTGAGATTGAATTGGGATATCGATGCCCGATTGATGTATACTTTCATTTTGGAAGGACGATAGATGAGCCAAAGAACAAGGGCTGCGATGCCGACGACGACAATAATGGTGATGATGAGCTTGAGCAATGTGCTCAATAGGCAGCAGCATGGTCCGCCGCACCCTCGCCGGCGTCTGTAGATGTTTTGTTGAGGAGGGATTGCCGGACCATAGTAGGCTCCATTCAAAGGAACTTGTTTAGCTTCAGCCATAATTCAGAGAGAGAGGGAGAAGTCTATTGAGAAATGGTTTGGGTGTGCAGAGAAAGGAGAGAAGAAATTATATAAATAGGGAGAGAAAGGAAGCTTCGAAGGGATTTTCAAAGGTATGGATTTTGAATTGGGTAACGCGTTTTAAAAAAGCTTGGTAACGACGGCTTGGAAGAAGAAGAGGTCAAGGGATTCGACGTAAGCTGGTTGAAAATGAGAATGAACAACGTAGCGTGTTGGAAGCTTTCATGAAACTCACGTTATTTCAACGATTCAACAATTCTATCTCTGACAAAGTGACAAGGCTCTAGCCCTCTGTCTTTTCTCTAGATGTTTCAATGATTAAATATCAACACCAACATAATTGGTACAATATAACGAGTTAGCTTTAATAATTTAATGACTTAAAAATACAGTAAGAAACTAATAATGGGTTGGACAAGGGCTCAAAGAAGACAATTTCATATTTGGAGAGTCGGGTGAGGATATTTACAATCAGTTTATGCTAAATATGTTAACATTTGATGTTTTATTTATACTAGTATTACTTATAAAAAAATTAGAGAAGAGATGGAGAACTTTATATGACTTTTATTGATTTAGAAAAGACTTATCATAGGGTTTCAAGAAAACTCATAGAAAATTTTGATAAATAAATACAAGATTCCACTATGAAAAAGATCACAAATCAATCAAACACAAACAAAAATAAGTAGATTTTATGTAGTCCGGCAAAACTGTCTACGTCCACATGGCATACAACAAGATTCCACTATGAAGAAGATCTTCCCTCTTCCTCACATTCTCTCTTTCTCCTCTCTGTTTCACACCCAGAGAAAGCACAACACAAAGAAACTCTAAGAGAAAGAGACAATATATATTGTTGGATTTACAACACAGATTGGGTCTAGGCCCTACATAAACACGGTTTGGCCCAATAAAGGCCATTTTAGCCCCAAAAAAAAAAAAAAAATTCCAACAGTAAGTAATTTCTAACTCCACTCTGGTTAGGAATAATTTTGAGACTGATGCTTTAATTCTTTGGTGCTCAATTTAGTAGGCATAGCAGCATTAGAAGGGTAAGGTTTGAATTCACTCGGTTATGATGAGATGGAAAAGGCTTTCTGATACTTATTAAGACTAAACCCAAAGGTATAGCCAAATTAATTAAAAGCCTAAACTTAGAGAAAAAAAATCCTAAGTGTGTATTAACCAACTTTCTTCGATTTAGTGCGATCCTCAACTCCAAGATGAATTTTTAGTGGGATTTCATTCTTTGGCTTGAAGCCTGGATATGGAAATGGATCAGATTTGAATTGAGTTTTATTTGATTCAGATCTATCTAGGTTCAGATATATTTTAGGTCTTGTTAAATGAGTGTAGTTGGTTCGGGTCTATTTAGAAGTTCGAATTATGTTTATTTATTGATCTAGAAAGATACATTCCAAGACCACTTCTTAAATAGGTGTAAACCTCATATGTTTACATGTGCATGGGAATAATCGGATCATTCGGGTCTACCCATTTATAACTGGATTCGATTAGGGTTGAGTCTTCTATTAAACGAGTCGTGATGTGTCAGGTTGGCTCATATCATTTATCAGAATGGGTCGAATCAATTTTTGCTAAATCTATCAAAGCCGCTTCACAGCTAGGGTTTAAATTTCTAAATGAAAGGTGATTCAAAGCTATTGATAGGCCAAATCAATGGGTAATTGAGGACAATGGACATGATCACAAAAGAGTATCACCAATTGGTCAATTATTACCGTTTAATGTTTCAAAAGATTGAGTTTGAGCATATTCTTCAAGAAGACAATAAATTGGCCGATTGTTTGACAAGATTGTCATCTAATATCAAAATCCTTGTCTTCAAGAGCAATGAATTTAATGTTGAATGCTTTTAAAGATGAGTGATTTTGTAGCTCAACTGGTTACCTCCCACCTCAAGAAGCATGGCCTAACCTTGGTGTGCCCTAAGGGTAGTGGACTCACCCATAGAGATTTTACGCTTTGTATTCTGCGGTTTTTCACACGTAAATTCAAAATAATAATAATCATTCACCCAATGTCTTATTAAAATTTGTCTTTATAAAATTACTGTATAAGCGGCCTTTTTTATTTTTAATTTTTTTTTAAAAATAGCATTTTTTATTTTTTTTAAATGAATTTTTTCAAAAAAAAAAAGCCATCAAGATTTATTAAAAAAAAAAAGAGGAGAGAGAAAAATCATCCAAATTTTCGGCCCCTGGTGGCAATCACATCCGGTCCTTTAAATAATGATCGAGAGTAGATGGGCCTTTTGGAGCAAATCATTAGATCTACTGGACCCTGGTTTGAGTTGGCCTAGCTTGGTCAAATCCAGAGCCCTGCGATGATTTCGAATATGTATGTCTTGAGCCCGATTTTCTAACTCAATCTTCTTATCCAGTCTTATTGGGGCTCACAATTTTTCTGGGCCTAACAAGGTTTTTTCATTATATCATAAAAAAATATAAATATAAACTATGTATTAAATATTTTTTATTCTTATACATATAATAAGATCAATCTTTGAGACTTCTATAGTTTCAAGCTTGGTTTGTATTGTCTTTTAAGCCCACAAGTGGGTCCAACCCAAGCCCATGTCCACTTGACACCAATATATATATTCCATCGTATTGACCTAAATTGGACCCAAACAAGTTGAAGCCTTGATAAAAAAAATTGGAATCAACAACTATTGAGACCTAAATCTCATCTAGTGGTTCTAACGATGCCAAGTGTGTAAAACACACAAAAATATTACAGTAAATCTTATTATCTCTCTCATTTTCTAACATGGTATTAAAGTATACGCCATCCACTCTTCCCTCTCGTTTCCATGGATAGATCTCATCTTCTATTGCATTTTCCACTTCTGAAAACCCTAGAATCACAATCCCTTTTGGATGAACCCTTTCTTGGATCTTTATTGCCTCTTCTCATCTTCCACTTCTGAAAAGTTCAAGAGTTCATGTGTGGTGTAGTGTGGAAAAGAGAAGGTCTACTGTATGTATATATGTATTGTACAAGTGTAAGTATACGTGTAGAAATAAAAGGATTGTGTAGGCAAGAAAATTAAGCTTCTTGGCATGGAATCTTAGGAGAATGTAGAATTATCTTTGATATTTTGGAATAAAATATTGCATGGAGAATTCTAAAAATGGGTTTAGATGGTTCTTGGCCGTTGGATCGTTGACATGTGACACAATCTTAGTTATTTGTGAATTATGATCCATGGTCTTAAGTAAAATTAGAGATTGAGACATCATTTGCTCCCAAACTAACTAAGAAATTCTTAGCTTAAAGTTTGTGAGGGCTTGAGAGTGTCCAAGCTTTTTGTACTTTTCCCTGTGGCCAATCTAAGTTGAGTGCTTCATTTGTTCTAGTCTTAAATGTTCCCTTTTTTCTCTTATTTGTGTGTGATCAAATTTGTGTGATTTGGGTATGACCACCTTTTGGTTCAAAGAGTCACTAACCTTAGTAAAGGCTTATTCACTTAGAAAAGGACAGTCGAAGGAGTGCTAGTGGACGAGAATCAAGGAAGGATTCACTAAGTCTATGGCACTTTGCTTCTTTACCAGTGACTTTATTAGAATATGTATATCCATCGAAATGGTAAGTAAATTAGTATCACCTTCAATGAAGAGTGGAGATGCATATGTTATAAAATAAAAAGAATTCATGACTTGGCTTTTATTGGACCCACCATAGGTTTGGATTGATTTGATCGTAGTCATTTTCTTCATCGAAGGAAATTGAGTAGCGTTTAGGATAGCTTACACTTTTTTTAAACTAAAGTGGTCAGACATCTCATCAGATTGAGATATTTTAATTTCGCATACACTGAATAAGTAACTGTCGAGAATGTACTCAAGACCCTTGACATGTTTCTTGACCCATTCTTGACCCTCAAGTACATCCTACTTATTTTACAAATAAAAATTCATTAATATTTAATGGAAAGAAATAAATATAAAATAAACCCAAACAATATTTTATTACTGTGGCTTTAAAGATATAAAAGGATTTTTAGAACATGAGTAGCTTCATAACTTTTTCTTGAAGGCAAGAACCGCCACAGTGCCAGAAGTTACGGTGGGAATGAAGACATTGTCTGAGACAAGATCTGGAAAAAAGCTCTGCTTCACAAGCCAACCTCCAATGGGCAAACCAAAGAAATAGAGGAGTGTGTCATAAGGCCACTTTCCCTTAAAGTGAGCACTCAACATCACTTCCTTCATTATGTCTGTAAATTGTTGCTTCTCCAAAACTGTCTTCTCATCGGCATGATGTTTCTGCAAAGAAGGGAAGAACAGGTCATACCCAATTGTGATTTTATATTATTTTTGTAAAAATATCATTGGGACTTGACTTTCAGCCTAAAATGCTAGTCTGATAGGTGGAGATATCCAACCCTATACAAGTTCTTATATATTTTTCCCTCTCACTGATATGAGACTCGTTCAAACCCTAACAATCTTCCCTTCGAATGAAGTTCTCTGGTAGATATGACGTTGCCAATTATCCCATTCAGCTAGTGGATCCCTGAGTCTACATATAGTGGCTTGGAGTATTGTCTATGATATCTCATAGGTGGAGATAACTAGTCCCATATAAATTCTTATATTTTTCTCCCTCTCATCGATATGGAACTCATTCACACCCTAATGAATATAACCCAACGGAATGATCGTAATTATTAATTTAAAACTCAATGAGCCTTATCTAGATCTATATGGATGGATGAATTTGAAGTAGGGTCATTAGAAGAGTCATTTTAAAATTTGTTGGACGGCAAAATTCTTTTATTATTTCATCTTATCTTTCTTTTCAATTTCTTCTTCTATACTATACTTAATTTTTGCTCTCAAAAGGAAATCCAGCCCAAGGTTGTGTCGACGCTGGGTAACACTAATTTAGTATACAACAAGGCTGGATTTTCCTTTTATTCTTTCTATCTTCAATTTCTTCCATATTTAATTTGTTGTCAAACGAAAATTCAAATTTCAATTTCTTCCATATTTAATTTGATCTCAAAAGGAAATCCAGCCCAGGGTTGGATCAACTTTAGGCAACACTGATTTAGTGGACACTGAGGCTGGATTTTCCTTTTGTTCTTTTTTTCTTTTCTTCCTTTTTCAATTTCTTTCATATTTAATTTTCTGTCAAAAGGAAATCCAGCCTAAGGTTGGTTCAACACTGGTTTTAACTTCCTCACTTTTCTCAATCTTTTGTTCCACCGTCAAAAGAGCTTCTAGCTGATTTTTTTCCTTTCTATATTTTTCTTTATTTGGTTGATCCAAAATTGGAAAACTCATAATTAAATGAGATTTCAGCTAAAGTTTCCAAAATTTTATCCCAATTTTGAATTCAAAATCATAAAAAAATAATGATAAACAATTTAATGATCACTTTAAATTTTTATTATAATTTTTTGTAATTTTTCATCATTTTTTAAAAACATTTAAAATTCTCGAGTTCCTATCTTAAAAAAAATATTTGAACATGTAAATAACCGATATTTAATGAAAAAAATTACATAACCCATAAGTTCATAATTTTCTGTATTTTCTATAATTTTTTTGAGGAAAAAAAATCGAATGAGAGAGAATGATATCGGGCGACAAATCTAATACAAACTTATTTGTGGAGAAAGGGATATTTATGTGTGACCTCGAATGATGGATATTCTAACATGGAGCCAATGAAAGAGAACTCACCTTGAAAGATCTTCGAAGGGTTTCAACGGTTGGAACTTCAACTTGGATGCCGCTTTTTATCTTTTCGTTCATTTCTCTACCGTAATACAAATTGGGTAAGAAATATTTTATTGAAGAGAATGCAAGTGTTCTTTAATAAAAAATCTATTGAAATGTTGGGCGAACTGTATTAGTTGGAAATTGACAGGGACATTAATATTTTTTATAACAAGAGACATCGGCTTTATCTTTTTATTTACTAGTCATCATATGGAAAGATACAATGCGTCTCTTGTTATAAAAAACACCAATGTCTCAATCACTTCTCTATAAAAGTTTGTGTGGAATCCACAAGTCAAACGAAGTATATGTAGGATTGCATGCGTCGAATCTTAGGTTAAAATGTTGTCCAATACAATATATCGATCGTACAATATATAACAACGATATATATTGAGCACGATATCGGTCAATATATGTAATATCTGATTTTTTGTTTCTGAAATAAACAGGAAAAGGAAAATCAGTTGATATTTCCCAAAAAGTCACCTAAGAATACGTTAATACACAAGGCTTGCATGTGGCTTTGTGAATATATGGGGATTAGTCTTATTCAAGGATAAAAAAATTAGTTGATTTTTTTTTTCTAGAACAAATACAAAAATATTAAAAAATAAGAAAAATGAAAACCTAGTATCAGCATATTTTTGTTAAAAAATAGACCTTTTAATAAAGTATTAAACCTTTGAGAACCAAAATTTTGATTTTTTTTTTTAATGAAAATGACTCAAAATGGACAAATTTTAAGGAAAAAAAGTTTAGAATTGAGAAATATCTTTCACACTTGTAGAACTTGCTTCTAAACCTTCTTAAAATCATACTCAATGCAATATTTAACCCAAAAAAAAAATTGGTTGAAATGGCATTTTTTGAAAAATAAAAAATACGAAAATGGCTGAATTTATTCCATATCAGCCAATACGAGCGGATACAGTACAGCTAAATTATCGACCGTATCAGCCGATATGATATTTATATAAAATCGATATATATATATATATATATATATATATATATATATATATATATATATATATATATATATATATATATATATATATATATATATATCATCTGTTTTTTCAACCCCTACTACTACTCTCACCTTTAACCTAGAGTGAGATATCTTATAAATATTTATTTTTTTAAAAACAAAGGGTAATTCTTTTTTAATTTAAGTGTGAGAAACCGTGGGAAATCCATCGTAAAACCACCACGGATAATACTCACTGTCTTTAGGGCATACCCAATAAAAACATGAGAGCTCAAATTTGACACCTCCCATTTCATGAAACGGGAAATTGCCACTCGAATTACACCCTTATGTGCAAAGGGTTGACGAAGTCCATCCAAAGAATTCCTTAATTCATGCATGGTAAGAAGAAGAATATGGGAAAAGAGAAGGGCATAGGAAGACGTTACTGGATAATTAAGCAAATTTCATGGTAAAAGTCTGCCTCCGTCAGGGGCGGCTCTTTGTTATTCAATTTCTCCCAGTGACGGTCTATGAAATCATTCATTTCTTCGATTTTAAATCCAGTTTGCGACTCCACATTCTTTTTTTCTGCAACTGGTAAATAATTTTTAGTGAGGAATAGGCTACAAATTACAAAAGGTTAGTAGTCATTATCTTCATCATTACAAATAGAAAAGAAAAAACAAAATTGAAATATAAATATTTATTATTGAAGTGCGATCTTATGTAAAATTTTAAGTACGATTTATTTCCTCTATTTCAATTTAGTTGTCTCATATGAATTTTGGAAATGTTCCAAACTAGTTGTCCCATTCACATTGGAGTAGCACAAAATGTGTTCAAAATAAATGAGATCACATAGAGTGCTAGTCTTATATAGAGAGTTCCTTGAAAAATACAAATGTTTCAAATCAGACAACTAAAATGATACGGAGGGAGTATTAAATTAGACGATTTGGATACAACACATGAAACATTTGTACTTATCATAATCAAGACATTTTGTGTTGTAGTGGCAATTAAGAGAGAGAATAAATCAATGCTACAAATACAATCTTAACCGATTGTTGAGCTGAAACAAGAACGGGTTGGCTTGGGCTTTAATAAACTCAACCCATATAAATTATTTTGAGCTCGACCTGACTCGACTCAGCGTGAGTTGCTAACTCGAGTTGCTCAACTTGACCCAAGTTGTTGGCCCGACAACCTGGTCCAGTTTTAGCCCAAATTTTAGGAAAAAATCACTAGTAGGTTTTTATATTTCCTGAAACTTGAGCCAAATCAGGTCGGGTCAGATCTGGTTGATTTTAAATTTTGGAGTTCAGTCTGATCCGAATTCCATGTGGGTTTTTCCCAACTCAACCCAACTCTAAAGTTAGAAATACATAACTCAGCCCACTGATTTCTTGAATTTAAGTCATACAAGTCGAGTTAAAATCTAGCCCAAGTTTCACTCCGAATTGATTGTGAAAAAATAAAAATTATAATTAAAGCCACTAAAAATACATTATAGAATCCATTAGGAGCAGAGAATCCCATCTTAAAAAATTAGGTATTTCTAATTTTTATACAAAAATAAATAAATGGTCTAAGGAAGGATAATAGCGACGAATGTATAAGAAATAAAAAAGGGTTTCACATTGTATGCTGCAGCTCAAAATAAATTTCATATAAAAAGCGAAGTTGTCAGTAAATACTTGAATTTATCTGATAAAAAGGAAGATAATTGATTGTGAAGCTTTGAAAAATATAATTTTTAATAAAGTGAAATGAAAATAAATAATTGGATTAGAAAGAGAGAAAATGGAAAAAAAAAAAACTACCTTGAGCTGATTTCCTCATGGCCTGTCCCATTGTCTCTCTCTTTTTGGATGTTTGATTAGAACTTAGAAGTGATGAGAAGAGGGAGGATTGAGATGCAGGAATTTATAGGTAGGAGGAAGATTTCTTTGGTAGTGAGGCTTCTCAATTGTTGAAGATTAGCATCTCTCAATTGTCAAGCAATGTAAGTGACTTCCTGTGTGGCCTCACACACGCATAGAATACGAGTGCTCCATAATAATATAGGGAAAAGCAAGGTTTTGATCCTTACCTTTCAAGAGTTTGCAAGTCTCTAAAAGGATCTTTTTCAGGTGGATGTTGATTTAAAATTCATAAATTTTATTTATCATCTTTTTTGTAGGGGTATATATATAGATATGCAGTAAAATTTCTATAATATAATATGGTTGCGATCATAGTACATATATTACATTATAGAGGTTATTAAATTAGAGAGTTTAGCAGTATTCCTTTCTAAAATCTCTTTAAAACTCTCACCTATCATTAAAATGTTCTTTCAGCATCTTTTTGTGGAAACAAATCACTCCATTCATTCCTATACAGTTCTCGTTCATTGAGAACAGAGTGTTTGCACCGTCCTAAAGAATAAAGAAGTTTATGAAGTCTATTTAAGATTACTTTTCTGGATTTTAGATGGTGTAGTTTGTATAAAATGGTTGGGGCAGTACATTTTTTATTCTGAATGTATTAAGTACTGAGTCAGAGAGATTTATTACATTTTGTATGAGCCCAAGATCGGGACCAACTGGCGATATTATTTTAGACAAGTTATAACTTTATAGAGTACTATGTTATAGAGAGTTTACTGTATATGATAGCATTAAGCTCCCATCTCATAAAGTGCTCTCATGGTGGGAGTTCTATGTGGAGTGATACCTATGTTTATGGGTTAGATAAGTCAGAAAAATTTATGTGTGAATATACCGCCTATAAAATACTAACTTAATTAAACAACTATGACCATAATTTTAAAGCACAAAAGATCAACGATAAATAGGGGAGCAAGTTTTTTAAGTTCGATCCCTTCAGTAAAGACATTCAATTAGAATAATTTTTTCATAAGCATCATATAATATATAGATCATTCAAATACATCCAGCCACATGATCACAGGTGAACTCCACATAAAGCTCATGTTGAGGTGTGCAAGTGATCATTTTTCTATTCTATATATAGATAGATATATACATGAGGGAATTTCTTGCCATGATTCAAAAATATCACAGCAATGTGTACTGGAAAAAGCTGAAAATGACCTAAAAGGTATGAATGTAAATAAGTGAAATTCGAATTGGAAATGGGTAATATCCATATTCGCATCTATTTAATATTGTCAAATTTGAATTCGTATTCAGATCATGTTGGATTTTATCCTATAATATATATACTTAATGAAAATTAAAAAAAAAAACTATCTAAAAGACATTTTAAAAACCTATTTTAGTGCCCCAAAGAAAGAACGAAATGGAAAACAAAGGTCAAAATAGATAATAGAAATCTACAATTCAAATGATGGAATCTTTATCTCATATATAATACTATCTTCTAATTTCAAATTTGATGAGTCAAATGGTAAACAGATATTAATGTAAATTTATGGTTTTTTCTTTGTAGAGTTTATAACAAAACATGCATATTTATCTATATAGATGTAGCTCAACTGGTTGTAATCCACTTCAGGAAGCGGGAAGTTGCAAGTTGTTATGATTAAATTTTCCGGTATCTTTATCAATTGTCACTAGCTTGTTAAGAAAAACATTTGATGTGAAGTAAAGTGTTCTACGCAGGGGTCCAAATATTGGCCGATATTCGGCCGATATGCCAATATCTCGGTCATATCATATCGACCGATATCGGCGATTTTTTTTTTAAAAAAAAAAAAAAGAGGAGAGAGAAAAATATCGACCGATACTGAATTTTAAACCCCTGGTTTTACGTATATATCTATGAGATCACATGGATAGAGACAGATGGGCAACGTTTTACATTACGATCCAATCATCCTACTTATACAATTATATCCTTTGAAATTTTAACTATTACAACTATTTTCAATTTTAAGATTTGAAATCAAATGGATAGTAACAATTAGATGAGTTTAAAATTTCACCAATTCAATATTCATGTTATTTTCTACATAGTCCCTAAAGCATAATGCCTAAAGTTTGCATTTTTTCATGGGTTTCATTTGTCAATTCATTTATAATAAGTTTGATTACAATAGTGTTGAAAAATGCAGAGTAGGTAGATTAGACCCTTAAGCTTGCCACTAAAATCTAAATGAAACTCAATTTCTAAATATAGAATAAATAATTTTGACCTGTTTAATGGTAACAGGTTATGCCCAATAATTTTGAGAGTTCAATTTAAGATGTTACAAATACACGATAGAATTTGACTTTCACCACTCTTAAACAGGGGTTAAAATATCGGCTGCAAAATTTCTCTCTCTATTTTTTAGATTTTTTTTTAATTTCTGAGTTTAAAAAATGGAAAAAAAATTAAAAAAAGGCATTTAAAAAAAAAATCTTAATACATAAATATTGGCCGATATCTTGGACGATATTCACCGATATTGGCCGGGCTCATTGGCGAAATAATTTCTTTTTTTAAAAAACCACAAATATCAGCCGATACATATCGGCAATAAAATTCAGATATCACCCGATATTAGTGGAATAGGACCGATACAATACATATCGTATCGGCCGATATTAAAACCCCCGCTCTTAAATTGGGTGTCGTCTTTGCTGTGTTTGGTAATTTAATATCTTATAATATAATATTTAAATTATTAAGTTCAAAACGAAGCAAAGGCATCATCGTGATACCTGCCTTCATTCATGGTGCAAAAATCTCTACCCTATTAAAAATGTAGAACCTTTTGAGGCGATCATGTCGGAATCAAGGGTGCAGTTTGGGTCCGGCCTAGTTTGAGCATATGTGAAAATTTTAAAATCTTGATTTCGGGTTGATTCGGCTTTAGTTGGGCTCATTTTCAAATTCAAATATCAGTCTCAAATTAGCATTCAGGTCAAGCCCTGACTTAGTTTATGAAAACCCGAGTTTAACCGAAAAGTTCAAATTTTAACCATATTTACATAATATATAATTTTATTTTATAAAATATTACAAAAAGTTTCCCTGGGAGCTGATCTTAGAGATTATCTCCAACTAAGCAAATAATAACAAAGATAATGACCTTTTCAATTAACAATGCAACAACGACTTAATATCATATTCTCATCTAAGAATTTCTTATACCTTTCCAACGACGTTACCCACAAACCGCATAAGCCAATAACAAAACCATGATTATAATATGATACTAATATAATCAAACTCCTAACCCAACAAGTTAGCTTTCATTGCTCTTCTCAATTGCTTGATTATCTTTTAAATATTTGGACGTCGTAATCTGGATAAATTGGAATCGATTACTATAATCAATTAAGTCATTTATTTTATAAATTTGAAATTAATTTTATATTTAAATTTGACAAATTATTTCTATCTAACATCTATGAGACTTGAATCCTACACTTATTTAAATGGGCCACAGCTCAAAAATCACTAATAAATTGTTGAAGCCCTCCAGTTATTAGGATGTAACAAGATCATGTCAAGCGTACGTTGACTTGTTTTTAAGGGTCTGATTTGCAAATACATAATAGGTAAATTTTTATTTGGATATGGATGCAAATTGTGAAATTAATTAAAAATAAATTGTGAATGACCCATATGCTTATTGTTGAATTACTTAAGAGTTAAGACTGCTGATTTATATTTCAAAGACACCCACCTATCTGTAAAAGAAATTGAAAAAGTTGAATGCTTCAGAGAGAGAGATCTCCATCTGCATTGTGAATAAAAAAAAAATGTTTGGAGAAGTTTCATCTATGTCTAGGCATGTCCATGAGCACAAATTTAGCTTGAATTTGTGATAAACTAATAGATTTGAATACATATTAGACTTAATTTGATTGAAGTCTAAGTTAGAATTTTGAGTCTGCTTAGTTAAACAGGTGGGTTCAGACATATATGTGTATGTGTATGTCTAGTCCATTTTTTTTTAATTATTTTGAAATTCATTAAAATAAGTATATTAAGTATTAGTCTAAAACTCAACTTCTAAACATTTAATCTAAGCGGTCAAAGTCACCATGTATTTTTGTCTTAGTTTTTTTTTTTTTTAGGATACCTTGTGATTTGACCATTAATATCAATTGACTGGAAATTAAGTTTGAAACTAAATTTTAGTATTCTTATAGCTCATCATGTTTAATTCAAATGTACATGGTTGAATTTTTAATGGTCTCAAATGGATGGACTCCAATTTCATACTTTATTTAATGGGTGGACTCAGGCTTTAACTTTGAAAAATCAACCGGCAGTGGAACTCGGACTTTTAGTTATCCAAAATGGGTTCGGCTAAGAAGCCCAGCCGGTAACATACCTAGTTACTTTTTTGGCTGCGTTTGGCCGCGTTTCGATGAGAGATAAATTTTACAGGCGTGAGTATCCAGGAGTGGGTAATCATTTTGAATAGTAGAGGTAAACAAGGTTAAAAGGAAGATTTTTAAATTTACCTTTTAGTTACCAAATAAGAATAACAAGGAAGCCCTCATCCAAACACATAAAAGAAGAGAATTGACAACAACACTCGGATATTTTTTATAACAAGAACATATGATTTTTCTTCTGTTCACTTATTATCACTCGAGTGGTAAAATGATACACTATTATTTTATCCGTACAGTTGAAAATTTTGAATAAGAATATCAAACTAAAGTTTTAATTGAATAAAATTTGCATTCACCAGCAATTTTTTTGAACAATGAAGTTAACCAGCTTCACCAACGCTAGACAAACCTTTCCAATTCCAAATCACTGAAAAGAGCATGAAAAGTGCAAACCCAATCAAGAAAAGCAAGATCAAGAACATCATAAAATCAAAAGTAGGGGAAGAAAAAGAAAGCAAAACTAGATCCTGAAAATGAAACAAGATAATCATAAAATAGGTACATACCCATTTTTTAAGAAAGGGCCATCAAAGATCGATATTGCACATGGTCCTCATGAATTCAATAGATGAGTTGCTGGACTCGCTGCCATCAGTCCTCAAAGGAAGCTTCAATTCGCACTGTACGTCAGGCTTGTATGGGAAAGTCTTGAATGATCCAAGCTTAAACCTCAGCCTAGCATGGATCCTAACAAGGATATGAAAAGCACCCTTCTTCTTCTCCTTGTCAAAGTCTTCACCATCAGAACCCTCTAATGGAATGGAGTTCTGCCCTACAAATTCAGGGTACATCATGGTTGTGTTCTTACATCCTTGGTGGAAGCTAGGGAAAGTAAATTGACAGAACCTCTCTCCACTATAGTAAGCTGCAGCCACAAGACTGTCGTAGTAAATACTAATCTTCTTGTTGGGGTTCCTTATGCTTACTTCTGCTGTAAGGTTATAATGGAGGACTTTACCCCTTGTGAGATTGAATTCAGTAAGCGACGCCTCCTCGACGTAGATTTTGATGTTCGTAGGATGGACGACGAGGGCAAAGATGAAGACACCGATGAAGGCAAGGATAATTGTAATTATTATGATCTTAACCGCTATGCTCAGTATGCAACATGAGATACCACAGCATCCCGTCTCTTGGCCTCGATTCCGATAGCGATTGTCCGGAGGGACAGAGGGACTATCAAATTCTTCATTCAATGGAACTTCATTCGCTTCGGCCATCGATAATTTATATATATATAAGAAGAGAGAGAAGAGAAGAGAGGTAGAGAGAGAGGTGTCTAAACCTCTTAACAGTTATATATATATGGAGAGAGAGAGAGAGAGAAGAAGAAGAGAAGAAGAAAGGAGAAGAGAGAGTCTTGTAAGGTGAGTTTCCAGGAAGGATAAGTGGAGAGTGACTTCTAGTATTAAAGGATTCATGTCATTTATATTCCCAAATCCATTCGGGTACACTTTGATACAGAATCATAGAACCATTTACAGACCCAACTTAGATAAGACAGTAGGTGCTGGATATTTATCTTAAGAAAAAATAATTTCATTTTCTTTTATTTGCTCTAGGATATAATATGATAAATATGGACCATAAATTTAAATGCTTAATGATTTTCCATTTTCTATTCATTGGAAATTTACATCCTCCTCTGGAATAATATTATATTCTTTTTTATCCTCCTCTGGCATATGAAAAAATTACTTCATTTTGTTTTTCTACCAAAAATCTATAATATGTGAAACTTCCAAGAGACTTCATGAGAAAAAATTACCCTATTAAAAGAAGATATTAACAGATAAGACATGAGAATAGGGTTCAGCCCATCGGGTTCTACAATGTCTATTCCTGGTTTATCATTTTGTCTTCTGTGAAGAATAGCCTTACATGTTTTGGACACCCATGGGTACAAACAAGGATTAAACAAAAAAAGCCAAATTGACTTAACTTTTAGATGACAGTATAAAAAGCTCAAATTACTATTGGGGTCAACCTATTAAAACAGATTAAAAGCTCTAACATCTTTCTAAAAACCCTCTAATTCATGAGAAATAACATAAATAACTCTATTTTTTAAGAATATGAATGAACAATTTATTAACTTGTAAGTTGTACCTACATTGGTTTAGCTTAACTGATTGCCTCTTGTCTCAGGAAATGGGAGGTTGCGAGTTAGAGCTTCCATGGCCAAACCTTGGTATGGCTTAAGGGCAGTGGACTTACTATCCTTGGGGGTTTTATGTTGGATATCCCGCGTTTTCCCATACGTAAATTCAACAAAAAATTATTAACTTGTCTGATTATTATAGCATTTAAGAAGATCCCCACTATATTCACTTGAAATCAAATTACCATCAACTTTAAAAGATAGTAAAATTTGAACTATCTTAATTCACATAGAAACTTTTCTAGTATGGTAAAATAGAATTTTATAGAAAATTTATTTAAAAAAAAAAAATTGACTAGTGTTTATCAGTTGACCCCAAAAGGTGGAATTTAGTGATAAAAAAGGACATTAAATGTGATGTAGATTAGGGTAATGTTGATACATTGCTTTAGCCCACTAAAATAATCAACGGGTTCAATCAAAGTTCTGTCCAAAATGAAGTCTAATCAAAACGTTGCTAATGGCAATTTTTGATGGAATAAGTTTTCAATGAAATTAATTTTCAGTTTATGATGAATTAAATTGAAAGAGCATATTACAATTTAATTAAGCGAATGATTGAGGTTATGACAATAAAAATTAGAATAAAAATAGTTCAATTCAATTCAGTTAAACTAAAAAAATAACGTTGAATTATTAACTTACTTGAAAATAACTTAAATTTTTTGAAACTCTTCTAGTCCTCTCAACTTCAACTCTTTTCTTCAAATAATCTTCATCCCAATTCCCCCCTCTATATGCCAAAGGCGGCCTCTATGTATTGCCTTTCTAAAACTAACTAAAGTAGTGTTTTCAAAACCGAATCAGCCCATTGCTCAAACACAGACCGGTCTTTTTGATAAACTTTTTTACATAAAAAATCGTGAAAATTTGGTCAAACACACGAGTTTAACCGGTTTTTTAAAACCCTTTCACAGCAAACCATAATAAACCATTTAAAATTAAAAAAAAAAAAAATCAAAAATTCAAAAAAATGGCACACTTAAAAGCATTCCATTAAAATATTTAATTTGATGTGTCCCAGTGGACCACATCAATCCCAGCCTGAAAAGGCCAAGAAACGTTTGAAGTTGCCACTCTCTCCATCCAGGCTCACCTTTTATAATGGTGAAACACTACCCAGTTCCCACTTACCCAGAGCAATGCAGGGACTGTTTAGTAATGTTCGTGAAACTAGAGATACAATAAGTATCTGTTGAGATCTGAGATATCGGCCGATATCTGATAAGGTGGTTTGAAAAAAAAAACTAGGATAGAAAAATTTCTTGGCTGAGATATCGGTCAATACCGAGATTTAAATCCTTGCGTAAAAGCGTTGAAAAGGGTTCAACGCTTCTCTTCTTCTTCTTTTTTTTTTAAATCTTTTGTGACTGCACTGAGTTAATAGATGGTTCTAAATTTTTAATATATTTATTATTTTATTAGTTACATTAACCTTACTAAACTAAACTATAATTTGTCTATATGCAAAATATAATAAATAAGTTTCATTTAAATATGTTTATTTTATTGATTTAAACCATCGAAATTGATATTTGAAGAAGAACTCTATTTCAATTTTTTTTTTAAATTTACGTGTGAGAAACCGTGGGATACCAAGCGTAAAACCCCCACGAGTGAGCCCACTACCCCTAGAACACACCAAGGTTAGGCCATGGGGGCTCGAACCCGCAATCTCCCGCTTCCTGAGGCGAGAGACAACCAGTTGAGCTGCACCCATGTTTGTTTTACTTAATTTAAATCAGGTGGCTGGTTGTATTTAATAAGAGTATTTTTTTAAAAAAAAATTTGACATCAGGAACTATTCTTTTGATTTTATACAGTCAATGAACCTATGACCGCTGATTTTAGTGTTATGGTTAATCTTATTATTATATTTAGATGTGACAAAAATATTTTTTTTGTTTTAAATTTACTTCAACTCATCAATTAAATATTAATTAATAATTTAATATTATTTATAATATTTATATTAATAGCATAGATTTGACCAAGTTTGATCACGGTTGAACCTTATTTAACAAAATCTTCTATTTAGACAATTTGTAACATGGGTCGGTTTTTAAAGCATTGATTAAAAGTAACAAAATAATAAAAATAAAAAGAAAAAGCAAATAAAAGCGTGTATGGGGTCTTGGGATGAACTTGCACTTTGACTTTCTTTATCAAATTTCTTCAAAACAGCCAATCATAGAAATGCTCTAGAACCCAAGCACCTTGAGGACTTTTTCATATCAATCCACTATCGAAGAAAGAAAAGGGAAGCCAACCTTTATCCATGCACCCACACCATCCTATCAAAGCCTTTATCATTTTGTATGGACGCCCCAACCCACACCCACCTGGGTGTATGGGAAAGAGTCCCACATCGCCCAGGAAAGGGATGTGGGGAGGAGATATTAGAGGAGAGCCCCTCTCTCCAAGTAAGAGGTTTTTTCAGAATGGTCAGGTGGATCGGGTCCAAAGTAAAATTGTGCGAGCCAAGTGGGCTCAAAGTGGACAATATAATGCTGAGGGAGTCGGGTCGTCACAAATAGTATCAGGGATAGGTTCATCCCTCTGCCTGTGTGGGCCCTCGTGTTGTAGTCGATCTGAGGATGACTCTTGGCCTAAGAGGGTAGATTGTGACCAGGACCGGCCCTGAAATTTCAGAGACCCTAGGCCCAGCACACTGGTAGGGGCCTTAGGCCCTAGGGAAAGTGCATGGTGGGGGCCCTAGGCCATTGATCAAATTGGGGGACCTTAGGCGGCCGCCTATTTGGCCTTAAGCCAGGGCCCGGCCATGATTGTGACACCCCAACCCACATTCACCTAGACGTGTGGGAAAGAGTCCTACATTGCCCAGGAAGGAGATGTGGGGAGGAGATATTAGAGGAGAGCCCCTCTCTCCAAGTAAGAGGCTTTTGGGCCTGGTCAAATGGGCCGGGCCCAAAGCATAAATTGTGCTGGTCAAGTGGGTCCAAAGCGATTAATATTTTGTTGGGGGAGTCAGGTCATCATAGTGTAGCATCCAATGGGAGGAAAGTTGTACCATTCACTCAAGTCTTTTCATAGAGTCCTAGTCTCCTTTATTCCTTACCCTTTTAGAGTCCTTTTGTGGCCACCAATCCATTCACATGCCTATGAAGTCATTAGTGGCTGCAAAAGGTGATCCACATGGGTTCTCAAGATGGAAAGTCCAAATGGAATCTCCTTCATGCACAAGTAACCCTATAAGAGAGAAGGGTCTACCAAGGTGGAGTATTTGTGGGTGGTTTTGTGTATCCGTAAGAGTAATCTCACCTCATTGTGAAGTGGGGATACATATATATATATATATATATATATATATATATGTATGTATATGTATATATATATATATATGTATGTATATGTATATATATATATATATATGTATGTATGTATGTATATATATATATATATATACATACATACATACATATATATATATATATACATACATACATATATATATATATATATATATACATACATACATACATATATACATATATATATATATATATATATATATATATATATATATATATATATATATATATATATACATACATACATACATATATATATATATATATATGTATAGTGTCCTGAAACTTGTCACGCCGCGACCCGAGATGTGGGACGGAACGCGACTAAATTTTTTTTTAAAACAAATCGAGCTTTACAAGTCCATGGCCTCGAGTTCGCCCAAGCCCATAAAGAAACCACACATGTTCCAAAAATCTAAACTATCACATGTGACAACTCAAGATATTACAAACACCATGTATAAGTTCAAATGCCACAGGTGGCAAACTTAAACAATATTTACCTAGTAAACAACTAAGTAAACTCTAATCCAAAGCATCTTATTAAAATCCAGTTATTCCACAGCTTAGGTCATCGTAGAGGGATCCTCCCGTTGTTTCCTGATCATACCCTGCATTGAGGGACACGTGAGCTTACGGTCCAGTGAAGAGAACTCAATAATCATAGGTATTGCATGTGATAGAAAAGAAAAATCTACAATGCAATTAAACAAATAATAGAACATGTGGCATTTGTTCTTTTTTTTTTTTCCATTTTTAAAGTGTATCATTATATTCTTTGACACACCGAGGTATCCCACTCAACCTCAACTGTACAGGTCCAGGGTATCTCACTCATCCTCGAATGCATTAAGTCAAGGCAGACAAAATGCAGCATCTTGCAAGAGCTCGACCCACTTAACACATGTATGTGTACAATTTAATACTATATATATATTATCAATTCCATAATCATGGATATAACACAAACACCATTCACTTGTTCTTTTCTCAATTTATCCATTTCCACAAGAGTTTCACACTGGAGATTTCTTACCATCCATTGATTTTAATCCAGGTTAAACAATCCAGAACATTCACATTTTTATCACCTACACCACCACGTTAGTACAAGAATATTCACATGCATGCATATTTAATCACATCATACATCACATGCATTTATAACCATAGTATGAAACACATTCATGATCTAATATTGCACCTACCATATGCATCAATGACCTTAGCATGAACCACAAGCATATATCTACACCAATGTTATCAGAACCGGACCGTGTACCGAACCGTCTTCGAGGCGCTCAGGGTTCAACCGGGTTCAACCGCGGTCAAAGCCGGTAAAAGCCGGCAAAAGCCGGTCAAGTATTAAAATAATATAAATATTATATATAATATCAAGTAAGACATATTTTACCAATAATATTAATATAAATATTAAAAATAACATTCAAACTCTGAGTAATATACCAAAACGGTGAAATATATAGGATAGAAATAGTAATAAATTTTTATATTTCAAATATACACAATTTATTTAAGGAGAAAATTTAAAAAAAAAAATAAAAAAAATAAAAAAAATTCAAAAACCATGAACCGCGGTTCACGGTTCACGGTTTTGGTGTCAAAACCGCATAAAACCGCGGTTTTGACCGCCGGCCGGTTTTTTCGCCGGACCGAACCGCGGACCATGCGGTCGCGGCTGAACCGGCGGTTCAGCCGCGGTTCGGTCCGGTTCTGATAACACTGATCTACACCATGCACTACCATTTGACTTTCTTACTATTGCCCAAGTGGACTTGAATAAATCCACATATCACAATTTTCTCCCGATACCCCTTTCCACAAGGGTTACACAGAGGATATACACTTACCATCCACTGGTATTAACCCGAGTTAAAAAATCCAAAGAAGACACGACATCAGGTTATTGAGACCTCGGATCATGGTTCGAGATCGACCTCGGACAACAGAGGTTTTAAAATACAACTCTGTAACTTTTTCCTAATTTCAATCTGTCGAGATCTCGGCATACTTCCAAAACCTCGTCCTTCGAGACCTCAGAATACACTTCCGAGATCTCGAGAAACGAAGAACAGTCTTAGTTTGAGATTTCTATCTCTTCTCAGTTTGTATGGCTTACACAGCCTATATACTTGATTATTTTGATTTTTGTACACATTTATTCACATGCAAATACATCATAAACTACAGTTGAGTCTCCTCACCTTCTCCAGCCTGTTTTTCACCACAGATCTGTAAAACATGGAAAATTTTCATAAAATATTGATTTAAATTCAAATACACAAATTTATCCAAAGAACTTGACGTATACTTTTTCCGTCAAAAATTGTGTGATGTCAATGAGTCTCCTAGCATCTTATGTGATACAATGTACTAAAGTGATGTAGGAGTCCCACATTGGTTTGGGAGGAAGAGGGGTGGGGGTTTATTTGAAGCCCACCCCTGGTACTCAAGCAGGACGCATTTTGGGCCGGGCCATGTGGGCCCGGGCCCAAAAACAAAACCGTGCGGGCTCGCTTTTGTGCGAGGCCCAGAGTAGACAATTTCTTCCTGAGTTAAGCCCTGATTTTGGGTCGGCTAGTTACAAATTTAGTATCAGAGGCGAGTTCAACACTCGGACTGTGTGGGTCTTTCATCCTTCCTTGGAGTTGTTGAGCTAGGATCGGGTTGAGCTGGGGACGACTCGAGGCTTTTAGGGGGGACGATTGTGATTCCCTGTACCAAACTGATGTGGATGTCCTATATCAGTTTGGGAGGAAGAGGGGTGGGGGTTTATTTGAAGCCCACCACTGGTACCAGGGGAAGAAAAATCGGCCGCACTTTTTCTCTCTCATGTCCGTTTTTTTTTAAAAAAAAATCTAAAAAAATTACAATAAATGCAGATAATTATGGGCTTATTGAATATGTAATTTTTTCATAAAATATCGGGCATTTACATCTTCTAATATATTTTTGAAGTTACAATAGCGGGAAATTATATAACTAGTAATAAAATGGTGAAAATTACAAGGAAAAACAGATAAATGAGGAAAATTTGTAAAAATAATTTCATAAGTTATTTTCTTAGTCAATGAGTGTTATTTTAAGTTATGAATTATAGAAATAAAAAAAAATACATAATAAAATGATTGAAAATTACATAATAATGTAGAAAAAATATTTGGAAATGACTAATGGGGTCTTAATCACTTGAACTGATAACCACACAAATGTCATACATAATAATATAATGTTTTCTTTCATTTGAGAAAATAGATTTTATTTTTCATTAATAATAATTAGATAAATAAAATTATTAGATAAAATTATGAGCTATAGTTAATTATGTTAATTGATATAATAAAAATAAAGAATACCTTCTAATAATAATGACAATGGTAAAAATATTAGATGGTAAATATAATATTAAATTATTACAATAAGATAAATAAAAGAAAACATTATACTTTTTACTTTCAACATAAGTAAATATTGTATTTAAAATAAAAAAATTATTACTTTCACATTAAAAATAACTTTTTGATAAAATATAAGAGTACACACGTGAGCTTCTAAGTGAGCTCTTTACTTCTTTTCATAAAGATAAAGATGGGTTTTCACTTAGAAACCCTAATGCTCATCTTTTAATACTCTTCTTCTCTTTCACTCTCTCTATTAAACCCTAGATGCCGCCGCCGCTCTCTATATTTTTCCCATCAACGAAGAAGAAAAAGAAGAGAAAGGAAAGCTGTGAAAGGTGTAGTGATTTTCTTTCTTCAATCTTTTCTCCATATTTTCTTTTTTCTCTTTCCATTCTTTCTCGTTCGATATTTTTTTTAAAAAGGGCTTTTTTTAAAAAATAACAGAAAACCGAATTTTTAAAATTCGGCCGATATCATGACCGAATCATCATGACCCCTGCCTGGTACTCAAGCAGGACGTGTTTTGGGTCCGGCCATGTGGGCCCGGGCCCAAAAGCAAAACCGTGCAGGCTCGCTTTAGTGCAAGGCCCAGAGCGGACAATTTCTTGCTGAATCAAGCCCTAAGCCCTGTATTCGGGTCGGGTCGTTACATCTTACTACTCCATTAATTATGTTAGGATGTCAACAATCAGACATCCGAAACACATAACAAAGAGAAAATGGAATTTACTTAGTACCCAGTCTCGTATTTTTTCCTAGACAAGGTCAAGTATTGAGACTTTGCCAAGAGGTTGCAGTGCAATTAAGCAAAATGCTCATGCCATTCTCGTATTATCTTCTGGATAGGACCATGGAGGTGTATTAAGATAAGCCTAGAGAGTACAGTAAAGTAAACACCCATTTACATAAAGTAAACATACATGGTTTGCTTGGGATTAGCCTTTCCCCTTTTTAGCTTGGAGTTATAAAAACACCATTACAAACCATTTCAAGAGGTGAAATTCAAAAATCAAAAGAATGGGCTATTTTTCCCTAAATCCTTAAAATCCAAATTTGAAGCTTGAATTCAAACTATCTTTCAAAAAGAACAGTTTCAGAGTTCCTAAAATTTCAAATAGATGAACTTTGATACCTTATTTGCTAAAATCCACTGAGAAATTACCACTTTTGAAAGCCCACGGAAATTTCCCAAACTCTAGAAACAGTAGTCGTTAGCTTCGAAGGAAGAAAGAAAGAAAAAGCATAGAAGGAAAAGAGAGGGAAAGAAAGGATGAATGACGAAAGAAATGAAAAAAAAAAATTTAAAACCCACCCACCTATGTCGGTGGTTTTACTTCTCTCCCTCTTCCTATGCTACAAAGTAGCCTAGTAGCCTTACGCTTATTTTTCAAAAAAATTAATTAAAACTATACAACTACTATAGTTTGAAATAATAATATTCCCATTCAAATTTCAAAGTAAATTTTTAAACATTGGGTACTTTCGAAATTCTCAAATTTAACAAATAAACTAATCAAAACAAATTCATGAAAATACTTTAAAACTTTGGGGTCTCTTAACACTCTCAAATATTTAAAATATTGTGTTTTACAAAATGAGGGTACCCCTAACTGTGCCGAAACTACATTTCTGAAAGTCCAAATGATAAACCGTAAAATCTGTTGAATTCCAAATTTAAAATTTATCAAATGTGTGCATTTTGAAAACTTAGATATCTCAAATGACTGGTTTACCAAACATGGATGACTTTTAGAGTCTCAGTCGAAGAAAAGTTTGGATAACACAACTTTACGACTTCACTAACGAGTTTCAGATCGAGTCAAACTTTGAATCTAAGCATAACCCATTTGTTAATCATTTCAATTAAGCAGTCATTAAACATAGTTAATTATAATTAATCACATACTTATACGATGATTTAGGTCGAAGTATTACAAAACTAACGACCACTTGCTTCAGTGCAGAACTGTTCTCAGCATTTGGAGGCTTATCATGGGTAAATTTTGTTACTACGGCACTTTGTGTGACATTCTGGGTGAATCGATGGTTCTTGCCAATCCTAGGAATGGTCGCTTGGAGATTTTGGCGGCTCGTCTGACTGTTCGTGCGATGGTTTGGCATGTCTGGCATGACAGGAAATGCAGGACCTTCAACAACACTACAAGGACTAACCATCTGATTTGTATGACAATTTTTTCGGACATCAGGAGTCGCATCTTCTTCCTTCTATCTAACAATGATCTCTACAAACTCAAGGGCCCTTTCTCTGCCCTATGGGACCTTCCTTCTCCTGATCAGCCCTTGACACGCTTTGATGCTACCACTGTTATTACTAATCCTTTTGTTCCCACATCATGCACTCTATTAATCAGGACCCTTACCCACAACAATGGGATCATGCTTGTTGCTCATTACCAAGGTTCTTCAATGAACAGCCATGGGTGTTTTATCACTCCTCATCAACTTCCAGCTACTAAGTACGGTCAACTAATCTTCACCCAGAAAGTACTTGGTTTTATTTATAATTTTGGCCTGCAAATCAAGCATCTGCTTTGCCTAGATAAAGATTTCTTTAGACTTATATCTGCATCCTCTGTAGATTGGTCTTCTCGTATCTATGTCGATGGCATCAAGCATCACCTGCAGCGTTGCAATGCTTCTGTCTCCCTAGCTTCTAATTCTCTTCACGAAAAGGTTCTTGGCTACGGTAGAGGGCGCCAGTTTATCACCTCTTCCAGTTTGGGTTTTTTTATCATTTTGATGACATTCTATGACTCGGGTTTTGAGTCTTTTGTTTATGATCGGATCGACCCAGACTGTGGGTCTTTCTTTTTCTGGGGACCTCTACGACCCTCTCTTTTGTAAATCTTTTGGGAGTCTCTCTCTTTGAATGAACACTTACCCTACATTCTAAAAAAAGGTATATGGTTCCCTGTCCATATAGGTAGGTGGAGCCCCTAATGCTTTGGAGTGGGACTCACTGGCAATAGTGGGGTCAACATGCATAAGACCCTCCAAATTGTAGCTCTCGTCGGCTTCTTTCATCTTACCTTTGCCGTGTAAAATTGTTCATCAAAGTCAATGGCAATTGGCAAAATTCCGTCCTCTTGTAGTCTTTTGACGATGACCTCATCAAAATGACACAAGAATTTCCACATGTAGAGCTTATCACAACCATGCTCGACATATGTAATATAGGTATCAAATGTTAAACTTGTAACCATTTGAAGTTAATTTCAGCGGAGACACTTTTGATGATTCAAATGAACCAATGTTATTGACAATCTATTCTACTTGTACATCATGTATTAGAGCTTAGCCTCTTTTTAGTCTCTTTTAATGATGGTCATAGGCTCATAGGGCAAAATTTGAACCAAGGGGTCTACTCAGGGGTATAAATCTCGGTCGATATTGTGTGTATCGGCCGAGATATCTCGGGTTTTTAACGACCGAAATATCTAAGCCGATACGTATAATATCGGCCAGAGATTAAAAAAATGTGGCCGATACAGCCGGTTTTTTTTTTTTTTTTTAACCCACGGGATTTACTAGATGCAAAGTCTCAAACTTACTTTATTCAAAGGTGAGGTAAGGTAATTAGAATAAGCATATATCTGACTCAAAATATTGCGGAAGCTTGATAATGTGGGTCTTGCCTGGCTGGTTGGGTTTGACAAGCTATGGGCTTGATTCTTAGGCTTGCTGTCATGGCCTTGATGAGCTGGGCCTGGATCAAAAATGAACCATCGTCCATTCTCACAGATGCCCATATCATAAGGGCTATGGATTCATCTTGTTGACTCATTTATTAAATATATTAGATTGATCAACTCCCACTTATAAGGTGTCGTATTTGGGTTGACCACTAAAGTTATAATTGAATCAGTTTGGCCTTAACCTATGTAACAAATTAATAATAAATAGAAAAATGGATTTGAATAAGGCAACCCATTCTCAGGTTCACTCGAGGGGTGACCCTCATGAGGGGAAAAAAAAAAATTGACCCCCAAGTGGAGCCTACTTGGGCTCCATTTGAACCCCTTACTCCCCCCACACCCTATCTCGTGAAATGAATTTCCCTAATTTGAATTCATTCTGAGTTGATCTCAATGTTTGATTGAAATCCCAATAAAACTGTCTCCATTTTTACCATTAATTTTGGACCCAAGAAAATTTCAACTTTTGAAATCTAATGAACTTGACTTTATTGAAAGCATCATCCAAAAGTTACCTTTCTAATGGACTTAAGGCCACCCCCCTTGGACTCCACCCAGGTGAACCTCACAGGCCCACCTGTCCTTTGTCCTCACGAGGGACATCCCCTAGGTGAGCATATCTAAGCCAAACCATTCATTTCTTTGAAGATAATTTGGTTCATTTGTTATCTTGAGGGTATTTGCAATGCTTTCTCCTAATTTTTTATGCATTAAAACTTATATAAAGGACGATTTTTATAATGAAAAAAATGTTTAAATGGATGAATAAGCAAGCTTGGTATAGAAAATGGGATGCAACTCGGGTCGGGCTCCTTAAAACCCAACTCGACCCGAGTTAATATTTATGGACACGACCCGACTCGAATTCTGACCCAACCCGCATTTTGAACCCATTTTAGCCTAATTTTAGTAGGGTTGGATCGGGTCTGGTCAGGTTAACTTGTAAAACCCTCAATCCAACCCGACCTGAATTCCATATGGCTTTTCATCTTCTCAACCCGACCCGACCCGCTGACCCAAAATTCTCGACCCGACCCACATGATTTCTCCGGTTGGGTCATGCGGGTTGAGTCAAAACCCGGCCCGAGTTGCACACTACATTGCCTAATCAACAAAAAGTGATTAATATTAGGGAAAATGATAGGGCTATTGATATAATTTTCCACAATTTAGATGACGACAAGTCGATAAAAAGACAAGTCTACTGTCCTTTGTTATAAAAACACTAATCTCCCAACCAATTTTCAATCTATAAATTAACATCCATATGATTAAGCCATTGGTATAACTTTTCACAACTTAGATGTACGACAAGTTGACAAAAAGACAAATCTACTTTCCTTTGTTATAAAAACACTAATGCCCTTATCAATTTCAATATATAAATAGGCCTCCATATGATCGGGCCATGGCCGACATCACAACTATTTGTAAAAAATATGGTTCCCAACTATTTAATGTGTCGAATGCTCAAAAATCATAAAATTATTGATACTTATCTTAATTGGATAGATTAAGTAGTCTTATGAAAAGGTTGTCACGGCCCATTATAAATCACTATTGTATAACTAGAAGTCCATTTATACTCCATACTTTGTCTTCTTTTTGTTTTTGTCTTCTTTAAATGCATCTATGAAGCCTTTAATTTTTAATTTTTTTTGTTGTCTTTCCCCATACGTAGACACTCCGGCTGCGTTTGGATTGGGGGCAAAGGGGTGATTGGGTAACCCCGTTACCCTTATTTGGTAATTGGGAGTAATGGGACAACACCCCTCTTTACCCTCTTCCTCCCTTTTCTCACTTTTTGAATACCTTTACCCTTGAATGTACCCCTGAAAATTTACCCTCCATCCAAACCAGGGGTGGAAAATTCGCCCAGGCCGAGATATCGGCAATAAATTTCTCTCTCCTCTTTTTTTTTAAAAAAAAATATCGGTATTTTTTTATTTATTTTTTCTGAACTAAAAAATAAATAAAAACCGAAAAAGAAGCTTTTAAAAAAAAAAATTTAAAACGAAAATATCGGCAGATATCAGCCAATAACTTAGGCCCACCACCATTTTGAATTTTTTTTTTTTTAAAAAAGGCCGATATTCGGACCGATATATATCGTTGATATATTAGCCGAGAACTACTGTGGGATACTCACTATAACCTAGACCAACCTCTATATAAGCCCCTAGTTGGACCAAACGTAATCCATTACATGAAGCCGGAATGCCGGATGAGCTCATCAAACCACCCATCTTACACCTTGGGCCAGGGGTCGAAATCTCGGCTGATATGGTGCGTATCGACCGAGATATCTCGGAATTTCCACGACCGAGATATCTTGGCCGATACGCATAGTATCGGCCAAAGAGAAAAAAATTCGGCCGAATATCTGTCGATTTTTATTTTTTATTTAAAAAAAAAACAAATATCGGCATGGGCCCGGTCGATATTTCTGTTGATATTCGTCTAATACGGGCAAATATCGGCCTAGATATCGGCCAGCATTTCCGATATTTGAAATATCAGTTGATCTTTATATTTTATAATTTTTTTTTAAAAAAAGTCTTTTTTATTATTTTAATGATTTTTTCAAAAAAAAACCACTGAGATTTTCCAAAAAAAAAAGCAATGAGAGAAAAATCTTGTCCAAGATCAAATATCGGCGGAATTTTCGACCCTTGCCTTGGGCCTAACGAGGCCTAATATAGACTCGCCGTTAAGGGGGGGGGCGGGGGGTGGGGGTGGTGGGACACATCCCAAACGATCAAACCCCATGATCAACGGCACCTTATAGGCTTATACCCTTCAATTGAATGTGGTCGCCTAATAATTTTTAACAATATCTATTTATATTCCTCCCAAGATTATGGATTTAATGTTTTAACCGTATTCATTTACAGTAAAACCTCTATAATGTAATATGATTGGGACCATAGTACATATATTACATTAGAGATGTTATTTAACCAGAGGATCTACCAAATTGACATTCAATATTCATTTCTAAGAAAACTCTTTTAACTCTCACCATTCGTAAAAAGTTCTTTCGGCTTAAATTGTTTTATCTTCATTCTCTTTCTGCCGCATTGGTCATTGTTGCTTGGAGTCCAGATTGTTGCCCATCGTCCCATTGGATCATCTTCGCCGGAAACCCTCAAGACCAGTGACAATCACTACCACTTGTACTAGGATTGTTTTTCAGAGTATTTGTGAGTTTCTTATTCACTTTTGCAGCAATTTTGTATTCTGAATGTATCCAATATTATTTTACAAAATGGTTTGGACAGTATATTTTTTATTCTGAATGTATTGAATACTGAGTTAGAGAGATTTATTATATTTTGTATGGGTCCGAGATCGAGAGCGGCAGACAATATTATTTTAGACAAATTATAACTTTATAAATTAATGCATTATAGAAATTTTACTGTATTTCCTTTCATGAATATGGATTTAAGCTAAAAATGATAAGTCGTTATTTATCTCTTTTTATCTCTCTTTATTTTATAATGTAATAGAGATAATTCAAAATGTCCTTCATATGAATTTCAACAGTTCATATATCGAACAGTTGTGATTTGCTTTTATGTTGATAAAAAAAAAAGCAAAATTCATCAAAAAGTAATTAAAATAAAAAAGAATTTTAAAATTTTATTGAGCAATTTTGAAATATTTGACATATCCCTAACATATTAGTATTAAAAAAAATGCGAGATTTTGTGTACAAAATAAAATAAAAATAGAATAAAATATTTTAATATTGAATTTAATGAGTTGTTATTTAGAAACAGAGGAAATTCATGCAATAGTTATTAGAAAATAGAAAGTGAGACTTGATAATTAAATTTGGTAAATTTAAAAGACTTTCTTCACATGTTTTCTGCTAGTATCTAATAAAAATCTTTATAAAAAAATTTATAAAGTACTATAAACTTTTACGTTGCAATTCTCACACGCATTGAATGGCGGGGGCAGACCATTGAGCAACGTCACTATAGGTGAGATTCTCACATGAGTGAGGGATTCATTAATATTTTAAAGCGTGAAACACAGTTGAGGGATTTTTTTTTAATATTTTATCTTTTAAATTTATTTTAAAAAGGTATTAATTTTTTCATACTTCTAAAAATTCTTTAATAAAATTAAAAAATCTTTAATCCCACTAGTTAAAAGTAAACTTTTTTATGAAAATTATTTGTGCTTATAGCAAATAATTTACACCATGCTCACATGGGTGTAAATCAATCGTTTAACCTCCCGCCTCAAAAAGTGGGAGGTACCAAGTTCAAAATTCCTTAGCTTAACCTGGTGTATTTTAAGGGCAATGGATATGATTCGTGAGGATTTTTTTCGTTGGGTTTTCCACGGTTTTCGACAAGTAAATTAAAAAAAAAAAATTACACCGTATAAAATATCCTACAAAATCTTCACGAAATAATTTTCTCATTCATTTTTTTCACTTTTACATTCATTATATATACTGCAGTAGAAATATAATCATGATCAAAACTACCTTTGCCATTTTGCCATCGCTAACGTTTTAGCCTTGAAATCAAATAATCTAATCATTTAATCTAATTAATTTTTAAATACTATTAATCTATAAAAACTATTTTTAACCACTCAATTAATTAAATGGTATTAACATCCAAGTAGACCCTATAACATACATACGAAAAAACCTCACTGAAAATCAATTTATTATTAATGAACAAATTTTTTATCAAAAATTAGAAATCTTTTTAAAATTATTAAGAATATAGAAACTTTCTTCTAAAAACTTTTTTAAAAAGAAAACCCTACAAGAGGCATGGAAAATAGGGACTCATTTAACAATCTAGAATTGCCAGCACTAAGAACACGTATCAATGGCACGTGTGATGTAGTTGACCCACCATAGCTGCATTTGGCATCACCCTCAGCCTCCACCCACTTGTACTAAAGTCGAAATCTGCAGTCATTTAACTCTTTCCATCTATTTTTTATTTTTTTTTTAAAAAAAAAAGGACAGGCATTTTTTTTCTCTAATGCCTCTTTCAAATCTATTTGAAAGCTTAATTTTCAATTATTTTAAAATTTTGCTATGATGCACCATGAATTTTTATGATGGTGCACCATCTTTAAAAGAAAAAGATGATTTTGCCATTAATTTCCTTCTTTTTACTTCCTTCTTTAAAAAAGAGAGGACAAAATGATCATTTCTTTTTAAATACGGTGCACTTTAGTGAAAACTTATGTTGCATAAATCATTATCTATTATTAATTACTTAAGTTTTTGACTGTGTTAATTAAGATTGTTATATTTAAAAGTCAATTATTTATCTTTTAACTTATAAATGGTTTATACTATATTATGTACATCCAAATGAGAATTTCTTAATAATTACTTCCTCTGTCTTAATTTAGTTGTCTTATATGTATTTTGAAAGAGTTATAGGATGTTGGAGAGAAGTTCATAAGGCTTTTAAGAGCCCTTCTTTAAAAAATTTAAAATGAGACAACTAAAATAGGACAGAGCAGGGGTCAAGATATCAGCCGATACATATTGTATCAGCCAATACATATTGTATCAGTTGCATACAGTATTCAACATTTTTAGTGGTGGTAAGCTCGAAATGAACTCTAAAATCTACGTAAACAAAATACTCAATCAAATCTCAACTCGCTATCATTAGTGATCAACGGTTTTTTCTTAATATTTTATCGAAAGTTAAACGCCCTTTTAAATTTAAAAGAATAATAGTTTTCAACTAAATTAAAAAAGAAAGCCATTTTTCCCTCTGACTTTCCCATCAATTATTCTTATACATATCATCGACATGATCAATTGAAATATTTAAAATATTTATTAAATCATCGAAACTTTTACAAACTAAAATCAAATGTTAAATTGATAACATAGGTCTTATAATTATTAGATACACATCGGTCATATAACTACATTAAATAGTGAATCTCATATATTGAATGTCTCAAAATTCAGATGAGACATTTGAATACTTTAATCTTAAAAAAAAATTAGTGAACCCCAAAACTAATTTGAAGCATAAATGTTGTTGAAAGAAATTAGCTTCAAAGTTATCTATGGAGTAACGAGACTTTTATCCATGAAGAAAGTCATATTGAAATGCACTCGATCCGAATAGACCCAAACAAATGGAGTCAGCGGCTCATCTTTTTTTTTGGGATTCTGTGATCCACCGCTGAAAGCACTCCTATTTGTGAACAAGACAATTTTCACATAATCGAGTAGCTAAGGACGATCTATGGAACGGTATTCGAGGAAAGTTGCATTAACTAAGAGTTAACCATTGTCAAATTCGGTCAAAAACATGTCCCTCAATATTAAATTATAAATAATATCAATATTTATAAAAAATATGTTTCATCAAAAATATTATTATTCTCATAAAAAATATTATAAATATTAAAATACAATAATTCAACATCTATTTTTCAATATCACTGTTCATTCTAACAAAAAAGACTACAGAATCTATCATCTCACAATTTAATTCAACACTTCAATATTCATCCTCCAATAATACCATGAAAAAAAAAGATTTCATAATCTAAAATATCATCTAATAAGTCATTACTAATTAATATAAAAACAACTCAATGACTCAATATTAATTAATATCTAAAAAAAATATTTAATTTCCAAAATCATTACGATCTCAAAAAAAATAAAAAATTAAAACTAGTTGAACTTGGACTCACCGTTCGTGGCTCAATCAATTAAATCGTGGTTCAACACGATCAAACACAGTTTTTCATGTCTTGACGTTTTTGAAGTGAACTGGGCCTTCAAAGAGGTGGGTTTAATTGTTTTTTATTTATTTAATTTACACTTTACAATATTAGTTCTTAACCCATATAATTAATGCCATGAACTCGATTCTGTTAACTTGATAGCTAGAATGACCTACTCGTAAGTCTTTAGATTTTTCTTTTCATAAACAATGTGAAATTTTTGTTCATACTCCAACAATCTCTCTGCAAACGGAGTTCTCAATGGATAGAACGTCACAGACTATATTATAGAATTGTGCTTTTTTATTAGAATACATATATATATTAAGCATCTCTAAAAGACTATACTATAGAATCTCAAGTCCACGTGTTAAGATTTCCGACCCAAAAGATTAGTTTAAAGTGATTCGATGGTCGTGGACACAAAAGGACGAACAGTGAAGATATAAGTTGCAGGTTTAGCATTTTTTATAGAAAAATAGGAGTTTGATACTTTGATGTAAGGCAACGTAGCATGTAGAGATGGTTTGTGTTGTTAAAAGATAAATCATAACAAAATAAAACTGTGACTTTAACATGATTTACAGGGGATCACGAGCAACTACAATCTAAAATTGAAGACTTACTACTATTACCACAAGGTATTAAGAAGTAATTTCTTTAAAAAAAAAACTCATTTAAAATATTAAAAAAGATATGAGATAGTATAGAATGATTAAAATATAATTTTAATAATACAAAAAAAATATGAAATTTAAAAATCTAATTCTAACTGAATGGATAAAATGATAAATAACAAAATGATAGACACCGGTTGACAACTCAAATTGAAAAATCATATTTTAAAAATAATAAATTTTAAAATTAAAAATATAATTTGATTAAAATACTTTTTTTTCTGACTTTCATTTCACCGAGGCTCAAACCCAGCTCAGGGACTTCAAAGTTCAGACTGAAGCTGAGGGCCACGCAGGGAGCACAATGATAAATAACAAAAAGATAGACACCGTTTACAACTCAAATTAAAAAATCATATTTTAAAAATAATAAATTTTAAAATTAAAAATATAATTTGATTAAAATAATTTTTAATGAACAACATATTAAAAAATATTTTAGTAAACTCGCCACTGGACTGTTTAGTAGGCCTCGTAATAAATAAAATGTGTAGATATTGGTTCGAGACTCAGGTTACTGGATGAGGGATAAAATTTACAGTAATGGATAACGATAGGTAGATAATAAATTTTGAATACACTTTCCTTCAATGAAAAGGTAAAAAGAAGATGAGATTGAGACAATCTTATCTTTACTTTTTAGTCACCAAACAAGTAACTAGAGGTAAAAGCTCATTCTCCTTTCTTTACACTCTAGTTACTAGTTACTACTTCCTACCAAGGGGATATGTGGACTGTAGACATTAGTGGCAACTCCAGTCAAATTGAGTAAAAAAGTTTTACTGAGTTCTCTTAAAACTCGTCTTAAGTTTTTTTAGCTCGATCAACCCAAATTTCACTGTGGAAAGACTATTTTTATCCCATTACCCTTATTTTATTAGAACAGAATAGCATTTACAAATCCCCAGCGGCTTTCTTTTTACCATTACTGCGTAGAAAACGACGAGTCGTCAAAACGACAAAACTAACGGCACAGTCAAAGAGATACCAGAAAAGGGGTGGAACCGTCTTCCTAGAGATCCAATCAAACGTCGGTGTTGCAACCCACCGGCTGCTGGAGATGGAAGATCTCCCCTGCTCCGCTGTTTCCACCGGCATAGTTCACGTAGGCCGGGCAGCTGACGTGGATGTGGTAGTGGCCGGAGACCCACGTCCCCACCTTCCATTTGAGGTGGCCATCGACCCTGATGGTGAGCATGACGAAACCAGCGGCCTGATCTTGTACGAGGGCCCCACTCAGGTATGGGCCTACCGGCACGGAGACCCCGCAAAGGAATGGGGACCACACGTTGACGTCGTCGTGGCCCTGGTACGTGGGTGGAAGCAATGTGGGGAGGGTGATTTGCTGGTAGTGGTAGGAAGCGAAGACGCGGAGGCGGTTGTAGTAGATGCCAATTCGGTCGTTGGGGTTGTGGGAGTGGACGGAGATTTGGAGGGTCGTGGTGAGGGTGTTGGGGGAGGTGGAGTTGAATTGGTAGACCGTCGCGTCTTGGAGGGAGAATCGGGGCTTGGTTGGGCGGAGGACTGCCCAGATTATGAAGATCACGAAGAGCACCAGTATTATGAAGGCGAGGATAGCGGCAAGGAGTGGCCGGTACAGCTTCTTCCGCCCATGGCCGTGCTTCCCGCAGTCCCCTTTTCCCGACATGATTAGAGAGAGAGAGAGAGAGAGAGGTGGTGTCCGGTGGTGAGTGGATGGATACTTGTAGGATTGGAATCTAGAAACTTAAAAGAAAATAAAAAACGAGAGGAATATTTACATGAGAGATGAAGTGATGCAATAAAATACATGAAAATGCAGGTGGGAAGTAGTCAAAGTTGGTCAACTCAATTATTAATTAAAATAAATAATATATTTTTTTATATAGAATTTACTAAGAGAAGTGAAGATGTTAAATTTAACTTCTTTTTTTACGAGTTTAGATTAATTTCTAAATTAGTTTAAAATTGCCACTAATAAATTATAATTTATGATCCTTTTATTTTTATATTCTAGAAAGTTGGTACAACAAACTACTTTCGATCACAAGTGAATGGTGTCTCGAAATATAATACATGAAATGTCAACAAAATTCTATTAATTATTAGTCTTTTAGATAAAATATATAAAGTATTTGATTTCAAACTTTGTCTCATTAATTATTATATTGGCAACAATGGTTGTGACCCTTTCTTCAACTTATTTTCATTGCGCACTACCATATCAATTATTTAAACGTGGACGATTCATAGCACTCATTAGTCCTTGCCAATTGCAGAATGTAACAATGGAGGGAGTTGATATATATATATATATATATATATATATATATATATATATATATATATATATATATATATATATATATATATATATATATATTATTTTATTTTTTTGAGGTCAAGAGATGTCGCACCTGACTAATTTTCTAGAGTGTGTAAAAACCCCCCTATCTGCATACAGTCGATTTATATGTTACATGGCATCTTATGTAATGAGAAAGGCAGGCTTTATAATATTTGCCCATATAACATTATTAAATATTGATTTAATTTTTTGATTAAAAAAATTAAAAGACTTATCGTCAATAAATCAGGTCCAAACAGTCAATAAAAGTGAGTGTTTTTAAAAGCCATTTTATAAAGCCACTTTATAAAACAAGAGATCTCGTGAGGAGGAGGAATTTATTAATAAATCATTTTAGCTATATACATTCGAGATATATGCGAGAAATTTATTATTTTTTAAAATATTATTTTACCATATACTATATATGAGTTTTGTTATTTTCACCGGGTGTTTTTCTTAAGGTACATTGGTAGTACCAAATTTTCGATTTTGCCCCTCTCTTTTTCTTTGCCCACTCTCCGCCCATCTCCGGCCTAGAGGAGCAAAGGGTTCGGAGCAGGCATCGTTTCACAATAGATTAAATTTTTTCCTATTTCATTATTTCACTTTAAACTAATCTTTCAATTTCTTACAATAAAATGAAGAGTCAAATAGAACAAGTTTCAATTTATCACGAGAAAGTACTTAGGTGTCAGTGAAGACGCTAGTGTTCCAATCAATTTCCTTTTCACATTTAAAAATTGGTTAGTTTGATCCCACTTTTTCTGAATGGTCTTTTCCGTAAATAAGGGAAAATATATTTCTCAAAGACACAAGAATTTTCTTTATGAAGAAAAGTTAAATAATAATCAGGCTTAAACGAGCGAGACCAACTAAAAATTAGGGATCATGCAAGAGCTCAAAGCTTAATTCACTTTTCTTACTTGAAAATTTTAATTCTGCAAGAAAATTTCTCCTTGCGTGCAATTCATATTATTGACCACACGCCATAAACTCAGGCACCGTGTCGAGCCATGAAAATTTTGTGTTTATATTTTTTTTTGGTAAAAAGTCTTAATTGACAAAAAAAAAAATTAATAAGATGTCGTCTCATTAACTGAGAAAAATCTTCCTATTTTCCTCATTAAATTTTTTTATCTCTACCCTAGAAAATGAATGCTTTAGAAAAAGAGAAAAATGTTTTATGTTCTATTATCTTGACAGAGATACTTTGTTCCATGATTAAAATCGAAGACTCTCACTTTTCTTTACTTTTCACTTTCCATAATCGGAAAAATGATAAACAACCCTAATCCTTGTTTAGGATGATGTAATACTATAAGTAAACAAAGTAAAAAAAAAATAATTATAACTTTTCCATAGTTGTGTTCCAAAAATATATTCTTACCCTCATACCTTGCAGCTTTCGTTTGTCTAAACTTGGCCTGATTATGAACGAGTCCTGTCCTATAAGTTTGCCTCTAAGCCTTAACATTAATAAGACTTTAATCTAGTAAAACATATTTCTTTTGAGAAGAGTGATTACTTGGTGAAACGGATTTAATTAACCAAACAAATGACCAAGCTAACTTTTTTTTTTTTCATTGGTTGGGGTCAGAACCTTCGTAGATCTGGTTAGGTACGGTCGTCTGTGAGCGGGGCTGAAGCATAAAAATAGGGAAATTAATTTGGGTATGAACTTTTTATTAAAATCAAACACCATTCTTATTTTTCATTTTATTTTGTTGTGATAATTTGAAAAAGTATAAAAGGAAATCAAGATCATTATCAATTTAACATGGATATCTCCAACTCAATATTAGAGGTGATACTAATCCTACGGATATATATATATATATATATATATATATATATATATATATATATATATATATATATATATATGAAACCATCCGCAAGCCTCGTGTGTCAACATAGTTATAAAAAACAGAACAACATATCTTGGCTCAACGGTTGGAGATAGGTATCAGTCGATGTGTAGCATATCGATTTTGAGAAGGTAGTATGACCGATATGAATCGACAAGTATTTGCTGATACTAGTTTTTTTATTTTTTGAAAATTTGTTTCGACAGATTTTCAAATTATTTTCACCATTTTTTTAATTTAAAAAGATTTAAAAGAAACTTATTCCATTTTAAATTATTTTTATCAATTTTTAACATGTGACAAGTTTAGACAAACGAAAGAGGAAAGATATGAGGGTAAGAATGTCATTTTTGGTACACAACTGTGGAAAAGTTATAAAAGAAACCTTTTTTTTTTTACTTTGTTTACTTATAGTATTACATCATCGTAAACAGGAAATAAATAATGTTCATGGAAAGTGAAAAGTAAAGCAAAGTGAGACTCTTTGATTTTCATCAATGGAACAAGGTCTGTTTCTAATAGATCATAAGATATTTTCCTTTTTTTTCTAAAAAATTCATTTTCTATAAAAGAGAGAAATATTTAATGAGGAAAATAGGGAGATTTTTCTTGCTTAATGAAACATCTTATTATTTTTTGTCAAAATAAGATTTTTTACCAGAAAAAAACGTAAACACTAAATTTTCATGGCTTGACAAGGTGTCTAAATTTATGGCGTGTGTTAGATAATATGAATTGCACTAAAGATAAATTTTCTTACAGAATTAAATGTTCAATAAATATGATGGTCGAAACATCTAACGGTCTAACCCTTATTCCTATCATGTTTTTAGGTAAGTGGGACTAAAAAAATGGAACCCAAAATGGAAAATTGAAGAGACACAGTTGCACCAGCTAAAAACATGAATAAATTGTATTGCATCAAACAAATTTGTTATCTGCTTGCCTCCCACTTGAAGAAGTAGAAGATTGCAGATTTGAGCTCTCATGACCTAACATTTATGTGCCAAATTACCTTCCAACACAATTAAATCTTCAATAAATAAAACGGTCGAAACCTCTAGACCTTATTTCTACCCTGTTTTTAGGTAAGTGTGACTAAGAAACAGTAAAACCGAAAATAGGAAATTGAATAGACATTGCACCAACTGAAAACATTAATCAATTGTCTTGCATTAAACATACTCATTAAAAAGATTGAAATGGGTGTTTTTAGGCAAATTTACCTTCCAACATAATTAAATATTCAATAAATAAAACAGTTGAAACCTCTACACCTTATTTATATCCTGTTTTTACATAAGTGGGACTAAAAAAAGTGGAACCCAAAATGGTGAAAACATGAATCAAGTATATTGCATGAAATGAACTCATTAAAAGGATTGAAATGGGTGTTTTTACACAAATTTACCTTCCAACATAATTAAATATTCAATTAATAAAACGGTCGAAACCTCTATCCCTTCTTTCTATCCTGTTTTTAGGTTAGTGGGACTAAAAAAAAGTGGAACCCAAAATGAAAAATTACATGAATCAATTGTATTGCATAAAACAAACTCATTAAAAAGATTAAAATGGGTATTTTTATGCAAATTTACCTTCCAACGTAATTAAATCTTCAATTATTAAAATGGTCGAAAACTCTAACCCTTATTTCTATCCTAATTTTAGTTAAGTGGGACTAAAAAAAAGTGGAGACCAAAAAAAAAAAAAAATTTGATAAGATGTTAGCACCAATTGAAATTATGAATCAATTGTATTGCATGAAACATACTCATTAAAAAGATTAAAATGGGTGTTTTTACACAAATTTACCTTCCAACATAATTAAATTTTCACTAAATGAAACGGTTGAAACCTCTATCCCTTATTTATATCCTATTTTGGGACAACACAAGGTAGTCTCTCTCTCTCATATTTGTGGAAAATGAAGTGTGGAGTTCTTGAGGTTCTTTTGGTGGGTGCTGAAGGATTACGGCGTACTAGTTTATTTGGTATACTCTCTCTCTAAACAATATTTTGTATAAAATTAAAATAAAAAGTTTGTTTGGTATACTCTTTCTCTCTAAACAATATTTTGTATAAAATAAAAATAAACATTTTGATAAAATTTTATGGCACATTAGCAATGTCCATTGACAATAGTGGGTTTCAACAAATCGTGCTATCATAAAAAAGGGAGGATTTTTTCATCAACAGAGTGGTTTGTTCATAATTCTTCTTCTTATGTTTGGTAAAATGGAAAATTGATAGGATAAAAGAATAGCATGTTAGGTGGAGTAATCCAAGTCTCTTATAAACTCTTAAATCTCCCTCTACAATTCCAATGTGGGACTAATTCGCAGCAGCCCAAACAATCTCCCCTCGAACGAGACCCTCTGGTGGAGAGAGCGACGCCGGCCATCCCGTTCACCTGGAGGATCTCCTGAGGCCATATGAGGTAGTCTGAGATTTAGGTCTGATACCACTTGCTATGACCTGAGCTTCTAGCCCAAAATACTAGCATGTTAGGTGAGTGCCCCCAACAAAATTTTTTAATTGAGATTAAAAAGAAATACATATTTTCCTTGTAAAAGAAATTTAATAAAACTTTTTGCTACAATCTACAATAGAATAATAATTCTCATTCAAGTATTTATATTTCACATTTATGTATAAATAATTTCCATAGTAATTGGATTTGTTGATAATTTTTCTTTATGTAGAAAATGAAATTTGAAGATATGAAACTAATAACCCAATGCAGTTTTGTTTTTATCAATGATTTTCTGCTTTTAAAAAAAATGAAATTTGAAGATGTGTGGCTAGTTTCCATTGATTGCAATTAGCTTTGTTTTGATGATTTCCTTTCTATAGAAAATGTATCTTGAATATTTTGTTTTTCAAAGTTATTAATTTTTTTGTTTGACGTTGCAAGTTGCTTTGACAGTTATTCAATGAAGTCATTTAGATTGTTGTGTTTGATTCGGCTTAAATTCCAAGTAAATGCCTCTTGAATCTAGAAAAAAAAAAATCTTTAATTTTATACTTCATATAATTAACATAAACCAATATATTATTTGAAAAAAAAAAGTAAAATTAGTGAGTCGATGGTTGATAATTTCAGTCATTAATGTGTAATATGTTGGGTTAGTTTAGGCATAGACTGGATCAAGTCAAACCATGGGTCAGATCATGAGTTGGAGTAGTGCCACGGTTAGGTCATTGGTCAACCATAGTTTGGAAAAATGTAAGATGTAGAAGTAATTTTCAATATCCCTCTTATCCAGATTTTATTTAAAAAAGATTGGAGAGAACGATTAAATTGTAGTGGGACGTTTGGATACTTTAATCTTAAAAAAAAAATAGTTTAACATGTAAATTATATCTGAAAAAGCTGTTGTAAATAAAAAAACTGACAATTATTTTTTGTGAAAAAATTATTTTAATTTTTTTTTATAATACGGGTATCTTCATTCTACATTAGAGGTTAGACTAATCATACACGAAACCACCTGCAAGTCTCATGAACTCAAGACCTGTACTTTAATTCTAGAAGTTTTCGCTAACTAAATTACTTGTCCCTCAAAAAATTATTTAAAAACTTTAATTTTGTGATAAAGGTTGTGGATTTATTTATTTTTCTAATTTAGGGTTGCAGTAGTCTATTATGGCTACATGAGATGGATTCCCTCAACTTGATATTACTTCTATTGAATTATAACATGAGAAACTTTACGAGTTTCATTCTTATATTATTATTATTAAAGTCATTTATTTGGAGTCAATTCTCTAATTTATTTTCTTGCATTTCATCTTATAAAAACTTATACCCTCTATTACCTTACACTATAGCGCTCTTTTTATCTCTTCCAATCTGAACTTCTAGTCATATTCTTATTTATTTTGCTCTTTTTACTTGCCTTCTTACAATTTTCGAGTCATTTATGACCTTCTATCCACATATTCAAATTAACTTAATTGACTTTTCTCACTTTTTCATCGATTGGAGCTATTCTAAAGGTTTATTTAATATACTCATTTCTAATTTTATTTTTAAACATTACTTTATTTACCCATATTAGATTACACATTTCTATTTTTCTTCGTTGCCCAATATTTAACTCCATAAAGCATAACCGGTCTAATGTTTGTCTCATAAAACATCCCTTCTATTCTACAAGATATTATTTTATTACAAAATACTCCACTAGCTTCTTTACATTTACATAAACTTGCTCATATTCTACTCACATGAGTCTCTTATTAAATTTTTTTTTTTTTTTTAAATTTCTTATTCTACTGTTGATGTGTAACATGGTAATTGTGTTACTTTACATCTTATATTGCATCTAATTGCCCCATGAGACTATCCCATATTTTTTTTTTTCATTGTTCAAGGATTTAATCATAGCTTCCCATTTTGTTTCTAGGAAACAAGGGCTATTATGTTGCCATACAATGTGGAAAGGTGACATATAGAAGCAAAATTACATCAGGTAGTTTCTTTTCTTTCAACATTTATGTTATTATTGTAACAAATAATATATTAAATCAGGTAGTTTCTTTTAATTTTAGAAAATATAATAATATGAATGAAATGAGTTTTACTTAAAGTTTTGCTTACTTAAATGAGTATTAAGATTATATAATTTTATGAAGCATTACTTTTATTATTTATTATTTAATAATTGTTTTAATACAGGTAAAGGGAAAACCGCTTTATGGAATGAGAAATTCATATTCAAATTTCCTGTTCTTGATTGGCCAAGCTCAACGCAACTTTGCATGAAGATCATTGATAGGCATTTCTTCTCAAAGGATGACTTCTTGGGTGAAACCATGTAAGAATGTTCTTTGACCATTATTATTTTAATTTCTTAAGAATTGTTTTAATTTCAAGAATATAATTGAGGTTATACGTGATAAAAAGAAATGATTTAGAATGACTAATAATATAAGCTTGATAATTTAGAACCTAGGTACATAAATTGATTAATTTAATAAAGTAATTTTTATGAGCCTGCATACCATCTATCAGACTTTTTAGACTAAAAATGAGCCTCATTCGATTGAATTAGTGAATATCCTCAGCTTACCCATTGTAGTTCATTTTGTCAAAATAGAGAGGGGGTCGCTGGTCTTTGAAATTCAATCCATGTAATTATATTAATAACATATATATACAATGTTCAATCAAATTGATTTTTTAATTTTAAAATTATCTTAATTTATCTAATTAAAGGGATTTTTGGTAGCTACAAAATTAAGCATAAACCTTTTTAATAAAGTAATCACTTTAACCCAAAGGACTTAGAGTGATGGTCAGGAATTTGCTTTAGAAAGCAGGAGTCTTGAATTTGCTTCTCACTCAACTCTAAAGGACCACTCCCTATAGAGTTACTTGGTGTGTGAGTAGGGCGGCTTTCACGTCCGAAAATTAGTCAAATGCTCTAAAAGAATCTTAAAAAAAAAAAAAAGTAATCACTGTAGAATAAAATGGGCTTAATGTAGAAGTGCATTCAACTAGTAAGGATGGACAAGAGGTCATACTTCTTATTTAACTTTATTTGCTTAATTGCAGAATTCATTTGGGAGGCGTATTAGAAGAAGGAAGTCAAAATGGAAAGATTGAAGTGAAACCTTCAAGTTACAACGTCGTTACTGAAGATGGAACCTATGACGGTGATATCAAAATTGGTCTCAAGTATATTGGCAATGTATAATATCTTAAAATATTTTCATATATACATTTAAGTTTTTTGTTAATTAATTTAAAAATATTCACCTGCAAACTATTTTCATGAACTTTGATACAGATTTTGGATTGTAAGACACTAAGACCCATACTAGATCAAATGGATAATTTTTCTACTCATACACAGGTACCTCCTTTGAATTCCAATTATATTCAATTTGACACCAATTTCAACTTTAAAGCTCATTTATATAACCCGATAACTTTCCGCTATTTGATAAATGTAAAATTTTGAAGAACTTAAAAAGCATGGCTTCTCTTATCCAATCAAAATAAATTTATTGACACGATACACAAGCCAAGGCCTTTCCAATCTAGCTATCGATGTGAACTCAAGTAGGATCATGAATTTAAATAAATAAAGTTCCCCTACAAATGGCCTGATGGCCTCACTTGAAATCATGTCGATGGGTGGATTTGAAAGGCATTGGCATGTGTATAGTGTCTTTAAATTTCATTGTGAATTGATAAAAGAAGACATGTTTTTTTAAGGCTTTTAAATTTTCACATTTATCTAATGGTGAAAATTTATCAAGTTAAATCAATGAGTTTTAAAAATCAAATTGATTTTAAATTGGGTATTGTGAAATTTATGGACATGGGGTGGAATAGATCTATTTGATCTACTATGGCCCCATAATCTAAAGTTTGCATCAAAGTTCATGCAATCTAATTTGTGGGTATATATATATATATATATCCTAAGAACAGTTCTTCTTAGATTTTCATGCAAACTTTGATCTACAGAAAACCACACACGACTTGATTGATCTAATTTTCCCCTCACTCTCACCTACCCCATGAATTGCACTTGAACTAAATTTGATACTAATTTGACTTTTAAAATCAATTGATCTAACCCAGTTAATTTTCACCATGAGATGAATGTGAAATTTGAAAGCCTTAAAAAACCTGACTTCTTTTATCCAATAAAAATGAAATTTTATAGGTGTCATAGACTAACAAAGCATTTTAAATACACCCAGCCAGAGACTCAAGTGACACCTATTGACCCATTTACACTAAACTTGATATAAACTCGTTCATGTATATATAATAAATTTAAATCCTATGACCCTCACTTACAAATGCCAAAGTACAATGAGGTTGCAATATTATTCTAGCCTAGCTTAATAAAGTTATCTACTTACATGAAAACTCACCTAAGGTAACTCGGTCTTCCTGTAAAATTTTATATTTCAATGGTTCTTCTTTCCCAGGTTGAAGTGGATGAAGCAGAAATACAAGAACCAAGAGAGCGACCGCAACCACAGCCACAACCACTGACTTCTATTCACAGGACTATCTTCAATTTCATTAAAGTCCCATGCTTAAGGTTCCTTTCTCACCTAAATCATGGAAACTCCAAAGCCAACATGGTGCAAGTGTAACCACAGACTCGAGTTGGAGAAATCCAATGGTGAAAAATTTACCTTTATCTAAGTTAAAATTTTAAATAGATAATATTAGTCACGTACATGGACTTTCTTATGTAGACTCGTAGAAAAGTTATTTAATAATCGAATGAGTTATTTGGTTGAATAAATTTTCATTTTTCACCCTCAAAGTATCGGTGTTTCCACTCTCAGTAAGTCAAGAACGACCATTAGTATCATAATTATAGATATGGTTTGCATGTGGGCTAGGTTGGCTCATCTTGGCCTTAGCCTTGGTCCAATCCATATGCGACTCCTGCACATTGTCTTGAATATCGTTACAAGAATATAATCGATTAAAAATAATATTGAGTATAAATATAATTAGGTCAGAAGGGAAATGAATCAAAGATAGTGTTGATATCTATTACATGGACCTAACAAGATGATTGTCAAATGGACTAAGATCCTTTGTTTTATGAGTATTACCAAAATTCTAGTGGGACTAATCATAATCAAGTTGTATTACTTAGGCAAAATCAAAAGTATTCATGTAATTGTATGGATAACACAAGATCACTCGTAAATCTCATGTATCAGTTAAAAATAAGAGTTCAACTTCAAACTTTTAGTCTATTCTCAGAAGTTCTGACCAATTAAGTTATCTAAGTTGATTAAACACACTTGATTTTGCCAATATGATCCACCATGATTGATACCACCAACTATTTTAGATATAGGTTTCAATCAAATTACCTAATATGTTCGAAAGGATTCAATTAAATTTATTTTTAATAAATCATATATTCAAACATATATCTTTACAAGACTATCATAATTATTTTTTATGACGCCATCAATACATGCACATATGAAAGATGTTCCGTTAATGGAGGAATCTCCTCCTTCTCTCCATGAAGAAAATATTTTCACCACAAAATTTTATTTAGAGGTTATTTGCTATTTTCCTAACTGATGAAAAATGAAGAGCATGGAAAATAAGTTTCCATTATCTCTCTTTTTAGAATAAAAGCTCCCCACCAAGAAAACATAAATAATGCATTTCTCTCTTCTTTTAAAGAATTTATTTCTATGGGGAGATAGGAAGTTTTAATGAAAAAAATAGGATTTTTTTTTTTATTTACCAAGACAATAGTTCATTTATGTTTAATGAAAATAAAGATCTTAATAAAAAAACAAAAACATTAAGTTTTTATGGAAATTTGCCGAAAAGCCATCATATAACTTCCACAGGTGATATCCATTGTACTTAAGACACATCAAATGAGACCATGAAGGACTCGAATCTGGCACCTCCCTCTTCCTAAGAAATTACCAGTTAAACTACACGTATGTGGACTCACGAAATTACTTAAACAAATAATCTACCTCTTGAAGTAGATAGAATTCTAGATAATGAGTTGAATTGTGGACCCATCAAAGACAAAGACTTGTAGTTTTCAAACTGGTCGCATTTGAAATTTCCTGTTTAAATAATCGACAACCATGCTTCTTTCTCCTCTTTTCTTCTCCCAAACTATTGACCATTTTAGGCATTTTGGCACCGATTCTGATTTTAGACCCCAATTAAAGTCTCACCATTTTGGCAAAATATTCAAGTGGCCACCTGGCATGTACTAATTCACAACCCTAAATAAGCTACTACACTTGGCTAGACCTTGCATTATGTGGAAAAGGGCCAAGTCCCTCATTGTTTCAGTCATTGATTTAGAGACTTTGAAGCATTAATTTAGGACCAAACACATATTATTGTTGAAAATGAAACAAAATAAAAAAGAAAACACAGTCATTGGACTATCCCAACTCTCAACCCTACCAATTTGGCCTTAGGGTTGACCCGGTGTTCGAAAACTATAAATTCGGACTTGACTCAATATTCCATCAATTCAAGAAATTTGACTGAATTTTTAAAAGCAAATAAAAGAAGTTTGAAAAAAAATTCACCCACTTGCTTGACTCGAACCTTTGTCGAATTTAATCCAACTTGTATTGATTCACCCATGTCATTTCAAGCTTCTTAATAATGGACTGGACAAAACATTTTTCTAGTCTAGGGCTGAAATCGGACCGAGTTGGATCGGATTTTTTAAAATCCAACCTGGCTCAAGTTACTGATATATGGAACCCGACCCGACTCGACTCAAACTTTTGGCCCGGACATCTTGACCAGACCCGACACGAATTATAACCCGACTCAACCCAAAATCCAACCCGACCTGTGTTTGAACTTACTTTAGCCTACTTTTTACCGGGTCGGTTAGATTTGATCAGATCAGGCCGGATTAACTTAAAAATCTCTCAACCCAACCCGACCCAAATTTAATATGGGTTTCTGACTTCTCAACCCGACCCAACCCACTGACCTTACTTTCATAATCCAAACCGCATGATTTCTGGGTCAGGTCATGCGGGTTCAGACCAAAACCCAACCCGAATTTCACCCCTAGTCGATATCAATGTTCAAAATTACCATGAATTATTCCGCTGAGATTAGTCACATCTGTTACTTTTCTTGATAGTAATCGAGAGATTTGAAAGATGATCTTTTTGGGTTTCAATCGTTGAAATCCTTGATTCGGATTACAAAATCGAATCTAAAATTTATCCTCCAATAAAATACAAAACAACAAAAAATGAAAATTTTGGGACAAGGAGACTACATCTCTTCCATTGTCATGGCATCTCCACTCTGAACTTTGTTCCTCCATGTAGGAACTCTCTTTCACCCTATAATGGATCTTTCCTAGGTCTTCACCATTATGTACTTTGGAATTGAATTATTTAAGCATCAATAAATAGAAATTTTTGTGTAAAAGAATATGTAGTTGAGAAAGAGTTCTTCAATATAAATTTGATACCTGCTAGTCCAACTGAAAAACCAACATCTAGATCGATTCGAATTTAACCAAAAAGGGATAATCATCCACAGTGTACACCCTATTTCTTTGCAAACTTAGACATGCCATCATTGAATAAGATGGTGATGGATATATTGAAAAAGTTTTTATTTGAACATAATTTTTTTAAAATTTTTTTTAATTAGATCAATCATGACATATTTTTTAAGACTATAAAGTTTAGAAATAATAAAAGTAATTTAATTCTAAACTTTAAAAACAATTTAAATTGATGAAAAGTTAAAAAACTTAAAAAATTAATTTGATTGATTCAATTAAAATTATTTTTAAGAACTATAGATTCAATAAAAAATCTTTTAAGCAATTGATCATCATCTTCCTTACTAAAGAAAAAGTATTTCTGCACGTGAAGAAAAATTAAATAGCATACATAGAAAACTTGATCTTTATCGTCCATCACACATTGCCAAACTTTGCAAGTTGTAGATAAAAAAAAAAAAAATTCAGATCCTTCACTTACCAAACAATGGCAGAGGAGAAATGACAACTCTCTACTTGGTTTCCGTTTCTGTTTCCTCAATCCCAGAGTTTTCACCGGTTATGAAGGGGAAAAGAAAACCCTAAATCCGATCACTTACCCGACATGGAAACGCCAGTGAATTACAGAGCATTTAACATGGCGACAGCCTCACACATGGTGGGCCTTTCCTTAAAGCTCTTACTGGTACATCTGCAGGCGATTCTCAAATACTCTTTCACCTCCGCCTCTACTTCCGAATCCACCTTCTCCGGCAAGATGGAACAATCCACCATCTCCATATGCTTTCCTGTCTCCACCATCCTCCGAGCCCACACCATCAGGCCCACTTCCTTTCCCCTCTTGCCCTCCACCTTAATCGGCCAGTTGGGTGGCTTCCCCGTAGCCACCTCCACCATCAATATTCCAAAGCTGTACGCGTCAGCTTTGACCCTTGCAATCGTTACACGTGTGAGTGGAACCCTGCGTCCAACGGATACCTTTAATTAATTCTAATTTTTAAATCCCAGCTAATTATTTGTTTCCTTCTGGTAGACATCGCATTTCAACGTTTACGCATGAACTTTTTTTGGTATAGTCCCAATGATTTTTCATGTGGAACGTTCTGTTTCTTCCATTTTTGGGTTGTAGAGAGGGATTTTTGAATGAAGTGATTTTTCGATCGATTTCTGCAAACAAAGTATCAAAATTCATCTACTCTGACTTTTATTAACTCCCGGGACTGATTTAGGCTTCAAAAATCGTATCCAAATAATTAATCCTTTGCACATTTGGCTCGGATTTTTGAACGATATAGTTTTTTCAAGAGATTTTTACAAACAATGTATCAAAATTCATCTACTCTGAATTTTATGAACTCCGGGACTGATTTTAAGTGAAAAAATGTATACTTTTGGGCATAAAAAATCGTACTTAAAGAATTAAGATGGAAGACCATTTTTTATTAATTCTTTGGGTACAATTTTTAAAGTACAAAACTATAGTTTATAAAAGTTGGAGTAGATGATTTTGATACTTTGTTTGTATAAATTTGTCGAGAAATCGTCTTATTTTAAAATCCCTCTCCACAACCAAAAATTGAAGAAACAGAATGTTCCACATGAAAAATCATTCGGATTATGCCCAAAAATCGTTCGGACTATGCCGAATAAGGCCAGCCATATAGACACTGCTATTTTTCGTTAGCAGACACTATATTTCAATATTTTGCTAGAAATTACCATTTTGTCCTTCCATTTTCGCACCCTCTGAACGCGCGAACGTTTTTTGTATATAGTCTGAACGATGTTTGGGCATAGTCCGAACGAACGTTTTTTTGGACATAGTTCGAACGATTTTTCAATTGGAACATTCTATATTTTCCATTTTTGGGTTGTGGAGAATGATTTTCAAATGAAGCGATTTCTCGACCGATTTTTACAAACAAAATATCAAAATTTATCTACTCTGAATTTTATAAATTCTGAGACTAATTTTAAGTGAAAATGGTATAGTTTTGAACTTCAAAAACCGTACCCAAAGAATTAAAAAAAAATGGTATTTCCTCTTAATTCTTTGGGTACTATTTTGAAGCCCAAAAGTATATACTTTTCACTTAAAATCAGTCTCAGAGTTCATAAAATTCAGAGTAGATGAATTTTGATACATTGTTTGCAAAAATCGGTTGAAAAACCACCTCATTTGAAAACCCAAGTCAAACTCATAAAGGTTACAGTTGACAGGGAGGCGGTTTCTAGACCAATTTCTACAAACAAAGTATCAAAATTCATCTACTCTGAATTTTATGAAATGTAGGACTGTTTTTAAGTGAAAAGAATATAGTTTTAGGCTTCAAAAATTGTACCCAAAGAATTAAACCTGTAACATCCTGGGTTTTCAAATGCATTATTATACTGGGTATCATCTATTTTAATTATTAAATTTAAGATTTATAGATGGAATGAAGGTTAGATGGGTAAAAAATTGGGGCAATGACCCAATTAGGATCCAACGGATCACGGATAGAGTTTGATTCTAATTAATTGGGTAAATGTAGTTAATGGGGTCAAATACCCAATTGGGACCAATGGGTCAAGATGAATTGATGCTTAAGGTAAATAGGTAAGGAATTGATCTAATCAGGTCATGTACCCAATTAAGACCTAAAACATGAGATCCACCTCATCAAGTGAGGTGGCATGTGTATGAGGTGGCATGTGAGTGACATGGCCAAGTGGGACCCAAATTCCACCTCATCAAGTGAGGTGGCAAATGATTTAATGCACATGCATGGTCGGCTAACCATAGTTGACTAAGTCAACCATGGATAAGTTCAAAAGGGTTAAGTGAAGTGAGTTGAGTTAAGAAATTACTTAATTAAGGAATAAATTCAAATGGGGTGAGTTGAATTATATTGAGTTGGAAATTAAAATCACTTGAGTTATATGGAAATGAGTTCAAGAAAATTAAGTGAGTCAAAGTGAGTTGGGATTGAGTTCAAGGTGAAAGACAAAGCCCCAAGTGTAAGCCATGCATATTCTTGGTTGACCTAGGGACAAGTATAACCATGTGAAAGACAAGCCCCAAGTGTAAGCCATGGGAAAGACAAAGCCCCAAGTGTAAGCCATACATATTCTTGGTTGACCAAGGGACAAGTGTAAGCCATGTGACAGACAAGCCTCAAGTGTACGCCATGTGTCTCCTTGGATGGGACACATGGGAAAGACAAAGCCCCAAGTGTAAGCCATGCATCCTCTTGGTTGGGAGGCTAGGGCTAGACAAAAGACACACTCACACCAAAACATTGTTGGCCGATCCTTCTCTTAGAGAGAAAGAAGATAGAGTTTCATCTCATCCTCTCCCTCCCTCTTGAGCAAAAGAAATCTCATCTCCACTCCCATATCTCTCTCTCCCTCTCTCAAACTACACTTAACCGATTCTTGTCTCTCTCTCCCGCATTTGGTCTTAACAATTAAAGGGCCAGCAAAGCATCAAGGAAAGAGAGGAATTAACAAAGAAAGGAAGAGTTTGGGGGTTGATTTCAAAGAGACCTCTTTGGCCGAACCCTCCATTAGGAGTTTTTCATCTCAATCTCTCTCCATCTCTCATCATCCTTGGCCAAATTCTCAAAGTGGAACAAGAGGTTGCATTGCCTCTTTTCATCTCTCTCTCTCTCTCTCTCATTTCGGCTCTAGGTTTGAAGGAGGAACAAGGACTAAGAAGGAGAAGGACAGAGGAGCAAAATCAGACCTAAAGAAACGGAGGAGACGCGGAATAGGTACATAATGCTTATCGAGGGTTTGTTGATTAAAAAGAAGCTAAGGGGAACCATGGTTTCGGCTATGGAATGGCCGAAACCATGGGGTCCCATATTGGATGGATAGGATTGGCTAAACCGTTGCAAGCCATGAAGGTGGATATCCATTCGAAGATGGAATATGTTTTGGAACAAATGATCAAAGAGTCGGTATCTATTCAAGGAATGGGTAGGTGTTGAGGACCAACAACCAAGGGATGGAATGAAGAAATATGGATGATGTTTAAAATGTTTTTAAAGAATAAGGAAATAAATTTTTAAGAGGAAGGATTAAGTCTAACATCAAACAAATGAGGACTGATTTCGGGTTTTTATCATCTGCTGGATGAGTGGCGGACGGGAACCCCATGGATGATTTTATGAATCCATGAATGATTGTATGAGTCCATGAATATTTAAACGTTAATTGATTAACTATGGATTGTCAAGTTATGAAATAAAAAGAAAGGAATGATGGTGGACCCGCGGTATTTAAAATAAAATCAAAGAGTGAGGTTCGGCCACGTCGTATGGCCGAACCCCATTGATGGGTCTTGGTGAACATGAACACATCTTAGCCACGTCGTATGGCCAAACCCCGTTGAGGGTCTTAACCGGTTAAGGATTATGATGCGTGAATGCGACTGAAATGAAAGGTTGATTTTAAATTGATATATGTGTATGATTTAAATTGATAAGGTAAAGAGACGTGATTCGCTTTCACGTGACGGTTAGCGACTGTTCGTGCGAAACAAGATAATGACAGTAGATTGGACTTGGGTAGGATTCCTACCTTGTTGAAACACTTGAATTATGTACATGCAATGATTTTTATTTCCATGATTGATGATTTAGTTTTGGTATAAAAAATGCTTATGTTTTAAGAATGGATTTCAAGGCTATTATGTAACTTAATATGAAATAGCATGTTTGCACTCACATCTCATGTATGGCATGGGAGGGAACATATGAGAGGAGTCCACGCTCCATTCGGGGTTTTTGATAAACAACCGTGGGGAGGAATCCACACTGATTCCAATAGACATACGGGAAGAGATGTATGATGTTGAATTGTGAGAGGAGTCCACGCTCCATTCGAGGTTTCCGATAAACAACCGTGGGGAGAAATCCATATTGATTCCAATGGACATACGGGAAAAGATGTATGATGTTGAATTGTAAGAAGAGTCCACGCTCCATTCAGTGGGACCGATAAGACATTCATGGAGAGAGATATATTACGTTTGAAATGTATGAGGAGTCCACGCTCCATTCGGTGGGACCGATAAGGCATTCGTGGGGAGGCATGACAGAAATATTTGATGTGGCGTATTCATCAAGGGGACTACTAATGTGATTTGTGATATGGATGTTGTGGGGGGGAGATCATTGGCATATGACCCCATGACATGGCATTACATTGGCATGATTTTGTTATGACTATCATGCACTGTTTTGGTTTTATCAGCATGATTATGATCTCTATTATCATGCTCTGTTTTTAGGTATTATGTTTTACAAGTACAGCATGATGTTTTGTATCTTGACTTTATACTAATCCTATGTGTATAACCCTACTTGGAATTCCTACTGGGTGCGTTGACTAAAGCCCTACTTCTACCTTAGATGATGATACAGGGAACGGAACGGACGATGAACGCGAAAGGAGCCAAGCTTAGGAGCTTGGGCAGCTTATTGATTATTTTTAAGTTTTAGTTTTGGACAGTGTTTTTGAGTTAATTGCATTTTAGGATTGTAATGACTTAGATATTATTTAGATATGGTTTGACGTTACCTTCGGATATTAAGTTCAGTTAAGTTTTGGGTGATTGACTTCATTGCTAAGTAAATGTTATGGTTGGTTTATGTAATCAAATGATATTTCCGCAATGGGTTCATTCCGCAAGTATAACTTCAATACGTGTGAACTGTTTTAGTGGACTCGGTCCACACACACCTATGGTTAGCCAATTAAGGACCGGTCTTTGGAAGCTCGGACTTAACTCGCGTCGTGGCGTCGCGTTCTCTATCACTCTTTAATAGACTCTCATTTTCGGCGAGTAAAAAAGGGCGAGGCCGTCACAAAACCTTTGCATGTTTGGCTTGAGTTTTTAAACGAGGCGATTTTTCAACCGATTTCTACAAACAATGTATCAAAATTCATCTACTCTAAATCTTATGAACTCCGGAACTAATTTTAAGTGAAAAATGGTATAGTTTTGGCTTCAAAACTCGTATCCAAAAAATTAAGAGAAAACCCATTTTTTTCTTAATTCTTTAGATACGATTTTTTAAGTCCAAAATTATACAATTTTTACTTAAAATCAGTCACATAGTTCATAAAATTTAGAGTAGATGAATTTTGATACTTTGTTTATAGAAATCGGTCGAGAAATCAACTTATTTGAAAAATCCCTCTCCACAACCCAAAAATAGAAGAAACAAAATTTTTGCATGAAAAATTGTTTGGATTATGCTTAAAATTCTTTCAAACTATGTCCAAAAAAACGTTTGTGCGTTCAGAGGGTACGAAAATGAAAGGGCAAATGATAATTTCCAATAAAACATTAAAATGCGGTGTCTGCTAATAAAAAATAGTGGTGTCTATATGGCTAGACTTTTTAAATTTCTTATAAATGGTGAAGATAAAAGGACTTACCTTATTTGATGAAAAAAAGATGTACATGAAAACATCTTCCTTCATAAATTGATTACTAGCTTTTTGAAAAAAAAAATGATTAGTGGACTAAATGCTTGTGTAATACCCTGCTCCAGACTAGGAGTGTTTTAGCTTAATAATCTTGTTTAGACCTGTTAATCTCGAAGATTACAGTTAGGACTTAATGAGAAGCCCAGGTATGGCCCAATCCGAACTCGAATGCTCAGTGATCCATCTCATCCAGTTGGAGGGGCAAAATGGTAATTTACGCTTATTGTTATTATTTTATAATTTGTGTTATTATGTGATTATTATTGGTTGATATTATTCTTCTTAATCAAGGATTTGTATTTCTGAATTTAAAATAATTTTATTTTCAGAAAATGGTATTTAAAACCGCTCGTAAAAACCCCGAAAGGGAGAAATAATTATTTTAAATGGTTTTGGAAATGAAATAAATTTTGAAACAAGTATAGTATGTTAGACCATTTTAAGTATGGTCTACTTATTCTTTCAAACCCCAAAATGAGGTCTCTAAGTTGTTTTATTTAACATTTGTTTAATTAAGTAAATAATATTAAATTGTGATTTTTATTTAAATCAATAGTTTTTAGCAAGTTTTAAATCCCCAAATTTTTATGGTGATTAGAGTTTTTAAAACCCAACTTATCTATCTGGTTGGATCGAATTTTTGAGCCTTTGAAATCACGTGTTTAGTTAAAAATCAGATTTTCATCAAATAAAGGACTTATTCGCAAAATCAATTTTTGTAGAGGATTGAATTGCAACCAGACTACCGAACAGTGTAACCACTGTTCAGGACGTCAGCTTCGGCTGCATGCAGTGGCCGATGGCCCCCTTTCTTCAGGCTAAATTTCTATAAATTGGCCTCAGTTCTACTGGATTAACTCCCTTCAAATCTTCATCTCTCCCTCTCAGTCTATCTCTCAGCTGAAACCCGACCCTGCTGACCCTCTCTGCTTCTCTGTTCTTCCCAGTTTTTAGTTACCGTAGCTTAAGAGGAAAGTTTTTCAAAAGATCAGATTTTTAGCCCAGGAACTCGAGTGAAGGTAACCACTGTGTTCCTCTTTCAATTCCAGTCGGTTTAGAATAAAGAAAAACCAGTTTTGGCTAAGATTTGAGTGTGTAAAACCATTTCAAAGTTTAAGGAAAAACCCGATTTTAGTGTACCAGTGTGTTTTTAGTGCTAAAATCGGATGGCCTACCGAGCTTCAAAGCTCCAAACCTCTCCCTATGGAAAGAGGACTCCCAGAGGAGTTCATCGGACCGGCTAGATGTGGAAACCGAATCCGGGAAATCCACTGTTTCATGATTCGTACTTCACATAGTGTCTGCCATTGTGCAGACAGTGAGGAAGACGACTCTCGGACGGTCTGAGAGTCGATCTTCGAACGGTCCGAGAGGACCCCTCGGACGTTCCAAGCTTCACCCGAAGCCCAGAAACGCTTGAGGCTAGCCTAACTCGCCCGGATGATCCGAGCTGAGTTCGGAAGGACCGAACCCCACTCGGACGATCCGAGCCCTACTTCGGATGTTTCGAGACACTAGACTCACCGAGACCAGTTTTTCTCTGTTTTAATCGGTTCGGAAGGACTTCGGATGATCCGAGACTCGATCTTCGAACGATTCGAAGTCAGACCTCAGTCCGAGATCAGTACCTAGTTTAGACAGTTGTTTGGATGATCCGAAGCCACAGTATCTGATTCCGAAGCTTGTTCCGAGGGACCCAGTTTTTGAAGTGTCAAATTTTATTTGATTGTTGATAATGCATGTGATGTTAGTACCCCATTGTTAATATAAAAATGTATTAATCCTCTTATCTTATTACTATAGTGTATATGCTATTGTATTCACTTCCAGGCCGATTCTATTGGTCGGGCACTGAGTGATTTCACTTCCAGGCTGACGCTATATTGTCGGACACTGAGTGATCTCGAGGCCTTACTCAAAATGTCAGATCTGGTCCTATTCGGAAGACAACCGAGAAGTGACCCGAGTATCTAGACCTAACTCAATAAGTCAATCTGGTCAATGCCCAGAAGACAATATGAGTTTTGGACTGAGCACCTTATTATATTATATCTTGTGGATTATTGTAAATTAAAAATGATAGGAACCAAGTAGGAGATTCAATTCCATGTACCTTGGATATTTTTGGGAAAACATGTATAATTTCGAAATACTACTTGTGTGTATGTATTTGATACTATGTATGATGATTTATGATTGATTGTACACTTGTTTGCTTGTTGAACAGAGACCGCGATACCACACATACGGTGAGGGAACTTAACTTTGCAGTTAAAATGTAAACAGGTTTTGTTATTTGAGATGGATCTTGAGCAATGAGTGGTTTCAGATTTGATGAACCCACTCATGTGCCTAGACTTGATGCACTGTTGTAAGAAGTGTTTATGGTAATGGTGAATGATATGATGTTGATCATATGAATTGTGAAATACTGCTTCTACATGCATTTTACTATTGAACCATCACCGAGGGTGTCGGTTACATCTACTGGACCAGGTGGGTCGACAGTGACTGGCAAGGTGTGTCAGTACCGGTTTTGAGGTGTATACCGGAGATGTACTTGTAAGGAGGTATTTTGACCGTGTCGGGACTTAATACTATTGGTGTCAGTATAGTATCTGGGGGGTTACATTGGATGACAGCAGTAATGGAAAGATGATGGAAATAATGATGAGATATTACTTAATATTGTGAATTTATTATCAAGCATGAGATGTTATATTGCAACTGTTGATTATTTGCTAACTTGTTGTTTACTTAACTGCACTGTTATATTTCCTTCACTGGGCTAGTAAGCTCACCCCACTTACCTTTCAGGAGATCAACCCGATGATATGAAGCTTAGCGTGGATAAGCTGCGACGTTGCTTGGGGATTCCCACTGAAGGGAATACCCTTGTCTTTGCTCTTTGGTTCTTGGAACCATTTGCTTTTGTAATGTACCAGATGTGATGCTTAGTCTGTTTGAATGTTATGTATTGAAGACTACCATGTATCTGTAGTTACTCTTATGATGTTTTAATGATAATTCAGTATTAGAATTATGTGATTATGTTATGTGTTTACTGTTGTGCTTTTATTGGATAGACTTATGGTATATATTTGAGTTCACATGTTTAGATCATGTGTGATCTTTGGGCCCAACTGTTGATCCGGCCTAGTTAGAATACTTGAAGTGTTGTCTTAGCTTTCAAAAAAAAAAAATCAGTCCCGTTCTGGACCCACCTTTCAGATCAAGACGTAACAGCTTTGGTTGAAAACATGAAGTCCTTTGAAGCGCTAGGTTAGAAGGTGATCATTCTAGGATTTAAAGTCACCAACAGTCATGGCCCCAGCAAATGCAAAAAGATGGGAACGGCCCCCACCTATTGAGCAACTTACCTAAAGTCCAAAACGAACGCGTGGAGTGTACGGCAGCCGCGTTGCCAAATGGAGGGCGAGAGACTAAAGCTGGAAATAGAAATTAATTATCTTCTAAAGTAAATAAAAGTTAAGCTCGCTACGTTTTGACTTAGTTCTTGATTTTAATTTACAATTCAACTCTTTTGGGTTATTTTTTTTATCGGTTACTCTCCATCCACTTATTTATTGTATCTGAATTTGGAGATTTATATATATTTGTAAAATTAGTTTTACCTCCTATATAAAATAAGAATACTTATATTAAAAAAATATTTTTAATAAAAGAATTAAAAGTTAACCATAATATTTTTAGAATACACATTTTCACAAAAGAGAATTTTTTTCATTTAACATGAGAATTCAATTTTTTTTTTTATTTTTTTTACCTTTCCAACCAACACAGAAAGTAGAAAGGTAAAACAAAAATTTCAAAATAAAATTGAATTCACTTGAACTCCTTAATTATCAGGTAATATTAGTATTTTCGAATTCAGATACAGTTGGACTGAGAATAAAAAAAAAACTCTTCTCGGAAACAAATATCCACTCCATTTCTCATGAAGTTACCAGTCATGTTCTGAACCTTAGAATTAGTCCGATAACAACTGAGACGAGTGGACACCTTTCATCGTAAAATAAAATATTATTATTTTTGTAAAAGCAGCACATGCATGTAAAGTGTAAAGGGAATCTCTCAGACGCATCTATCAGCCTCTTACTTGGTGGTAATAGCAACGACTTTCGGCCACAACAAGACGACGACTTTGAAATACGAATGATTGAAGAAGAAAATAATAATAATAATCATAAACAAACGATTAAACGAAACAAAAGGAGACGTAAAGAACGAGTGAAAAAAGAAAAATACCAAAGCAATGGAAGTGAAACCTCCTCCCGTTGATGGCGGCCCTTCTTCCTTCCCTCTTCCTTCAGTCAAACCCATCTCTCCCTCCTTAAGTCCAACCAACCCCCAATACCTTAACCCTAATCCCAAGCAAATTCCTTCTCTCTGCTTCCCTCGCTCACCTTTCAATCCCAGCCGTCTGTCATGGAACCAGCTGTCCAAGCCCTGGTTTCAGCCGTCGCTAGCTTCATCGGCATCACGCTTATCTTCGGATTAATCATGTTCCTCTGCCGTAGAAGGAAGCCCAGCGGCCGTTCGATAGAGCAGCATCCGTACGCCGCCGCCAGACGCAGAATTCCAAAACCGTCATCGGCCGTGTCCAACGGCTTGGATGAGAGTGCTTTCTTCGATCCCTCCATCAGCCGCATCTCCATGGCGGAGCTTCTCGCCGCCACGAAGCACTTCGCCGCCGAAGGCATCATCGGCGACGGCAGCTTCGGATTCGTCTACAAGGCACGGCTCAACAACGGCGTCACGGTAGCCGTCAAAAAGCTGAACCGAGAGGCGTTCCAAGGCTTTCGAGAGTTCCGTGCCGAAATGGAAACCCTAGGCCGGATTCGTCACTCCAATCTGGTGAAGATGCTCGGCTACTGCGTGGCGGGAGAAGACCGCGTCCTCATATATGAGTTTGTCGCCCGAGGCAGCCTGGACCAGTGGCTCTACGACACGTCATCGTCTCGATCCGGACAACCGCAGTCGTTGGATTGGAAGCTGCGGAAGAAGATCGTGAAAGGGATCGCGTCTGGGCTCTGCTACTTGCACGAGGGCTGCGAACCTCGCATCATACACAGAGACATAAAGGCGAGCAACGTTCTTCTGGACCCCGATTTCGAGGCTAAGATCGCTGATTTTGGATTGGCGCGTCGGATGGACGGGTCCCACTCACACGTGTCAACACAGGTGGCGGGGACCATGGGGTATATGCCGCCGGAGTACAGGGACGGGGTAACGATTGCAACGGTCAAAGCTGATGTGTACAGCTTCGGGATATTGATGGTGGAGGTGGCGACGGGGAAGCCGCCCAACTGGCCGATTAAGGTGGAGGGCGAGAAGGGGAAGGAGGTGTGCCTGATCGTGTGGGCTCGGAGGATGGTGGAGGCGGGAAAGCATATGGAGATGGTGGATTCTTCCATCTTGCCGGAGAAGGTGGATTCGGAAGTAGAGACGGAAGTGAAAGAGTATTTGAGAATCGCCTACAGATGTACCAGTGAGAGCTCGAAGGACAGGCCCACCATGGGTGAGGCTGTCGCCATGTTAAATGCTCTGTAGCTCACTGGCGCTTCCATGTCGGGTAAGTGATCGAATTCAGGGTTTCTCTTTTCCCCTTTCACAACCAGAGAAAACTATGGAGTCTGGATTGAGGAAACAGAAACAGAAACCATGGTAGAGAATTGCCACTTCTTCTCTCCATTCTTTGGTGGTACTCGTCGAGGAAAAAAAATGCAGCAGCAAATGGATGGGTACTGTCAAGTGAAGGGGCTGAAAAAAAATATTTTTTTTACTACAACTGGCAAAAGTTTTGGCAATATGTGATGGATGGTAAAGACTCAAGTAGAGGGGGGATAAATTTCCACTCTGTATATTTATATTAACTTTTTTATTATTTTTGTTTTGAAATTTAATAATATGATGCCGAGCTCACACAGACAGAAAGTTCAAATGAAGAATAAATGTTATACTCTTTAAATGTTATGCTATTTAATTTTTCTTTTCGTGCAGAATAAGTGAGAATACAATTAATTAATTTAAACAGATTTTAAATTAATTAATCCCAACCACTTAAGCCGCCCAGTGCTCCCACAGGTCGTCCGTCGGGTCGGGTCAAAGTACTCTCATGGAGTGCAAATTATTTCCAGGCCACTGAGAATTGCGAGGCAAAAAATGCGGTTGATACGTTGCTTATCGGCCATAATATTGCAGGGAAATGAAGAATGCAGCAAATTGACCGCTAGAGACGGACGACGGAAAGATGTAAATAAGGTGTGTTAGGCATGTAACAATTGACACATTGCATTGTGTCTGGGTGTGCTCTTCTGGATGTGAATACAGTATTGTCTGGTAAATGCAATTGGATTGAGTTCTTTTTTCTCGTTTTGCAATTCAATTTTTCTGAGTTCTTAATTTCGATTTGAGTGAGACCTTCAGCAGCTTTTGAGTATTGCAAAATTTTGAACCGTTGCATTATCTGTTTTTGTTTTAGGCGTGTCAGATACAGTTGGAGTCAATTTAACTTGCTTCCTATGTATAAAGGTTGGTCATCTTGACACGGGAATACTCTTTTAGTAGACACGGATTTTTTGAATTTTCCACTTTGCCCTCCATCTACAGAAATCAGCTCACTTTTTCAGTGAATCGGTTCACTCATCGATGCACTGTCCGATGCAAATGAGTGAACCGATTCACTGAAAAGTGAACTGATTTATGTGTAAATGATCCGGTTGGTGCACCGATTTAGACTCTCAAGAAATCGGTACATCGATTTCCAGGTCATTCGGTCAGTGCACCGATAAGTGAACCGATTCACTGAAGAATGAACCAATTTATACAAATGGATGATGGACAAAATAAGAAGTTCACTAAAACCTTTGTCTCCTAAAAAATAATGCTTGTGTTAGGATGGGCACCCATAATAAATTAATATTTTGTATATATTACTATGTATTACAGTTATAGTGTTTTGTCCTATAATTTTTTTAAGACAAATTTAGTAGAGAAATGAGTTCATTTTGTCATTTTAACGGTAAGAATAAATTTCAAATGATGCTTCTGAGACAATATAGGACCACTTCTTAAAAATTCAAAACGTTTATTCATTTTTAAACATAGAAATACATGAATAGATAAATAATTTAGTATAAAATATAAAAAAGAATCATTATTTCCTAACAGTATTTCTCATGAAACTTTCATGTGAACTGTTAATGAATGCTACCTAAGTCCACGTGGATTAGTGGATTTGAAAGATCTTGACTTGCATGTGATATCTATAGAATGTTGTCATGATTGTGTAAGAGAAGGTGTGTTTTTTAAGATCATTATAACTTTACACTTATTTAATGTTGAAAATTTATTAGATTATGTGAATAGATTTTAAAAGTCAAATTATTATCAAATTTAATCCAAGCGAAATTCATAGAGAGTAGGTGATGTTAGAGAGAGGAGAATTGAATAAATTAGGTCTACTGTTGACACCAAACACAAGCCAACAGTTCCTTTATCATTATGATGATGACATAGTGTATATTTCTTTTGGTTTTATAAAATTATTTAACCCGCAATTAGATAAATCAAATCAGAGAAATGTGATTAATTTTATATACTTTCTAATCAAGTACCTTTTATATTTCCATCTAATGATGGGTGGGAAACCATTCCCCAGCCGATGTGGAGAGTCCCACATCGGTTAGGAAGGGAGAGAGGTGAGGGTGTATCAGAGGCCAAGCCCACTTAACTAGTAAGACGCGTTTTGGGCCCGGCCAGGTGGGCCCGCGCCCAAATGCAAAACCGTGCGGGTTAGCTGTGTGCGAGGTCCCGAGCGGACAATTTCTTGCTGAGTTGAACCCTAAGCCCTGTATGTGGGTCGGGTCGTTACAAATGGTATCAGAGCCTCAGTTCAACTCTCGGACTGTGTGGGCCTTTCCTCCTTCCCTGGTGTTGTTGAACTAAGTCGAGTCGAGCTGGGGGCGGCTCAAGGCTTAGTGGGGGTGATTGTGAAACCCTTCCCCAGCCGATGTGGAGAGTCCCACATCGGTTAGGAAGGGAGAGAGGTGAGGGTATATAAGAGGTCAAGCCCACTTAACTAGCAAGATGTGTTTTGGGCCGGGCCAGGCGGGCCTGGGCCCAAAGTCAAAACCGTGCGAGCTAAATATGTGCGAGGCCCAGAGCGGACAATTTCTTGCTGAATTAAGCCCTAAGCTCTGTATGTGGGTCGGGTCGTTACAATGGGTCTAATACTTTCACAAAATTTGAAATATATATATCTTTATGTTTAGAAATTGATGAACAATGGACCATACATGTCTTAATTACTATCATTTGAAGTCATCTTAATCATTATGATGACAACATAGTATCATTCATCTATTAATTGATGTTATATATTGGTAGTTGATGCTTCAAATATATATAAATTGATATATTGAATGTGCATTAATATTATAAGATTTCTGATTTAGGCACTTCTTTTTAATAGAGAAATGACTAAATGTAAGCATAGATTTTGCATATTTACTATCTACGGAAAAAGTTTAATATTTTAAAATTGCAAATTTCATCAAAAGTACTTAGATGGACTTGAATCTAATTTCTCTTTAAAAATAAGGATATTTTTTTGTCTTTTGCATTTATGTATCATTTAAGTAATGGAAAGTATAACGAGTATCTCAAAATTGAGAGTGCTTACAAGTTACAACATATCATGTTTTTACGTGCATTTTTCTCATTCCAAATGGTACAATTAATCTTAGTGGGCCAATAATTAGACTTCAGGTCTAGCCTTTGATATGTTTGAGCCGCAATTTTTAGGCTCAAGCCGGCCATAAATTAAATGCTCAATTCTATTTTTCTCGTATTAGAGTTCTAAGACTTCCAAGTTTTCAAGCCAAAATCGCAATCTTTGCGGTTGATGATAATTCTCCTTTAAAATTTTTGAGGTAAAACATCCAAAAGGAGGGCTCCTATGGATTTCAAGAGTTCATTAAAATTCTTTGAAAAGCACTTTTCAATCGACCACAACAAATTAAGTAAGAAACAAAATTAAACTTTTCACCCTAAACCAATGAGATGTAAGATTTTCATTGAAAAATTTATGAATTGACAAATAAGCAAATTGTAACGATCCGATCTACCCATCATTTTTTGCCTGCTTTCGGCTCTGACCTACACAATATTGTCTCTCTTTGAGTTCTGACCCATCTCTAAGAAAATGTTATATGCTGGTTGGAGTGTGTGTTCCTCGTATATTCTAGGATCTAGACTCTCCTCCAAGTGATGTGGGACAATTTGCGTTTAGTATGAATTAGCGCACGCACCGGCTCCAGCCTAGTGCTTCAATCACAATCCCTGACTCCAACCTAATGTGTCCATCACAATCTTCCACCAAGGAACAAAAGTCGTCCTATTCTAGACTTTGATATCATCTATAATGATCTGGTCCACCTGACATATTTTTGTTCGTTTTTTACTTTTATCCACGCTGTTTTGTCTCCCTTTAGGCTTTGACTCATCTACGAGAAAACATCATATACTAGATAGAGTGAACGTGAATTCCGCATATATCTCAGGATCTGAACTATCTTCTAAGCGATGTGGGACAATTTCTGCACACCACCAACTAGAACACGTACTAATTCTTGTTAATGTATTGAAAAAGTCTTGAGTGGGAGAATCAATCATTGTTATTGAATATAAACGTTGGCTAATATATAGCCTTACAAGAGCATGAAATCAGATAACAAACAAGCCACGTTAACACCTCCTAACGTGGTAGATGACTAAGTCAAATAAACACCTAAATAATTGGCACTACTAACAAACTGCAACAGAACTTTCCTAGTGCCTAAGAAATAGAACAACTTTAAACAACCAGGTCAATGATAGATATTTCAACATCCTCCCTTAAATTGCATCCTAAAGATCAGTTTACCACAGACTCACAACAGACTCCAAGAAATCCACGCAGCTTTATGAAGTCATCACCCTTCAATGGTTTGGTTAAAATATCAGCTACTTGTTCTTGACTTTGACAGTGAACAAACTCCAAAATATTTTCTCTTGCTAAGTCACGAAGAAAATGAAATCTCACATCTATATGTTTGCTTCTCCCATGCATCACCGGATTCTTTGACAGTTTAATTACGGAGCTGTTGTCACAATAAATTACCATTGAATTTTTCTGAGGACAACATAATTCTTCAAGTAGTCTTCTTAGCCAAACACCCTGACAAGCACAAGCTGCAGCTGCAATGAACTCAGCTTCAGTGGTTGACAATGTCACCACTGGTTGCTTCTTTGAAGACCAGGGCACAACACCTGAACTAAGTTTAAAAACATAGCCCGTTGTACTCTTTCGATCATCTAAATCTCCTGCGTAATCACTGTCACTAAAAGCAATCAATTCCTCAGATTTTTCCCTCTTATAAAACAACCCCAAATTTGTTGTTCCTTTGACATAACGAAGCACTCTTTTTGCAGCTTGAAGATGTGATGTTGTTAGTGATTCCATGTATCTGCTAATAAGACTAACTACATACATTAAGTCTGGTCGAGTGGCTGTAAGATACATGAGACTACCCACAATTTGTTTGTAGAGAGTAGCATCCACTATACTTTCACTTGAGTTATTTACCAGCTTAACTCCATGAACAATTGGACTCTGAACTGCATTGCTGCTCGCCATTGAAAACCTCTCTAGAATTTCAGAAGCATATTTTTTTTGTCCAATGAAGATCCCTTTGGTTGTTTGTACAATCTCTATTCCAAGAAAATATCTCATTTTTCCTAAGTCAGTCATATCAAACTCCTCCATCATAGATTTTTTAAACTTTGTAAACATGTGCTCATTATTCCCAGTAAATATAAGATCATCAACATAAAGGCAGACAATCAGAAAATTACCTCCCTCATCTGTTTTAATGAACAAGGTATGCTCGTAAGGACACTTCTTGAAACTTTCCTTCATGAAATAGGACTCAATTCGGCTATACCAAGCTCGAGGAGCTTGCTTGAGACCATAGAGTGCCTTCTTGAGTTTGTACACTTTTTGATCTTGTTCCTTCTTCTCATACCCAGGAGGTTGTTCTACATAGACATCTTCATTGAGCTCTCCATGCAAAAAGGTTGATTTCACATCAAGTTGGTAGATATTCCAACCATGTTGAGCTGCCAAGGCAATGACTAGACGGATTGTATCAAGTCGAGCCACAGGGGCAAACACTTCAGCATAGTCGATTCCATATCTTTGGTTATACCCCTTTGCTACAAGACGAGCTTTGTACTTGTCGATTTCCCCATTCTCCTTGAGCTTAGTTTTGAATATCCATTTTACTCCAATGGACCTCTCTCCTACAGGTAAATCAGTGAGTGCCCAAGTGTTGTTTCTCTCGATAGCTTCAATTTCTGCATCCATAGCTTTTCTCCATTTTTTCTCCTTGATTGCATCATCAAAGGCTACTGGGTCACTATCCATGTACATGGCAAAATGAGTCGTGGATTCTTCTTCTTCTGAAAACTCATCACCACTGACATAATCTTGCATCCAAGCTGGCTGTCTTCTTGCTTCAGTAGCACGAGTTCTTGGTGGAGAAGCCTCATCCGCATGGATTCTTGGTGGAGGGGCAGCAATGTTTTCTTCTACACGACTGGACTCTCCTTCATCAATTTCTTCCTCATATGTGGCATGACGAGGGCTCATGTTTACATGTGCTTGTCCATCATTATCTTCAAAATCAACAGGCTCAATAGGAACTAATTTTTTATTGTAGCTTTCATTCCATTCCCAGCCTTGGTCTTCATCACAATGCACATCTCGGCTAATTATGATTTTTCGAGTAATTGGATCATAAAGCCTGTATGCTTTAGATTCTTCACTAACTCTGAGGAGCACACACTTCATGCTTTTGTCTTCAAGTTTGCTTCTCTTATGATCTGGTACATGAACAAAAGCTAAGCATCCAAAAATACGAAAATGCTCAACTGATGGTTTATGTCCACTCCAAGCTTCCTCTGGTGTTAGATTCTTCACTGTGAATGTTGGACTACGATTCAGAACATGTACACTCCAGTTTACTGCCTCGGGCCAAAAAAATTTTGGAACTTTCTTCTCTGCTAGCATGCACCGAACCATATTCATAATGGTGCGATTTTTTCTTTCTGCAACCCCGTTTTGCTGTGGGGTGTAGGCAGCTGTAAGCTGTCTGCGAATGCCATTCTTCTCACAAAAAGTAGTGAATTCATTTGAAGTGAATTCACCACCACGATCAGTACGGAGACACTTAACATTTAATCCAATTTCCTTTTCAACAGCATTCTTAAATTTCACAAAAAAATCAAAGGCCTCTAATTTCTCATGTAGAAAATAAGCCCATGTTTTTCGGCTGAAATCATCAATAAAGGTAAGCAGATACCTTTTTTTGCTGTTTGAAATGGGATTGATAGGCCCGCAAATATCGGAATGGACTAGCTCCAATGCTTGAGCAGCTCGCCATGTACTTTCCTTTGGAAATTCATCTCTGTGGTGCTTGCCCAACATGCAATCCTCACACAACTTTGTTGGAGACTCGAGTTGAGGAAGTCCCTTCACCATCTTCTTTTGCTGCAACGTTTTTAGTCCTCTAAAGCTTAAGTGGCCATATCTGCTGTGCCATAACCATGCAGTGTCTGGTGTGGTGGATGCAAAACAAGTCTGGTCATGAGTTGGATTTTGTGTGTTAAGAGAAAACATCCTGTTTGATGACATTTGTGCCTGAACAATGAGACCTTTTGTAGGATGGAAAATCTTACACACGTGTTGTTGAATGAATACAATGAGCCCCTTCTCTTGTAGTTGACCAATACTTATGAGATTGTTCTTCAACCCAGGTACATAGAAAATGCCAGTGATGGTTTGCAAACTTCCATTCAAGGTAATTTTGATATTACCTTTTCCTTTCACTGCTAGGCTTGTGTTGTTTCCCAATTTGACTTGCTCTCTGAAAGTCTCATCAATTTGAGAAAATAATCCTTTGTTTCCACACATGTGGTTGCTACACCCTGAATCCAAGTACCAAATATCATGGTGATTGGATTCCTTGATCTCCACGTAAGCCATCAGCAACATTTCTTCTTCTGCTGCAGTAAAATTTGATTTGAAATCCTTCTCTCGTTTCGGACATTCGGATCGAAAATGCCCCAATTCATGACAATGATAGCATTCAATTGTTGATTTATCAAAATTACTTGATCGGCCTCTACCTCTTCCGCGTCCTCGAGGGCTGCCACGTCCCCTTCCTCTTCCTCCTGAGGTTCCTTCATGAAAAATCTGTAAAGCTTGTTCCTCGATCACATGGCAGTTCATGCGTTGTTCATGAACTAACAAGCTGCTTTGAAGTGCATCAATTGAGAGACTGTCTATGTCATTTGACTCTTCTATAGAGCAAACAACATAATCATACTTGGCTATCATTGACCGAAGAATCTTTTCGACAACAGTTATATCCTCCATCACTGCTCCATGTATGCGCATCTTATTGGCCACTGTAAGAGTTCTAGCAAAATACTCATTTACAGATTCTCCTCCCTTCATATGCAACATCTCAAATTCCTTTCGAAGGGCTTGAAGTTGTGCTCGCTTTACTTTTGCTGTACCTTGATACTTTTGCTTCAATGAGTCCCATATGTCTTTGGATGTATCTCTCTTCAGAATTGTTTCAAGAATGAATCTGTCAATGGCTTGAAACAGATAATTCTTGGCCTTTAGATCCTTGAGTTTCTGATCCTCCACCTCTTTCGCTTGTGCAGGTGTTGCTCCTTCTGCAAGGCTTGGAACTCCATGCTCCACTAAATGCCAGTACTCCTTTGACCTCAAAAAGTTCTCCATCAGCATACTCCAGTGGTTATAGTGACCATCAAAACGAGGAATAGCTGGTTGAACAAAGTTGCTTTCTGTCGTCATGTCTGCTTGCTGCTGCAAGACGTCAAGCTGCTGCTTCAATGATTGTGATCAGGCCCTGAGTGGCTCTAATACCACTTGTTGATGTTTTGAAAAAGTCTTGAGTGGGAGAATCAATCATTGTTATTGAATATAAACGTTGGTTAATATATAGCCTTACAAGAGCATGAAATCAGATAACAAACAAGCCACGTTAACACCTCCTAACGTGGTAGATGACTAAGTCAAATAAACACCTAAATAATTGGCACTACTAACAAACTGCAACAGAACTTTCCTAGTGCCTAAGAAATAGAACAACTTTAAACAACCAGGTCAATGATAGATATTTCAACAATTCTAACCTGTTGTGTCCATCCATTGTTGGTTTGTTTGGCCATTAGATCCCTCACAATGCATTGCAAATATTGGAACCCTTTTTTGTTGTGATCTTGGGCACAAATCTTCAGCAAAATTGTGGTACTATTTCACCAATCAGCGACCAATCCATTTAGATATAATTATACAATGAGGGGTTGTAGATCACATTGGATATCACTCAAGTATTTATCTCTGCAAACATTGAGATGTCACTGCTAAAGGTGATCTGCTTCTTAGCTTCTCTCCTAAAAAAATCTTCGTACAAAGATAAAATCTGTAGATATTGGCAATATATCGACGATATATATCTGTCAATTTTGTTAAATATTGTTGATTTTTAAAAAAAAAAAAATTATTTTAGTGGTGGGTTCAGGCTGATATCTCGACCAATATTAATGATTTCAATTTTTTTTTCTTTTCAAAAGTGACTCTCCTTTTATTTTAGAGAGATCTCGATTGATATCGGCCATATCCGTCGAGATCACCTTTTACCAATATTTTGCTCCTGCTCCTAATCTCTACATCTTCTTCTTGTGCTACTATTAATTTTATTAGTGGGGTTAACCGAGATTTTTTTCCTTCGTCTGCTTTTCTCTACAAGACAAAACCCATTTTATCATATCAACTTTTTATTACCCGTAAAAATCAATCTTCCACTGGAGAAATCAAGCTTTTCAATAGTCTTTTTTTCTTGAACATGAAATTTTCTGTACTATGTTTGAATGGAAAGAAGTGAAGAGATTTTTTTTGAGTAATTTTCTTTGATTCTCTCTGATAAGAGAAAGTGGACCTCAAAAGATGCTAAATTTTTATCTTTTAAGAGAAAATTCTGTTGTATACAATCCATCACTTGGGGCACATGGTAATATTTTTATTTATTTATTATTATTATTTTTTTAATGTTGGATTAGTATATCATTCAAAAGAATACCCAAAGAAAAAATTTACAAAGAATCTCACAGCCCGGGCCAGGCCAAAAGCAGTCACCAAATGCAAGTCAGAGAAAAAAGGATCATAGTCCTTTGAAACAAAAGAATAGCGGCCAAACCAACAGACACAAAAAATGGCCCAAACGATAAAAATATTTTTATTTTTTAGAGATTAATAAAATATAATTGATAGGATTGGAAGTTTATTTAAATCCCAGCATGTATACCAAATTTAAGTAAAAAAATCAAATCTTAGTCACTAAATTTTGATGGTCAAACATCATTATGTGTTATTGCTTTTTTGTTAAATATGTCCAGTGATTTTAACTATTAAGATTAAATGAATAAAATTTGAGTTTTCAACTAAAATTTAGTTTACATACCGAATTTTTAATATGTTTTCAGTCCCACAAGATATTTTTCTTTTAAAAGTTCATGATAATTCTAAAAAATAAAAAGATCTAACACACAACTTATATATTTTATTAAATTCATCACTTTAGTCTATTCAAATCATCAATATCCAGCTAATGCTCAAAAAAAAAAAAATCAATATCCAGGTGAATTTTTATGACTGAATGTATCCTCACGTCTCACTTGTAGGGGACTTTATCCTATTATTCTTTCGGAACATGTGTACACCTCTCTATATAACAAACACACGTAATGGATTTAAGCGATGAAGAATAACCCATGAGAAATGGTTTAAAGAAATTGAATGTGAATCGAATTCAAAACCTCCCAAGATGAAAAGGGTTTCTTAACTTTTAAACCAACCACTCTGGGTTCAAGAGAAAATTAATTGATAGAAGTTTTTCTAACTTCTGAGGAGATTTTTTTTTACTTTAAATTTTCTTTATCCAGACTCAGCAAGTTGAATACAATGAAAATGAAAAAAGAAATATAAAGTGAAAAACATCTCTTAGTGGTCTTCACTTGCACAAATTTTGGTACTCCTCACTTACATTAGTTCCTGTTCTATAAACTTTCGTGCTCCTTCACTTCGAGTCATCATTTTAAAAGGGTTGAGTCAGCAACATCAATTGAAAAAGTCACTAAAGTAGACATGACTTGTCCCAAACAAACCTTGAAATTCAGCTTAAATCGAGTTAATATTTTATTTCCTCAAATCTTTATTTATTTAAAAAATGATAGTAGGGTTGTTAGTGGCTGAACTTGATCAGATTGAAAAATTAATACAATTAGATATGTCTTGTTCCAATATAAAGTTCTCTGTATGATCATTTGACCAAAGATGAAATGTTGACTTGCACAAAGATGATGACATGTTTGGACAAGGTTAATAAAATTGACCGGTTGACATACTGATGCATTTTTTTAGTTTAACATTTTCGATCATTTTATAATTTTTTTTGAATTTCAGGTCTAAGGTTTTGAAAATAATTTAATCAAATAATATTCAGTGCATATGAAATTAATGGAGATATTTTAATGTGATTGACATAATTTGTAAAGTGTCATATGATTTTCTAAGAATTTTCTAAAAATATAATAAAAGTCGGGTTTTTCTAAGATACTTACCAATTTTGAGTTTTTTGTGGAAAAACTGAATGAAATGATATATAAATATTTTCACAATTAAATGAAGAACCTTTAATGTGATTGATATAGTTTTTAGAGTCTTTTTGTAATATCTTCCAATATTTTTGTAGAATTCAGAAATTTTTATAATAAAAAAATTATAAATTTGAAGAGCCTTTAATGTGATTGATATAGTTTTTAGAGTATTTGTGTAATATCTTCTAATTTTTTTATAAAATTCATAACTTTTTACAATAAAAAAGTATAAATCATAATAAAAAATACATGTCACTGGAGATTCGTAAAAATATAAATTTCATATTAGATATTTCTTGGTGTTGGTTTCTAATTTATAAATTTTTTAGTCATTTTCCAACTTTTTAGGATATTTTTCAAAACTTTTAGACATACTTTATTCGTATTAACACTTCGACTTGCAAGGGTCTAATACTTCATAAAAATGATAGCCATTAAAAAAAAAATGCTTATCTCATGCTTGCAATTTTTTCTATTTTTCACATATTTTTATTTTTTTTGAAAAAATATAGGATTTTTAGTATTGCTGATATTGACTATCCATTATTTTTCACTACAACTAGTTTGGAGAGTGATTTTAGGTATTTAGTTATAAAAATATTTAAAATTATAATATTGGCAACCTATGAGGGTCGGCTTTGAAGTTAAAAACTCGTTTGGACTGTGGCTGGCTTAGTGGTGAAAAATTCACATGAATTGTGCGAGGTCTTGGGTCCAAATCACTTTCAATATAAAAGAACCACTCTCCATAGAATTTAAAGATGCAAGGACTACTCAGTCTTAAAAAAATAATTCTGATATTGGCTTTAAGAGTTTTTTTTCATATAATCTCTTGAAGCCAATATTGGTTTTTAAAACCTATTATATATATATATATATATACTAATACAATGCGTATCGGTTGTATTTGACAGATATTAGGTGATATCTGATATATATCACAGATATATATCGGCGATATCGACTGTTTTAATTACAAAGTTTATTTTTTGGATAAATCAAATTTGAAACCGCTGCTTGAAGCCAAGAAAGAAGTAAACCACACCGTAGAAATAGGGTCGAAATCTCAACCGATACACATAGTATCGGCCAAAGATAAAAAAGTTCGGCAGAATATCGATCGATTTTTATTTTTTATTTAAAAAAATAAATATTGGCGTGGGCCCAGTCGATATCTCGGCCGATATTCATCTGATACGGATGAATATCGGCCTAGATTTATATTTTTTAATTTAAAAAAAAAACAGTCTTTTTTTATTTTTTTAAATGATTTTTTTTTTTTAGAAAAAAACCAGAGAAAAATCTCCTTCGTACGAATCACAATGCATAGTGTCTCGGGTTCGAGCCGGGCATAGGCTCGTAAATTGTAATATCCTAAACACTTAAACCCTTGAGACGTCGGACCCTTCAATTCTACCCCTGTTCGTCCCTGCCCCCTTTCCGATACCTCCGACCGTTGACATCTCAACTCTCGTCCCTTAGTCTCTCTGCCATCTCCGACCTCAAGACACCAACTCTCCTTTCTGTGTACCTCTCTCTCTCTCTCTCTCTCTGTCTCTTTACGTTCTTACTATGTTCCCCAAAATCGGATGAATAGCTTAAACTGGGATATGTTCAAGACATTCATACCGTGGATTGTTTTTAGTTTTTCTCTCAATTGAATTGTTTGAGACTTGAGTGTTGTTTTTGTTAGCTGATTAAAACTTGCGGAGCTTTTTAATGATGTTTGAATCGATCAATTTAGTAAAAGGAATGAAACTGGAATCAGTCAATTTCATTCAGATTAATGACAAACGGAGAAAAAGACATCTAACATTTACAGAGAAAAGAGCACCTAAAGTTTGGGAATGCTTTAATTATTGTGAGAAAGATGAGTTGTATAAGCTATTTGTTAGTATTGCAGCGATGAACTTGCGCTGGTGGTTCTAAGGATGTCACTCATTTGACTCTGTCCCAATCTATGTTGAAACAGATTGAAATGTGATTGTGTGCTCGTTTCAGGGATCCATCTATCAGACCCACTAGAGAAGAAGAAAAGCAAAAATGGGAAGAGAAAAGATGGTGATGGGATCAGCACCTTTGCCTGTCATTGTTCATGACACTTCAGATGCTTTCACTCGGCGGGAACATTCAAAACCAAAACCATTTTCATCCCAAAGGCATAATTTTTTGGTATGTTCATCTACGCATGGTGCTAGTTTATTATTATGGGGCATGTTAATTTCATCGTACACCTTTTTCTTTCCCATTTTAAGGGATATTTAGTTGCTGCAATGTCCAGTCTTTGTGTTTTTATGCTATGTTATGGTGCATAATTATTTAGATCGTGATAATTGAGTTGCTATACAGTGATATACAATTGTAATTACACTTCTTGTTGGGTTTTAAACAAAAAAAGTGATTGCATTGAAATATTATCATTTCTAGTGGAGTCACTTTTTGTGTGTGCATAATTCCTATTTTTTTTGAATTAATTATTGCAATAACACTGATGTTTAGAGTCAGTTTTTATGATTTTAATTGCATGCAAAGTTAGCAACATGTCCAGTTTGAAGCCTTTTTGTGATCATTTAGTTCCACTTTTTGATGAATTACTTATGCAATGAAAGTGATAGTTGGAAACTTTTTGGGATTGTTTCTTCCATACTTATATGACTTAGTTACTAGAATGGAAATGAAGAATGGCATGTTTTGAATATACATACATACGTACATACATATATGTATATGAATATACATATACAGACACATGCATATATCTTTCTCAAGCATTTGCCAAGGTATAGAGCCAATTAGATTGCTTGCTTTGAAATTCAATATGCACAAGTATACTTGATGTGATACTTTTGAATGCACACAAGAAATTCTCATATATGTAAATAAATTGAAATAGTAACTTTATTGAAGTGCACAAGAAGTGCACAAAAGGAAAAAAAAAGAACCCCAAGAGGAGACCTCCTGTAATGCCCCGCCCTGCGACGAACTCGTGACACTGACTGGTCACGATTCTCCACGTGGTGAGCACATGGGATTCTCATTTAATATTCAAATCTCATAACCACACACAACGGGGGAGAAACTAAATTTCTATGTTCTATTAATGTCTGAAATTTTCTTGAAATTTCGGCAACATCTCCCCTAAAACTTGGACATTTGGGAAATTTTATTTCCCTACATTTCATTCCATAATCACCTGTCACGAGTACAAAGGTTACAAGTCCAGTCTAGTCACCATTCCCATAGGAAACAATTAATAAGTTGTCTGCCTGAGTGGTTGCAATCATTTGCAATTTATCATACGTAATCCATAGTGTTTATTCACATACGTCATTCATGACAATCACTAACTAAACACACACCCAATCTCAATGTTTAATCACATTACCCACATCTTGTTAATTATCATAATTCATATTAAACAAGACAATTAGGCGAGTAATCATGGGCATGTGTTCATGTTCATCACATCATAACACACAAATTCATCAATCACATACATCACATCATATCATGAAATTTCATCTAGTTCTTTATTAATTTCATCAGATGCATCACTAAGAAATTAAAATGCAGTAAATTAAATATAGATTAAAGTGTGTTTGAAACCCTCACCTAACTGTCGTTGTGATGTACATGGGGGCCTAACGGTCCAAGGTAAGCTTGGAGGGCAAGACCAACTTCCACTCATGATAATAGAACTTTCACACCTCTAAGAACTTGCAGCTAGGATCTCAAGTTGTCCTTTGTCAACATGTTGTGCCAGTAGTATCTAACACAACGCCAAAGTACAACTTGTCTCTATTCATTTCCAAAGGGAAAAGAAAAAGGAAATCTTTGATGTTTTGGGATTTGATGGACGAATGAGTAAATTGAAAACAAACTTTAAATGAGATGGGTTTGAAGTGGAATGCAAAAAAAAAAAAAAAATCCTTTACTTGTTTTCCTTTATTAGGAAGTTTGAGAACTTTATTGAATTATGAGATATTATACTTGAGAATCATGGGTTGTAATAAGCTTTTTGGGTTAGTACGTAACTCCAATGTGTTTGAGTGGAGTACGTTAATATTTTTGATGTCGTTTCTTGAGTAAACAGTTTTGCTATGGTTTGACAGGTGTTAAGAAGTGAAATTTAAGGAAATAAAATTTCCCAAATGTCCAACTTTTACGGGAGATGCTGTTGGAATTTCAAGAAAATTTCGGGCATTAATAGAACTTAGAAATTTAGTTTTCCCCATCGTGTGTGGTTGTAAGATTTGAATTTTAAATGAGAATCCCACGCTTTCGTCACGTGGCGAATCGTGATCTGTCGGTGTCACTAGTTCGTCGCGGGGTGGGGCGTTACACCTCCAAACACCCAAGCTCCATAAAATAAAAACGGGAAATAGAAAAAAGCGCCTTGAGAAACTCTCTAAGGGAAAACTACATCAAACCAATGCATTCATTCCTTGCTCTAGAAAGATCGAAGATGGAGAAATCCTGGAAATCCTTAAGGGTAAAGCTCATGCTGCACATTTCTCTTTAACCCTTCAATTGACCTTAGAAGGGCTCTCCTCTTTGTTATGGAAGACTTTATTGTTACATTCCCACAATTAGCTCCAGACAGTGGCAAAGAGGGCCAACTTCCACATAATTGAGAATCTCGAGGGCCCTTTGAAAATCATCGAAGTGTAGGAGAGAGGAGCAACAGAAGAAGACAACACGCACTAAACACAAGCACTCATGGCCGTCCACATACTGGAAAGAAAAAGTCTCAAAGTAGAACTCCGAATTTAAGCGGAGGAAAGGCAATGGATGAGAAGGTGAACCACATCTTTAGAGGCTTGAAGGCAGAAAGGATAAGCACTAACCATGACTTTATGTCTTTTTTCGAAGATTGTCTTGGGTAAGGATTAACCCAAGACTTGTAGTCTAGAAAAGGCTAATGGCCTGCAATGGAGCTTTCGAAGACCAGCTGACTGGATTAACTAATGAAATGGAATTACAGTGGTTGCTCCACACAAAAAAATATTTCATCAAAAAACATCTTGAAGAATTTGGGAACCAGACATTCATGGGAAGTTTAGTGTTAAATCTTTCTGTAGGAAGTTAATGTGGACTGGTGATGCTCCTCGTGTCCATTCAAACATTTGGAAGAGTGTTGCTTCTCTCAGGGTAAAGATATTTTGTTGGCTTGCCGGATTAGAGAAGTGTTCGACAATTGATCACTTTGAGGCACCAGAGGATGATAATTGTAATGCCTGTCCTCTTTGCATATCTATTGCAGAGTCAGTTAATCGTCTTCTTTTTCATTGTCACTTTGCGCACCTTATCTGGTCTCATTCTTCCAATTAATGGGCATGGCTTTTTGTATGCCTTCCACCTAGCATGAGTTGTGGAATGAGGTGGTTATCATGGGAAGTAACTCTTTCTGCAGGAACCTCTGGAAGGTTACGATGTTAAGCATCATATGGTCAATCTTGTTAGAAAGAACAAGAGGGTTTTCCTGGGGAAGTCATCTTTAGCTGGCCAAGTTATTGAAGCATTCGAATTCGGAGTTGCTTGGTGGATGTTGGGGGATAATCCTTGTTAGGAGTTCGCATTTTTGATATTTGCAGGTATTGGACTTTTGTTGACTTTCGAAAGTTGGATTCACCGTCCTTGTTTTTGGCTTCCTGGCATCCCCCTAAGTTGGGGCTCCTTAAGTTAAATTTCGATGGAAGTTGTGTGTGGGATCGCAGGTTGGCCGGGTTCGGTGGTGTGATTAGGGACCACCTCGGAGTCTCCCAGTTTTCCTTTGCAGGCCTCCTCTCTAGTTGCTCGACTATTGATGTGGAGGGGTTCTTGAAATGGAGGAGTTGGTTTCTTCTGCGAGCACTCTAGAAGGGGATTCTCAGATTATTCTGGGCTGGGTATCGGGATCGAGTTGTCCTTGGAAACTTTTGGATAAAGTTTGACTTGATTCGTCATTTTATCTCTTCTAATGGTTTTATGGTTTCTTGGGTCCCTAAAGCTGTGAACTCTGCATTGATGACATGGCTAGACAGGGTCTACTTCTGAAATTGTAAACAGATTTGTATAACCTTTATGGTTTAGGGGTGGTGGGCTTGGGTTGGCCAGGTTTTGTGGCTATCGTTTTGTAAAGCTCTTCTTTCTTTTTGTGAATAAAATTGTTACCTTTCATAAAAAAAAAAAAAAAAGAATTAGTCCACCAAATTCTGTAATCTTGAAGATACAAATGATGTTAAGAAGGTGAAGAAGAGATGTAAAATCTTCAGCTTCCTGGTTTGATAGGTTTCTTTAAAACTGAATGTCCTATACAACTTGGTCCCAACTAATAGAATAACAACCAGCTACTATAGCATCAGTAGAAGTCGATAAATGGAATAAAGAAGGTAAGCGGGTAGCAAGAGTAAAAGAGCCTCAGTAGTTATCTTTTCAGAAATGAATCCTGTTGCCTTGACCTGCACGGAAACAACCGTTTGAACTTTTCAATGCAAGCACTCATGGCCCTCCACATATTAGAATCCTTCAAATGAATGGTGTTGATCTCCCAACTAGATTTACCTATGTTCTAAGTTACATGGACACGGCATGCTAGAAGGAACTTGGATGAGATTTCTCTGTTCCAATGCCGTTTGTTAAAAAACTGAAAATGCAGAAGGAGGGAGGGATAAATTATATTAATATATGTAAATAGACTATTTTGCCTTTTTTGTAATTATGCTATATATAAGCATATGAAATTAAAAAATATACAAGGATATTAGATAATTTTTAATATAACTATAAATGTCATTTTTCTATATTTTTAATATTTATTTAAATTAAATTATTTTAAAATTTAAATAGGGTACTATGTCCTTGTGTCCTTTTTATTTTGGGGTTGCCATGTCTGACAGCACCCATCTTGGGCACCGACACTTGTATCCGTGTATGCAACTTAGCCTATGTTGTACTTAGCAGTCAGTAAAGATTTCCAAGGAGCTTCTTTGTCAAAATTCAAAACCAAGCATCTAAAACCATTTGGTAAGGAGAGCTTCATTAATGCCATCTATGAGCCTCACTTCAAAGCCACCAACTTTAGTAGGGAGACAAACTTGTTGCCAATTGACAAGGTGGATCTTGCACAACTATGATATAAGACATTATAGTTGGAACTCTACAATGTATAATTTGTAACCAAACGAAAGTAATATTTGATTGGCTTTATAACTTTATGAAGGGTTTTTTTTTTTTTTTAATTTTATTATTTTAAATGGTGGCCAAAATTGTATTTCAAAAAGGCCTTGGTGTGCAAGATGCATTTTGTGAGGTGAACTTACAATGAACTACACTAGAAAAAAGTAAAAAACAATGGGCCAATAAGACGCAGAGCAAACCTTCAAATAAAAATATGATGCAGTAAAAGAAAGAATCATCAAGTCACCATCGTCATAGTTTGTTGACCATGACACGGATCGTGACGGGTCAAGTAAACTAGGTAACTCAGTGGGTTGACTGAGTAGGAGAGTAATTAATATCTTCAATACATATATATATATCTTTTGCAATATTAATTAATAACATAGAATATGTAAGAACAAATTTTTCGATTGGTGGGTCAACTAAGTGACTTGGTGGTTGACTAAGCGACTTCAAGGGTTGACCCGAACTTGGCCAAACTCATCTAGAATGAATTTACTGAACCACTAAATAATTGACATGACTGAGTTCCTAGTAGACTTGCGATGTCGGCAAATTATGACCACCATATTTGCACCAAGAGTCTCCTACCTAGGTTGAGGTCTTAGTTTAGTTTTGATTCTTACAAGTCATATCAGTATCTAGTTGTTTAAGATGATAGCATTGTATTTCCTTTTTATTTTTGAGACATAATAGCATCAATCTCCTTCAGGGTGATGGTTTATTTATTCCATGCTTTTTATAGGATTAAATTTCTCATGAGGCATTGTTTTGGTAGTATACTAAGGCCTTTGATTGATGAAAATGTAAAAGGTATAGGGGATGCTTGTTTCTATCAAAACAAAGAGTGCATAAATTGCCACCATCACCATTGGTACAATAGAGACAAAATAAAGAAGATCCATTTGTAATTTTATATATATTACATTATATGTATTTTTAAATTTTCAAATAAGTTTGCATAGCAAAATTTGGTTTGCACCTAGGCATATGCCCTTCACCTTAGGCTTTGGGTCCCTTTTGTACCATAAGTACACCTTCTACCTTCCCACTTTGCATGCTATAAAGGATATATACATATATATAGTGGTAGGGTGTGGGGTGGGAGGGGGATGTTGGTTTGGCTGTTTTGGAAGTCTCTCATTTTTTAAAAGATGTGATTCCATCTTCGTTCTTTGAAAAACATCATCCTTCAAAAGGGTGTAGTCTTTTCTTAATTCTTCTCAATTTCCATTCCTAAGCACCACAACCATCTCCAGTCGTCGTGTACTTGGAAAAGGGGCTTGGTGGATTTGATTAGCAAGTTGCACCCAGAGATTAATCTAGTGATGGGGTGGTTTTGAAGGGGAAGGAGCCTATGTGGTTGGCACAGGTCAAGCTTTGATAGACCAATGCTAGAGATCAAATTTCATGGGGAAGCTGGTCAAGAACATTTATTTTCAAACTTTCAGCACTAAGAAGTTTCTAGGGCTTTACGAAGTAGTCTTGGGATTTAAGTTAATCGTATTAGAAGTTCCTTGGTTGGGGTGGGTTGAAGACTTCCTTTAAAGCCTTTCTTCTTATTCAGTAGCTAGCACAGAAAGCTTCAACTAATATTTGTCTCCTTTAAGGGGCGAATGAAATGTAGATGTTCACCATTGGGTTGTTCGGTAGAACTGTTTCTAGATAGTATTAGGCTGAATTACATCAGTAAAACTTTCCACTTCCCACCATCATTGAACTCTATCTCCCCATCTATAGTGTTCACAATCTCTTTCCATTTTTGTCTGCTGTAAACAATTCTTCTTAGTGGCTTGTGGTATCCACTGTAATACCAGTCAGTTGATTGCTACTGATTATATTTTTACTATATTATGTGCATTACTTTTACAGTTCCAAAACCCCAAGGATATGTATGAGATTGCTTTAATTTCTTATGACATCTTTCTAGAAGGGACTTCTATGTTGTTTTGTTAGTTGACTTACCAAAAAAAAAATGCAATCTGGGTACCATTTATACCTAATGTGCCTATGAACAAGCTTAAAATTGGACTCGATTCAAGTATGTTTTTGTAACTATTTTGGATATATCTAGATTATTGTTTTCAAGTTTTTCTGTAATTTTTGTGTAGTCTAGATCAAGATGCTCCACTACTTGTTGTGGTCATCTGCTACTATAGGTGTTTGTTAATGATGTTATGCATTTTTTGTCTATTACTTTGTAGTCACCAAACCTCAAGGACATGTATGAAAAACCAATCAGAGGAGCATCAACAGACCATCTGGATCCCAAGGATGATGAAATGGACATAGAGAAACTGTTGAAGGATATTGAGTACTTGGGTAACATCTTAAGATTCACTTTTCCTAAATCTCAAAATTGATCTTTTTCATATCTTGAGTTATGCAACATGGATTCTTTGTTGCCATCTTCATTTTGTTGTTTTTACTTGAAGTCAAATCGTTCTTGTTGTTATGCTGTATAGTTAGGTTGTAGCAGGAATTGAGGTAGGCAGATTTATCAAGTCTCTACTGGTTTGAGTCTCAAAATTGAAAAAATAAAACAATGTGTCAGTGGGTGGGGTCCACTGGCCTCCACAAGATGTAAGTAGTAGTGATGTCATTTTGAGACATCGAAATGGAGGGTTCTATTTATTTCATTTCTGCTGTTCATTTTTTTGGCTTAAGATTGGAGGATTGAAAAGACCAATACCATTGGGGTTTACCAAACCCCTGCCCGGGTATTTTGAGGCCAATACACATTACCAATTGCTGCTGTCAGAACTTAATAGGGAGACCTAACTAGTCTCCTTAAAGTTATCCATCTGGTAGAACTTCCTTGCATTATAGTCAGAAATTCTTGGTTTTTTTTGTGCGTATGATATGTACTATTCTCTGATTTGTTTGCCAAGCCATGGCATAATCTTGTATCGAACTTGTTTATATCATTCTCTGCTTCTACTGAAGCGTAGGAGAGATACTAAAGAAACATACTTGCATTAATGAAATTGTTTTGAGAAGTATGTTACATCTAATAGATGGTATTAGCCTCTATTTAGTTTTAGATGTTTCTTAAATGCTATAGAAGTTTGTTATTAATCCTTTTAGTTACGCTTCTTATACTATTCTAGAAGTTCTCTCTGCAGTATTTTCTCCCCTCTTTGGTTGTCTTTAATGTCTTGGATTTACGATTCCAAAATCTAAACTATCATTGCTGTATTTATTATTTCCATTTACTTTCATGTAAAGTTATAAAAATGTACAGAAGTCTCAATTCTTTGTAAACAAGTGCCAGGACAATCATCTGTGTTAGCCATTGTTAGTGATTGGGAGCATCTAAGTTTGTCAACTTGCTCGATGAACTGGAGAATCTTGCTTGAATGGAGAACTTGATAAGATAGATTGGGCTCACATATGCACATAGAATTTCAATGGCAATGTGACATTTTTAATGTTAGCTAGTTTGTTCCAGCATTTCCCTCCTATGTGATTATCCTAGTTTTCATGCCAATCTAGAGAATGGCCTAATTCTATTATTAAAAAAAGCCTAATTCTCATAGAAAGCAGCCTTTTCCACACTCGTGTCTTTGTTTAGGGTGTTTATGACTGAATGCCCCTCTAAAAAAAGGGAATCTATAAACCCATATAGTATATACTCAACCTCAAGAATCATCACAACAATATGACAACACTTTGACATTATAGGTAGATGGTTAGGAGAAATTAAATCCCCCAATAATGAAATGATCAAATGAATCACTCAATTTACTTTTTCTCCTTTGGACCTTGATTATGGATCCCTTCCCAAAGATGTTGGTTTCACTTGATTGATGATTCATCTGCAACGACTTTAGCCCCTTAATGTGTTACCACTATCTTGAAGATTGTTGGCTAGTGGATCAGCTAGATAATCTTTTGATCTAATAAAGTCAACAGTGATTACCCATTGGCTTGTTGTTGCTTTGAAATACGATTCAGACAAATGTATACATTTTCATTTATATGTTTTGTTAGTTCCCTTTGCTGTAACGTTTTTTTAAGAGATTAAAGACATATAACTTGAGTTGGCTACACAAGGGGATCTCCAAGTGAAATTCTCCATCCAGTTCACTCCTTACAAGTGGTCCCTAAAGTAATAGATTAGTTTCTGAGACGGGAGCAGCAGACATGTTTATTTCATTTGATTTCTAATCAACAACTGCACCTCTTGGATTAGGGGAAAAAATCCTCAGAATTGAATATCCAATTTTCATTACCTTATCATTTTAAGACAGCAAAATAACCTTTAAAGTCCATTTGTAACCATTCAAAACAAAAGTCTAACTCATTTGTAATTTTTTTATTAAGATATTTCAAAGCATTAAGTGTTTCATTCATTTGAGAGATTTAGTGTTTCATTAATTTTTAAAAAGGAAAAAGAAAAGAAAAGCCACAAGTGTTCCATTCCAATGGCTTTAAGTTACCAGCAAATTTACTTAGCTTTCCCATTCTGATAACAATATCTGGTTATGCAGTTTATTTAAATGTTCTTGAGTATTCATTTGAGAAATACATCTCTGGTTCTTTCCCAGATTTAACATTCATTTTAAACAACCACTTGGAGTCATATCCCAACATACAAAGTTACTATTTTTGTCAAGCATTTGTTTTATTGTTTTGTTCAGAAACTAACTTCCTTGGTCATAAGATAACTAGTCTCTTTTTTTTTCTCCCTTCTCCACAGCTTTAGAACATATGACACTTTGTTCAATTTGATTTTTTTTTTCCAATATGACAAGAACCTGTAGTACCTTAAAGTATTTGTTGTTGCTACCATGAAGGTTGTGGGTTTGATTTACAATCTCAAAAAAGGTGAAAATTTTCTAATAGTGAATTCCAATTTCGTCTTCCTTTTTCCTATTACTTTTGTGGTACAGAATTGCCTGTTAAAAACTCCATCTCTCTCCCATCTTCTGATTCAAATGCACATCTATTGCTACAAATGTGTTTGGTGGCACCTTGTCCACCTACCAGTCCAGTCCTACTTCACATTTTTTTTTTGAGATTCACTTCCAATACCAATGTTACAAATTTCCTTCTACAATGCTTGCTTCTTTCTTGCTCTTGGAACTATCATTTGCTACTTTAATATGTAGGGACCGACCATGGGGAAGTGATCATTTTTCTCATAAACCAGACAAATTGCCTTGTTGAAGATGGAGATCTTGAAAAGCTTCGTGTTGTTTCTGTCGCCTTTGGTTTTTTCCTCCCTAATTTGGATTCCACCAAGTTTACCCTAATAGCAAATTTGACATTCTTTTGATTCCTTCTGCTTGCTCTCTTTACTTTGAAACAAATCCAGTCATGTAACCAGAAGTCTGCTTTCTTTTAAAATATTCTTGTATTCGTTTTGTGCTAGAGTTGACTTTTCAATAATAGCAGCAACTTGAAAGGCTTCATCCATATAAATGAATATTGTGGATTTAATTTTATTTGACGAGGAATTCATGAGGTTAGGTCAATGGATTGATTCAAATTTGGGTCACATTGAATGAGGATCCAATTCCTGAGATAGGTGGTAGAAGGCAAGGGAGGTGGAGGTGAAGTGGGAGGGGGAGGGGTGTGATTGGGGCCACAGTGGCCCCCACATGGCCCAAGAAACAAGTTGTTATTTAAGGCCTTATTTAAGAACTCTCATGAACACTCCTATGTGAGGCTCACCTAGGGCCATATAGATGGGTTGGTTGAAAGGTCTACGCTTGAGAATAGTGTCTATAAAAAGTTACCTTGATCGGATAGTTGAAGCCATTTTTCAAGGGCCTAAAGGTTTAATTTAGTCTGATGGTAGAAATTCACGAGGTTAAATTGGTCGGCCATGTAATTGATGTCCAGATCAACCATGGCAAGGATTCAATTCATGTGGTTTGGTGGGTGTGATTGGGGCCATAGTGGGTCCCACATGGTTCATGCTGCAAGTTGTTATTTGAGGATTGGTGCTTAGGTGATCTTGGCCTAATAGTGACACTTTTTTTGGAGCCCCATGTGGGCCCACCTAGGCCCCACAAATATCCCTTACCCCTCACATGACCTATCCTTTATGAATGGATCCATCCCAAGTTGGTCCTATTATGAGTTGATCTACCATTGGATCAAAACCATCCAAAACTAACTCCATTTTAACCATTGATTTTTGGACCCTTGGAAATCATGGCTTTTGAAATTTAATGGACCTAATTTCTAATGTGATGTCTTAGAGGAGAGAATGATGAGAAATGTTTCTGAGGTATCTTTCTTATCCTTGAATGTATTAGAAGCCTCTTATTTTAAAGAGGAGAAGACTACACTATATATATTGTTTTCTAAAGAGAGAGTTGACCCTACATATAATGTTCCAGATGACCACACTAAAAATACACATTTATACAAAATTACATGCGAGTCCTTCAACTCTCCCTCTGATTTTGTAGAGGAGCGAGTGATGAGGAGAAATGCTTTTGAGGAAAATTTATTGTATTTCTCGTATTCTTGAATGTACAAGAGCTCCTCATTTTGAAGAGGAGAAGACTACACACCGCTTGTTGCCTAAAGAGGTTAGTTGACTCTTCAATGTTCCACATGTCTACATTAAAATATACAACCTTTATACAAAATTACACAAGTGTCCTTCAACATGGTGGAACCAGTGGAAGCATCTTTCAAAATAACCAATCCTTGTGTATTGGTGGGGCCCACATGGCCCTCTGTGCTTGCATGTGTCTGTGCACGAGCGCTTAGTCACAAAGCATGTGCATACTTAGCTGCAAGCACTATTTCAGGTTGTTGCATGTAGGTGAATGGTTGGCTTTGTTTTCACACTTGAAACCCGTTAGTAAAGAAAACCCCAAAAGCAACCTACCTAGTGATTTGATGAAATCTAGCAATGATTTTTGCACCTAAACCAGAATTGAGGGATCAGGATCAACATTAACCTTGTTCAAGTCCAATGCCAGCCTCAATTGGAAGGAGTTATCTTTTACTCTTCCCCTCTCTAATGATTCCTCAATAAGTTGCTTGAAGTGGTCATTAATCGCGGTAGAACAACAAGAAAGCCTTTTTTTCTTTTTTCTTTTTTAAATTGGAATCTACAAAGATATTAAAAGGAACCAAGTGAATACAAAAGAAGGGAGTGACCAAGAAAGGTACTACCCACAATGGATGAAGGGGGGAAAATACAAACATTCTAAAGAGAAGTCCAAAATTAAATTAGATATTGAAATCCCAGTTTTTGTGAGGAAATTAGCAACACCATTTGTTGATCTTCGAATATGAATGAATGACACGTCCAAAGAGTTGGACAATTGCTTGATCTCTCTAAGAACTGAGATGAGCTTCCAAAGAGGATCTTTCTTTTCTCGGGCCCACCTAATGACATTAGAAGAGTTGGCTTCCATGATAAGCTTGCGATGAAAATGTGCACCAAAGATCCTCAAAGCTTCCCTAATCGCTAAAAGCTCTACTTCATTGTACTCCTTATTGCAATAGGACTAGAGAATAAAGTGAGGACTGATGTTTTAAAGACCGAACCATTAGTTAAACTGTTTTATAAAACAGTTTGGTTCAATTAGGTTCAAATTTTCGTTCAAACTACTTTAAGCCATTTTAAATCATGACGTTAATATATCATTATAGTAATATATTACGACTATTATTGCGAACAATAAAACTGGCAGTTTTTGTGAAAGGGGAGAATAAAAATAGAATAATTTTTGGACAAATTGAACCATCTTGAGGACAAAAATGCCTTAAGGACTGGTTCAGGTCCAACAGGTCTAATTGCACAGTTTAATTTGGTTTTTAAAACACTGGAGAGGACCTTGCCCTCCGAATTGTGCAAGATGCTCAATACCAGATGGCCCCAGCTTACTCCTAGCAATGCATCAATGTTGAATTTCACAACATAGGGTCCCAGCTCCTTCCACTTCTCAAAGATCTCTGTCTTCTTGTTGTGATCTTCCTGAATAGTCTTCCAATCCCCATCAAGGAGGCAACACCAAAAAATTCTGCCCTCCTAGCCAAATAGTCACTCTAGCTTAGCGATCTCAAAAGTTTTAGAAGTCATAAAGACTCTTTGCCTTTGAAGACCTTACTGTTGCTTTCTTTCCAGGTTGACCAACAAATAACTGCCGGAATAAGCTTCCAAAGAGTCATCCCCTTTCCAGCAAATGGATTGCTTTCCCAGCTGCAAACGTGGTCAATGAGGCTGTTGTGAAGAACTCAAGAGAGGCTACAATGAACCAAGGAATTTCAAAGTAGTTGGTGCTAATTGTTGCAACCATGACGTGTTGTGCATTCGAGCCTTGCTACTAATTCACACACACAAACTGTTGTGATGTGGAGAAAGTGCAATTCAAATATTGCATTAGGGAAAAAAAAAAAATTTAAATCAGATCAACATGCCACACAAGGCCAGACAAGTTTAATGTGGTTCAACGTTTGATGCCTCCGGCCACGAGCAAAAGGGATGATGGCTTCACTAATAACAAGAGAAATTAAATGAGAGAATTACAATGTGCTTAGAACAAACCCAAAGGCTTACCCTCTCAACCTCTAAAACAAAGAACTCTCAAAATTACAAAAGGGAATTCCCACAAATCTCTCAAAAATCCTCTCAGATGACACTCAAAGGAAGAACCCCAAATTTCTATATGTTAACTGAAGGCCTTAAGCCTCCTTATATAGATTTTGGGTCTCCAAAATTAGGAGCGTGAAATAATTATATTTTAATCCATGGTTGTTAAAATCTTACGATACACGATTCGTATCTTACGATTCATACGATATGATAAGAGGAACGATTTGAATCTATCAACAAATCTTAAGATTTGTATAAATAATAGAATTATGGGGTTATTAGGAGTGTGAAAGCATGAAACATTTCGTTTTAATGGTTTTTAAGGCTTGAATTGATGAGCATTTAAGACCTTTCGATTTTTTGAGGTTTTTTTTAGTTCATTATTGACTTTTCACAGTATAGTTGGATTATATATTGGTCTTATACTTTTGGGAGTTGCAGCATTAAAATTTGAGTTCCAATGAACTGATTATATAGAATTCACTTAATATTGAAAGAAAATTGGAGAATTACTCATATTATTACATTTTAGATATATTTTACGTTATTTCATATATTAAATATTTTTTTAGGGAAAACACTTATGAATCTTACGATTCTAAGATTTGCGATACACGATTTGCGATTTAAGATGTATTAACGATTTACGATACGATTCGATTTTCACAACATTGTTTTAATAAAAAAGAGGCAGTGGAGAGAAAAAAAGGATATCAAGCCACAGTCATGGCCATCTTCTCCAAACCAAGAGAGCAAATTTCTTGTGGGAGAGAGAATGGAAGGAGCCAACTAGCTCCCATCGACCTTACGAGTCTTCTAATTTTAACCATCTCCACTTTTGGCAAGAGTTTCGTCTAATCTTCTGATGCTTATCAACCCCTTTTCTATACACCCACTGGGTGCCTAGTGCTTTTGCTGAACATTGATCAAGTCTTAGCAACATTATACTAAAGTGGAACTGGTTTTGTCATCATGTTTGCGTCATTGTCTTTGGTGTGAATCTTTTTCAAAGAGATACTGCCATCTAAAATCACTTTTCATATGTAGTGAAACCGCACGTCTATATGTTTGGTCCTTGCATGGTAAACCTGATTTTTCACCAAGTGTATTGCATGCTTTTGCTGAACATTGATCAAGTCCAAGCAACGTTATACTAAAGGGGAACTGGTTTTGTCATCATGTTTGCGGCATTGTCTTTGGTGTGAATCTTTTTCAAAGAGATACCTCCATCTAAAATCACTTTTCATATGTAGTGAAACCGCACTTCTATATTTTTGGTCCTTTGCATGGTAAACCTGATTTTTCACCAAGTGTATTGCATTTTGATTATTGCTGACGTCACAAAGTTTATCTTGTGTCAAACCAAGCTCACCAATCAAACCTTTTTAACCATATGACTTCTTTAATTGGTTTTGTGGCTGCAATATACTCACCTCTGTAGTAGACAAAGCAACTGTCGATTGTAGCATTGACTTCCAACATATGGGACCACTTGCAAGAGTGAAAAGATAGCCTGCTGTTGATATTCTTTTATCGAGATCACTTGCATAGTTGGAATCCGTGTAACTGAGAACACTGCCTTTCTGACCATTGTTCCTGTCAAACATTGGCACAACATCCTGTGTACCTTTCAAGCAGCGTAAAATCCACTTAACAGCTTGCCGATGACATTTTCTTGGATTTGCCATATATTTGCTAGCCACACTCACTACATGTGAGATATCTAGCCTGGTATACACCATATCATACATAATGCTACCAACTGCACTCAAATATGGAACCTTTGACATGTAATTTTTTCCATCATCAGTGCTTGGTGATTGTGCGGCAATAACTTAAAATGGGCTGCTAATGGAGTACTCACTGGCTTACAATTCTCATCAATTCCAAAATACTCCAGAACTTTCTCAATGTACTTCCTTTCAGACAAATACAACCTGCCCAAACTTCTCTCTCCTTCAATATCCATACCAAGGATTTTCTTTGCAGAACCTAAATCTCTCATCTCATACTTACTGTTAAGTTGAGCTTTGACTTGATTTCAAACATGTTCTTTGCAACAATTAGCATGTCATCAACATAAATCACTAAATAAACGAAAGAATTATCTGAAAGCTTCTTGAAGTAAACACATCAGCCATACTTACTTCTTGTGTAACTTAGCTCGCTCATAAACGTGTCAAAACGCTTGTACCACTATCAAGGAGACTGCTTCAAGCCATAAAGACACTTCTTTAGTTTGCATACATGATCTTCTTTGCCTTTAACTTTAAAATAGGTTGGTGCATATAAATATTCTCCTTTTAACTTATCAGGTAAAAATGTTGTCTTGACAGCAAGTTGTTCCAATGCGAGGTCATGAATGGAAGAGTACTTTGCAACTAGTGAGAAGATTTCATTGAAGTCAATACCTTCTTGTTGTGCACAACCTTTCGCCACAATCTATGTTAAATAATTGACAAATAATTTTGTTGAACAAATTGAGGTGATCATGGATAGATGCTTTCTAATTTCAACTACATTTTTTATTTTTGGAACATTGACGATTGATATCATTAAAATAAGAAGAGAGTACAAGAGAAGGGATTTGAGTATAGGAGATATATACTCAGACCCGATAAAAGGAAAAGAAATAAAAGAAACAATAAGAAAGAGTAAGAAATAAAAATACAACAAAAATCTGCCCAACACAAGATCTAAATGAAGCCCCCAAATCCAAGTTATCAAGATTGGTGAACTGAGAAAAACTCTAAGGACGGACTTTGTAAATGAATACTAGTTTTCCCCTAGAAGTCTACATCACAGTTTGTTGATCGAGGTGTATGAGTAAAAGAGATGCCACCTAGCCTGCACAACCTCCAAATGTCCCTAGCATTACCAATCTACCTCCATGGGGGGGATTTTTATTAATAGTCCAAGAGATAGCATTAGCTGAATCACCTTCAATAATGAAGTTACCACTTCTAAACCTAGACCAAACCTGAAGTGCTCTCCTAATTTCCCTCAATTCAGCCTCATTAGACTCCATCAACTCAACTGATTCGGAAAAAGCTACCAACATTCTACCCCTATCTTCATGTAACACACCTCCAATTTCAACCACATCTTTACTACAAATTTTTCATTAGCGGCGTTGAAAATCACACCATCCACTAAACACAATCAAATGCTACTAATATCCCTCATATCCATCTTTTCCCAATCTCTATCAATAATTCAAGAATTGTTTTATTTGCCCTTCAAACCTTGTGCTGACCTTGTTGAACTAGCAAATCTTTGACTTTAATCTGTCACAATTCACAGATTAAAATGGTTTCTCGTTTTGAATTCCTCTACTTCAAACTTTACATTCGACATTTTAGCAGCCATTGAATAATATCGCGATATCGAGAACAATAAATTCCTTCGTGTTATGGGACCCAATTGCATTTTTTTTCTAGATGAATCCTCTCACTAGCCTCAAAACTTCATCGTATGTTGCAACGTGGCAGAGGGAGTGAAGCGCTTTTTTGAGATCTTGAGGGCATACAGCGTCATCAGTGGTATGATTTTGAGTGACGCTCCTTTATCCACCAGTGAATGCGATACGCTGAACCCCTCGATTTGGACTGTGACATGCAACGGTCTGGACCGTGACGTGCAACGGTCCGAACTGTGACCCTCCTTTGGTGAGGTCATCTTTGGTGAACTAGCGGGTGAGACATGTTGAGAGGCTACAACATTACGCTTGCACTACACTGTAGAATACTAGAACTTGATTTAATCAAATACGAGCCAAACGCGTGAACACTAGAGCAGAAGAAAATTCCCAAGCTGAATCAAAGCTCTGATAACAATTGTTGTGATGTAGCGAAAGTGCAATTTAAATATTACAATAGGGAAAAAAACAAATAAGATTAAATCACATCAACATAACACACAAGGTCAGACAAATTTAACGTGGTTCGGCTTTTGATGCCTACATTTACGGGTGAAAAGGATGATGGCTTCACTAATCAAAAGAGAAAAAGAATGAGAGAATTACAAGTGCTCAGCAAAAACTTTTAAGGCTCACCCTCTCAATCTCACAGACAAAGAACACTCAAAATTACGAAAGAGAATTCTCACAAATCTCTTTTAAAAAACCCCCTTTCAAAAGAGACCCAAAGGAAGAACCCCAAATTTTTGTGTATTACTACTGGAAGGCCCTAAGCCTATTTATATAGATTTTGCATCTCCTAAATTAGGAGCTTGAAATAATAATAATTTAATCAAAAAGAGGCTGTGGAGATAAAAAAAGGGAATCGAGCCACAATGGTGGCCATCTTTCCCAAACCAAGAGTGAGAATCTCTCATGGGAGAGAGAATTGAAGGACCCAATTGGCTCCACCACCTACCCTACATGTCTCCTAATTTTAACACGAAAAATCAAACAAAAAAAAAAAAAAAGAGAGGGGGAGGAGGGAGGGTGGGGGATGCTTAGATAATGGTTTGATTGTTAACAACTTTGGATGTGACGTGCAATGAATATCACATTGGTATTTTTCATCTTCTTGGATACCCCGATATTGCCTATGAAAAGGGTGCTTCCTCAAAAGATGTCCTTTCATCATTCCCTGTTTCTTTTGCTAGTTTGTGTTTCCAATATACAGTGATCGCCTTTTATGGTGTCTTTGGCAATTGAGGTTTTAATATAGAAGATTCTGAAAATAAGAGTGGGAGTAAATTTACCTATATTATAGTAGATTAAAATATTCCGATAGATTCAAATCTTTACATTTGCTAAAAAGGTTGAAGATTTTGTTAAATTGAAAATTTTGACAAATTCAAAAAAATTGAAATTTTGACAACCAATATAAAAGTTTCATAAATCTCATAGATAAGGAAACAGTAAGTTCATTTCAATCCCATTGAATGGCATACACTCATAAAGTGAAAAAAAAAAAAAACAGATATTTATATGACAAAATACACATTCAAATAACACAAGATTAGTATAGTACAAATTAGTTTATTATAAGTCAAAAGATAAATTAATATAAAATTTTAATTTTGAGCAACAAAAAGACACTTCGAAATTATGCAAAAAGGAAGAAGCCCCAAATTAGAAAAAAAAAAAATTCTCATGTCACATCAACAAAAGAAATTCCAAATTAGATTAACAAAAAAGCCTCAAATTGAATAAACGAAATAATCTCCAAATCAAATAATGAACCAATAATCTAAATCTCTAATATATGAAAACCCAAATCAAATTGAGAAATAGTGGGAGTCCTTGAGAGAAGAGGAGAATGATGGGGATGAAGGTCGAGTTTTTGTGTTTAGATAAACAAGGAGAGCCAAATCTCCTCTTTCGCATAGATCGTCTTGTACAGAGGTGCACCTAAACTGTAAATCTCCTATTTTTTAGATGAAGTGAATCCACTGTTACTCTTCCTAAATGCAGAGATTAGGACTTCAAAAAATCAGTGGATTGAAATCTCAAATCTTCAGAGATTATAGGTTTCTAAACATGTACGGGGGTGCACCGAAACTGTAAATCTCCTATTTTTTAGATGAAGTGAATCCACTGTTGCTCTTCCTAAATGCAGAGATTAGGACTTCAAAAAATCGGTGGATTGAAATCTCAAATGTTCGGAGATTATAGGTTTCCAAACATGCACTTACATGCCAGGGAAACCACTCGCACATGTAATAACCCATACTTTCGTGTTAATTGGTTTAATAAGTCATGCTGATTGCTAAAGTGTGGAACATTTATGACATTTTATAGCTGAAGTATGATTAGTTTTTTCGTATTCATTTATTTGTTTCTAGTGGCTGACTTTGCTGTTTCAACCTCTAGGTTCTTCAAATATGAGTTGGAAGGAGAGGAAGAAACTGGAGAATCAGAAGGTAGTTTCTTTGGGTGGAAAGGTAAAGAAATTAACCCCCTTGTTCTAGCTCATAGTACTCATTGCCTACTTCGTCAAGTCAGCAGGGTTAGCTAGCAACTTACATTTAATGTTCTTGTTCTTGACAGCCTCCTAATAATCGTCGAACCCCACTAAGTATGGCGAAAGCTACGATGAAGAAACAGAAGAAAAGAGAGGAGAAAATGCTACAAGAGGTAATTGTCTTCTTACTTTATTGTGTTGATGTTTGCATGTCGGCATCTCGAGTTACTATTGTGCAGTTAGTCATGAAAAACCCAACTGCTTTTGGTCATATAGTAATTTCTGATTCTGCACTGAATCATTACTTAACCTTTATTGTTAATACTGAAATGGGGGTAGAAAAGACCTAAAAAACAGGTAATGTATAAGCTGATGATGCTCACATTTCTACCCTATTCCAAATGCATACAGACAACATGATTTGGAGTACATCCAATCAAATCCTTGCCATGCATTGAAAAAAGATTATGATTTGGGGCACATTCAACAGCATCTTGCCCTCCAATTTCACTCAATGTATAGTTCTGACTGGTTATTACTAATATCAGGAGCTTATTATCGGTCGGTTTAGAAAGCGTGGAAATAATAGTAACAAAGTGGAGAAGCGTAAGACTGAAGACAGAGTGCTGAAAGCAAGTGAGGGTCGTTTCAGAAATGGCATATTAAATGTTAAGCATCTGTTGGGAGCAGCTTCATCATCTACAAAGGATGATAATATGCGTAAGGTCAGTAATGGAAATAAGAAGAGAGGGAAAGGAAATAAAAGTAGAAAGAAGCACTAAGAGCTAATTTTGTATCCCTTTTCCTCTTTAGAATTACATCTTCTTACATGTTGGTCAGAAGTCATTTAGTGGGTTCAATTCTAAATATGATTCTGAATGTGCCTTTAAGCTCTTGTTTTTTCCTCTAAATCATGTGTTTAGATAGGCAAATGAACACTTTAGGCTCAACTAATAACCTCTATGAGGGATTTACTTGGATGATCTCTCTGCTGTTAGTCAATGATCCAATGGTTAAAATGCATTTTAAACCTTTCATATTAGTTCCTAGATTTTGAGGGGAGAGAAGTAGCATGCTTGAGGTGAAAATACTTGGTGCAGTAACCTTGTCTCTCATTTTTTTTGTTTTTTTTGTTCAATAAAACTGAGTGGAAATGGTAATTCCTTTCCTTGTCTTAGATTTGGGTATGAGGAATTTTTTAGAGGACATTGTAGTTGTTCCTTCCTTTTTTCCCCTTATGTTTTAAATCCCCAAATTTCTCTGCTGAAGTTGTGGTACAGCCTCAAGGACTTTGAAAATGTTCCCAGAGGGCACCTTCAGGGCTTGCTTGGTATTATGAAGTGTTCTTGAATGAATTTTGGAATTCTATAGACTAGATTTTCTCAAAGAAATGCTTGTTAAAGTTGCAAGTTAAGAATGGAAGTGTGAAATCCCACAAAATTTCAACTCTTGTCATGATCATCATCGCCGATATCTTTCACTCCTATTTTATTTTTTTTAAAATATCGGTTGTGTTTTTTTTAATTTCTTGAATTAAAAAAATAAAAAACTGAAAAACCTGCCTTATTTTTTTAATTTTTGAAAAATTTGAAAGGAAAATATTGGATGATACCATGGCCGATATTAACCCGACTGGGCCCACGATCGAAATTGATTTTTATTTTTTTTTAAAAAGGATGAAATTTAATGATATCGGTTGATATCCGGCCGATATGATGAATGTACTTGAGATTTATCGAGTTCAAAAATTCAATATGTAGCGGTCATTACGTCTTATAATTTTTCTAAAAATAAAAATGTTGACATGATAAGTCAATAGAGTAACATAGCGGCCAGTATGGACCGATGCTAGATAAGGTTGAGATTGAAACAATGTTATCAATACGGTTTGACCGCGACCAGCCTCTTTACAGTCCGGTTTGATGGAAAAGTCATCTTAGCTCAAAAATCACAATAAACCGTATTGAACCACGGTTCAACTTGACTTTACTAAATAAACAGTGAACCTCGAACCGTTGTTCAACACAATTTTTTATTATTATATATTTTTTTAAGAAAGCTTCCATAGCTAATTTAAAAATTAAAAAAAAAAATCTATTTTATACTATATTTCAACATTTGCACAATACTATGTAGCTATATAAGTATGGAGTTTATAAATAATTTAAAGTGACAAAATTTAATTACTTTATTAATATAGAGTTTTGAGTTAGTCCAAAAATTAGTATAAATATTTTTAATTAAATTAATTTTATAAATTTCATATAATTTTAATGACACAAAAGTTTAGAGAGTAAAATTATTTAAAGCGATTAAAATTTGAAATTTTAATTAATGGCATGTTTGATTTGATTAAGTTATTTTTGTTTATTCATATTAAAAAATAATCTTTGATTTCAATTCATCAATTAAATCTTAATTAGTACTTTACTATTATTTATAATATCTATATTAATTGCATGGATTTGACTATAGTTGAACTTTATTTAATCCAACCTTCTATTTAAACGGTTCGATACCCGATCTGGTTGTGATAACATTGGAGTGAAAGCAAAAAATTGCATTTATTTTTTACCCCCGTGTGTCCAACTTCTCATTTTCCACAGAAAATTGGTGTATTATGCAGGCAATGAAATTCTTGAAGAGATTCTGAAATGGGTGTTGATCTAAGTTATGCATATAGAAATTTCCAAGAGGAAAGCAATTCCATGGAAAATAACATTTACATTCGATCACGTCATCTCATGGGTTCTATGAAAACCAACTTTGTGACGGGATATGGAAATCCAGCATTTTTATTATTTAGATAAAAAAAATTATTTTTGTTGAAAGAGTAAAACATTATATTGGTGAGCAAGGATTTTTTTTTCTTACTAATTTTTCTTATCCTCTATAGGAAATAGATTCTTTAGAAGAGAAGGGAAAATCTTTTTTTTTTTTATTCTTGACAAAGAGCTCGTATTCTATGTAAGAAGGAAGTGTTTCATTTTCTATATTCTTCATTTTACAACAATATAAAATGACCACCAACTTTTCTTCACTATGAAAGTAAAGAGTAAGGAAAATGAGACCTTTCTCTCTACTTATATAGAATAAAGGTTCTATGTCAAAATAAAAAATGGGACATTTGACTCTGCTTTCAAGGAGTTCATTTCTCCAAGCACACGATAGGGAAATTTAATAAGAAAAAAAAAGTTTTTATTTTTTACATGCTATTAAAACACCTAGTTCATTTTCAATGAAGATAAAATATTTTGATGCTGAAAACAAAAACGTCATATTTTCACAGTCCAATATAAGCTGGTAGAATTTATTGCATATTTTAATAGAACCTTAACATAATTTCTTTCGGAAAATTACTGCTCGTCCCCATTTACACACCCAAATTTTCTGCCTCTACACACCCATTTCCGAGTGTGGGTGGCCAATTACCATTTTACCCCTGTGTTTCCATTCGTTCGAACGAATTTCCAGTTCATTTTGGAATTCGTTCGAACGAATGGACACATACCCTATCTAATTTGATTCGTTCGAACGAATCCCCCTTATAAATCTATCGGTTCGAACGAATGTTACGGGTGAACACTAACACGCGTACTGTTCACCCGTGTTACTGTTCACCCTTCCAAATGAAACGGGTGAACAGTATCGCGGGTTGCTGTTCACCCTTCAATCAATCTATTTTTTTTTTTTTTTTAAAGTTATTTTTTAAGCACTGTGCATTTTTAAAATTTTTCAAATTAAATATTCGAACTAACTTCAAGGTCTTTTGACACTCCTAAATATTTAAAACACAGTAGTTTATAAATAAGGGCATCCTAGGGTGTGCCGAAAACACATTTATGAGTGTCAAAAGACCTTAAAGTCTTAAAGTATTTTTATTAGGTTATCGTAATTAGTCCGGATATTCAATTTTAGAAATTTTGGAAATATACAGTGATTAAAAAATAACTTTGAAGTTTTAAAGGAGATTTTATTATTTGATACACTATGAACATCATTTTTTAAACACCGTGTATTTTCAAAATTTCTCAAATTAAATATCCGGACTAATTACGATAACCTGATAAATATACTTTAAGATTTTAAGGTCTTTTGACACTCTTAAATGTATTTTCGGCACACCCTAGGGATACCCTTATTTGTAAAATACTGTGTTTTAAATATTTAAGAGTGTCAAAAGACCTTGAAGTGTTAAAGTATTTTTATCAGATTATACTAATTAGTCTCGATATTTAATTTGAGAAATTTTAAAAATACATAGTATTTAAAAAATAACTTTGAAATATAAAAATAAACTGAATCAGTTTTTTTTTTAAGGTCATCACATGAATCAGTTTTTTTTTAAGTCAGCCTAATGAATCGATTCATTCGAATGAATCAGTTTTTTTTTTTAAATTTTAAAGTTATTTTTTAAAAATTGTGTATTTTTAAAATTTCTCAAATTAAATATCCGAACTAATTACTATAATCTGATAAAAATACTTTAAGACTTTAAGGTCTTTTGACACTCATAAATATTTAAAACATAGTATTTTACAAATAAGGGTATCCCTAGGGTGTGCCGAAAACACATTTAGGAGTGTCAAAAGATCTTGAAGTCTTAAAGTATATTTATCAGGTTATCGTAATTAGTCCGAATATTTAATTTGAGAAATTTTGAAAATACACGGTGCTTAAAAAATAATGTTCATATAAAATATCTTTTAAAACTTCAAAGTTATTTTTTAAGCACTGTGTATTTCCAAAATTTCTCAAATTGAATATCCGGACTAATTACGATAACCTGATAAAAATACTTTAAGACTTCAAGGTCTTTTGACACTCCTAAATATATTTTCGGCATACCCTAGGGATACCCTTATTTGTAAAATACTGTGTTTTAAATATTTATGAGTGTCAAATAATTAGTCTGGATATTTAATTTGAGAAATTTTAAAAATACACAGTACTTAAAAAATTACTTTAAAATTTAAAAAAAATAGATTCATTCCAATGAATCACTTAATCAGGATGGTGAACAGTAACCTGCGTTACTGTTCACCCATTTCATTCATTTGAAGATGGGTGCGTTACTGTTTATCCGTAACATTCGTTCAAACCAATGGATTTATAAGAGGGATTCGTTTGAACGAATCAAATTAGATGGTGTATGTGTCCATTCGTTCGAATGAATTCCGAAATGAACTGGAAATTCGTTCGAACGAATGGAAACACAGGGGCAAAATGGTAATTAGCCACCTACACTCGGAAACGGATGTTTAGAGGTAGAAAATTCGAGTGTTTAAACGGAGACCCCTAAAAAAATAGACAAAGAATTCTGCACAAATAGGCTTACAGTAATCTGTTTTTGTACTGAAAGTTGTAGTTGTGTTAATAACAAGAATTCATCAACATTCGACTACCTTGGAAATACACCATATGCTCCTCTTCTTTGATCCCACACGCTATCAAGTTGGGCTTTTGTTTGATTGAGATTGGTTCCAGCTCGTAGATTTGCAGAAAGAGTGTACGTCTTATTTTTAACTAGATTATGTTGGGGTGCAAATGAGAGTTTTACATCGATTTTTAGGGAAAAAATTTATAAATTTATAAGGGATTGGATCATTCTACCTATCAGATTGGTCTTTTAGGTTGGAAGTCTAGTCCAGTCCAGTCCTAACAGTGGTATTAAATCTAGGTCTCTAAATCACAATACGTGGACTCAAGGATCCCCTAGCCGAACGGGATTGTTGGGGTGTGAACTAGAGTCCCACATTGGTTGTAAGGGAGAAAAATCTAAGGACTTATAATAGATTGGATCACTCCACCTATTAAACTAGTGTTTTGTGTTGGAAGCCCACTCCTTACAAATTATATGTGTTAAGGACATTCACCACAGTGGGTATGCAAATGGATACTTGAAATTCGAGAACTTAAAAATCATCTTAGTTGAATAAGTAAAGTTAGATGGAAACTTGGCTGTTTTAAATTTATGGACCTGAATTCAAATTTAAATCTTAAATCTGTTTGTCTTTTTATACAGATTTGGTTCTACAGAGTACAGACAAATCTAGAGAACCGTAAGAGATTGGTTTGGTTGTAAAAAACTTTCATTGTCTGCGAGAAATCTTAGAAGAAAGTACCCCTCAATATAAAAAGAGCTTCTCCCATTTATTCTGCACTCAGTGTGTAGATTGAGAGATTTATACATGCTTTAAGAATTAGTATGGTGAGACGCCTGAATACCTTCGTCTTGAAAAAATAAATCTAGAGGATTAATTTCATTTTGTAAGGTACAATAAAGTCTAAGGACCTGAGAAGATAATATCGGCCAATATGTATCGATTTTAAAACCTGTATATATCGGCCGATACAACACGTATCGACCGATATCGGGCGATATCCGATATATATCGGCCAATATATGGCCGATATCAGTGGGTTTAAGTAAAAAAAATAAAAAAAATAAAATAAAATTCATGGCCGATATATCGGCCGTTTCCGTTTTTCAACCCCTGCTAAGGACATTATCCAACTAAAAAAATTCCAACTTCATAAAGCATATTTGAATTAGAACAAAAGAAAATTTAATTAAAATTGCACATAAGTAAACATAATTAAAAGTTTTCTCTTGTCTCCTCTAAAGAAAAATAAACATAGCAAAAAAAGAATTACAAGCGAGTGTATAAAATCAGTCCTTTCACCAAATGGATTGTCACTGCATGTGACCAAAAAGTAGGTGTGCACGTGGTCTTAACTGTGGGTCACTGGGGCATAAATATCGGCAGATACATTTCGTATCAACTGATATATATCGGTTTTTAAAATTTTTATATATCGGTCGATATCCGATATATATTGGCTGATATTGGTGGATTTTGTAAAAAAGAAATAGGAGAGAAATATATCGATTTAGATATCGGCGGATATCGAGATTTCTATCCCTGGGTGGGAGATTTTGGAGAAATTATCCGATCACAACAAATTGAGGTGAACTTCCAATCTCAATCATTGAATTGAATTGAAACAGTGAATGAATTTAAAACTAAAGTGTAACTGCTCTTAAAACTAAATCGACCCAATGGGTGTAGTTTAAAACTAAAGTGTAACCGCTATTAAAACTAAATCGACTCACATAGGTGTAGTTCAATTGGTTGCCTCCCGCTTTAGGAAGTAGAAGGTTGCGAGTTCGAACCCCCATTGCCTAACTTTGGTGTGCCTTAAGGATAGTGGGTTCATCTGTGGAGGTTTTATTAGAAATGTGTTTGAGTTTTCCACATGTTAATCTAAAAAAAAAAAAATTATAAATCGGCTCACGAAGGATAATTTTGAGCTCTGAACACTGAATATCCATACGTTCAGATTAGTAATAAAAAACATCATAGTATTGGCGGCATTGAATAAGAAAAGAACTAATATTGGATAGCTACGACGTTCAAATATTTAAAAATGCTCTGAATATATTCATCTAAGGTAGGATCCATTGTATCAACAGTCTGGATCAACAAACCATCTATACTCTAGGAAGTACTCTATAACAGGCTTACACAGTAACTTTCTCCGACCTACATACACGGATAGATAGATGGTACAGTGACAGAAGATATGATTTATAATAAAATAAAATGAAATAGTCAGACTCTAAATAGATAAAAAGTGGCGAGACAATAAGATGATGACAAATTACATTGTTTATCCTGTTGTGAAAAGAGAAGTTCTAAAAGTTGAAAACTGTGTGGGTAGAGAGATTTGTATATATTCTTTAAGATTAGTTAAGTACTTTAAAAGATCCAGACACCTTCATAAAAAAAATAGAATACTGGAACTTTAGACATGAATGATATCATATATAGAGTATTTTCTTAAAAAAAATTCCCCATCATTAGTGTAAATTGGAATAGGGCTTAGAAAGTCGTCATGGGTTGATAAACTGATACGTAGGTGAGACTCATCATTGTAACAACAATGGGTCTTAAAAAATAAACAGAATGGTCAAAAAACTCACCTCATGAAATGAGGTCTTAAGTTCAATCTCAATAGATCACTCTCTATAGAGTTAATCGGTATGTAGATTGAGAGGTTTACATAAACTTGTGGAATTAGTGTCACATCTAATATGGAGTTGAGATACTCATATTTATAAAAAATAAACAAGAGTATTTCTTTGCAAAGTTGTGCTCAATTTTATAAATAATGATTAAGCCAAAATCTCTTCGTTGGTTGAGGGAAGAATCAACAGGAATTGAATTCTTCGAGGAACGTATGGAGAGAGAATAGCCTCAAACATACTTGAATCCTAATGCATCGGTCAAATGATGGAGCCTAATGTACATGGCTCATCAGTGAGAAATAGACTTCCATGTAGCACATGGTACATATATTTTCTTATAGCATTCTAGAAAAGACATGTCGTGTGTAACTTTTTTTTTTTTTGAAACAAATGGTGTTATAGTTCATTACGATGAAAGAAAACCTGTAGACCAGTTTTTAGTACCTAAACCCAGCCCTCTACATTTCTAGGCTTATAATATAATTTTTGTAGTTTCATTGTCAACTGTGCATTTTCATGGGCTTTAATCAAATGATCAAGAACTGTTCAATTCCCTAATTATGTGGATCAACAAGTTCTTTTGATTTGGTATATGAGGTAAACCTCAAGATAATGCCATATATCTATTCTAAAAATGCTATAAAAAAAGTATATAATGCTCCATTTGACAAATTCAATGTGGATTGAAAAGACCCTTAGCCATCAGACTTTTGGAACTGCTGGTGGTTTTCTTTTTTTAAAGAGTAAGAAAAGAAAAGAAAAACTTTAGTGTTATGAACAGCACTTGACTAGCTGTATCTTCTTTATTAATCTAGTTGCTTGGATGGTGAATACTTCATCTATCCATTTCTTTTAGAGCAGCTTTAAGGAGATATGGGATGATATATATTTCAAATGGAGACTGCATATTTATCATGGATTGAGCCCACATGGTTGGGAAGATGGATAGAAGATTTTATGGATGATATAATTTAAGGGAAAGTCTTAGATCTTATTATCACATAATGTGAGATGGGCCATTAAAAATCAACGCCTTATAGCAATCAAAATTTCAAAATGCAAAATCACAAGGCTAAAAGTATCAAAAGACTAAAATTTTACACAATTCAGTATTTTTGTTATCTACACATTTCATTAGAAAATATATAGCATGCTTTTAACATTTGAAGAGAAGCCTCTCTAAAGGAGGAGACCTGAGAATTCTCTCTAGAGTTTTTCTTGTTTTCATCTAAATTAAGATAAATATCCCAAATAAAAATGCAGAAAAGAAAAGAACAAAAGAAAATCTCTACATGCATATAGAGCGAGAATATATGAAGACAAGAATTGAAACAAATGGCAGTAGGATTCCCCGCCTATTATTGGTTCCATTGTAAAATGAATGACAGCCTCAGCATAGGAAACACATGATGGTAAATTATATAATGTGATCAATACAAAAAATGTGGTCATATTAACAAATTCATCACTTAAGGAACTCCAATCTAACGCTTCAGTTCACCAACCGGCTTCCCCTCAAAAAATTCACCTAGCATTCGATCAAGATCTTCTACATTGTACCTTATGTATTTTTGAGGATTCTTTCCATTCTCGATCATGGGCCTGAAACATAGAAACCTCATCATATGCAGGATCATGGTACATACGAGAATTGGGTGATGAAGGTAATGACGGATGATCTGTCAAAAATTACAGACCTTAGAATCTACATGGATGCAGGGATTCCATACTTAAGAAAAACTTCTGGCAAAGTATATCTGATACTCATTTTGTACAAGTTCTTATCAAGTATATCTTACAGTTCATGCGCCAAACATCCATTTGATATAATGGACGACACTGCGGATGGAGCATTTGAAGAAAATTCTACCAGATTGGAAGATCCTAGAGAACAACTCTCAGACCCACGTATCTATTGAATGAGGACAGCAGCTCAATCTTTTATAAAAAATTGTCCAGTTGCCGGTAAAATAAGTACTGAACTCTTGCTATTTTAGCTTCTGAAGGTTTTTAATATTTGGCATTAGTCATTGTGAAACCTAGATTCTAGTAAACTAAAAGTGACTATATTAGTCAGTTTTTTATCTTTAGTTATTGGAATTTCACAAACTAAAATATCACAAATAATTTACTAGTTACTTTCCAGTCATCCGATACTCATGTGGTTTGTAGTATATTTACTGTAGATATAATAGTAAAATCATGGTTCAAGATATAAGAATTCTGAACAACAGACTACCATGAAATATTTACTATTACTACTAAGTTGTTCATTTGATACCCCTTCTTGCTTCTCCTTCTATACTCTCTCTCTCTCTCTCTCTCTCTCTCTCTCTCTCAACCATAAAAGGAGCAAAACTTATGATAAATGTGCCATCACCCCAATTGACAATGGGCATTAGCTAGTCCCAATCCTTTGACAAATTTGTTCTAGTCCTCTACAAGTAGCTCTCAAGTTGGGGTAAAGGATTCTTGAAACAATTGGGACAAATGGAAAAGACAAGGTTGCAGTGAACATTTTTGTAATTAATACAAGAGGAACAATCATTACATAGATACCTATTGGTTGCTCCATGGGACACCTCCCTGCCAATAGGAAAATTGTTGATGTCATGGTCCACATTCCTCATTATGATCCCCTTGTTCAAGATGTAGCGTAATTGAAGATAAGGGTGTATGATCAATGACGTGGCATAATGCCAACCAAAGAGAGAAAAATTGTAGACTTGGGCACCCATGGTTTGTTGAGGTCCAATGTATCTTGTCTCGAAAGAAACTATAAATATTAAATAATGGTCTTGGGACACCCATAATCCCAGATTTAAGGTGTGATTTTTTTTTTTTCAGTCCTTTTGTGTGAGTTTGTCTTGAGAATTCTTATTACTTTGTGTTTCTTCTCCATTGAGTGTTTGATTTGACTTCCTTTGAGAACATCATCCATTTGAGGTGCTCTTTGGCGAGGGTGTGAATTTCGTTGTTAGAAAAATCATACTTGACTCCACTACAGAATTTTGAGTTCCCTTGATTCAATTGTGACCATCTTCTTCAGCTTATTTTTCTAAGTGGATCTTGAGGAAGATTCCTTAAGCCATTCCAATAAGAGCTTTGATTATGGATTTATCTCAATTTTAATTGGGGCAAAGTTGATTCCATGGATTTAGATCTTGTAAACTGTCTATATCCTAAATTCATAAGTTGTGGTTCTAACTTTTTAAGGTTCCAGCAATTTGAACTAGTACTGCATCAACATCAGGCAATAATAAAAAATCATAGCTCTTCATTTTTATAACAATGTTTGGTGCTGGATACATCTTTCCTTGGAGAACAGAAATCTAGTCTATTTTAACTCAAACATAAAATCCACTTATATTTTAAACATAAAGTACAAGTGAGTACTGTGTGCATGCACAACCACATATAATGCACTCGTAAGCATGTGTTATCAACTTGTTATACTAGGGTCTCATGGATATATAATTCTAAAAAATGCCACTTCAAAGATGCACCTGTCATTTTTTGACAGTTTGTCCAATCTTGAACCAATCCAAACCCCAAGGAATCCACCTTTTTTAAAAAAGAAGTAGGTCTGGATTTTTGCGTGTGCAAGCTGGGTGTCTGGCTGTAGATTGGCATTTATGTTTGCTTATCTAATAATTGTCAAGGGCATACACATTTGGCATAAAAATATATTGATATTAGCATCATATGTTCAAGTGGAAACTAAATAATAGATAGTCTAAAGTTGGAAGCATACCCAAACCGCTTAAGGAAAGATCTATATGCAGGTAAGAGAACTTCAGCAATTGCAAGTCTCAAATACTCTCGCAATTCACTGTCAGGTACAGACCATTGAGATTGTCTTTGATGAAGCTCCTCAAATTGCATATTGAATGTCTTGAACCTAAAATAAAAGCATTAAATCTAGGAATCACAGGAGTATAGGTGAAAATACAACTGAAGGAAGATGCATATTTCTAACCTGTCTTTGACCATTGCCCTTGACATTACAGTGGCATCACCTCCAGCAGAACCACCACCCATGGAAGGCGCACCTTGAACAGATACACATTGCAAAATCTGCAAGTTACATAGCTTAGAGAATTTCCACTTCTTTCTCTCTCTCTCCCTCTCTAAAATGTCATGAGCAGAATATGTATGTTTTCTGGATCTGATGAGCAGCACTTATTTTGTTGTCTGGGACAGTGCAAATTCCTCCTACAAACCTTTGGTATCCACAAATGCTGCTTGATAACAGCAAGAATTAACATGCAAAAGGAGAGAGACACTATGATCAGACCTACTTCCTAGGTGATGCAGGACAACTAATAAAGTGACCCTAAATGCCTAAATGTGGTTTCCTAGATATTAGGAGGGATAAAAATAATGCACCCTAAATCTAAAATGGGCTGAAATTAAAAACTGAATTAATATATGTAATTAATTAAGATAAACTTATCACAAATAATCGCACAAATTCCAAGAATACAATGAGTTGAAATGGATTTAAATGGGTGGTATGAGAGAAATAGCATATAAAGAGGGAATAATAAGTAAATAAATGAGAAAAACAAAGGTGAGGTTATTAAGTTATGACTTAGGCACGTGGGTAAGATGGTGACAAGGGTTAACTAATAAAAGATAAGGGAAGGGTAGGGTTCACGATAATCAAAAGAAAGAAAGGAAAGGCTCAGTTGTGGCGGCGGCAAAGGGAAAGGCTTGGGAGAGGAACGAGAGCTAGGGACGAAGGCTTGGAAGGGCAGATTAGGGGAAAACGATACCAAGGGTAGCAGATCTGGGCTGATTTGGCTTCAAGGGAGAGTTCTGGCAGCAAGAGGGAATCAACGAAGAGGGTGGAAAGAAGGATATGAAGCAGGGAAGAGAGCGAAACTGGTTCTGCAACAAAGGGGCAGCCAAGAAGAAACGAAAAGGACGAGAGAGAGAGAGAGAGAGAGAGAGAGAGAGAAGAAGAAGAGGGATAGAGGATGATAAAGGGTACCTGAAGATGTATGGCCTCACGCCAAGCCGCACGTTGTAGCCTCACGCTCTTTGGAATCACTCCAACAATCAATCGCACCTTGCAAAGGTATCTTCCTAAAAATCTCAATCTTTATTCATCAAAATCGTATGTAATAATGCTTACAAGAGAGGGCTTTTATAAGATATACCACCCTTAAATAAATAAACTCCTAAAAATAGCCTAAAACGAAAATAAACTCACTTAAAATAGGAAATCCTAATTTCTAATTACAACTAAATCAAAAATAGAAATAAACAATAAAAAAAAAACTCTAAATTCAAAGGTAAATCCGTTGCTCCGCATCAATCTCCCCATCTGAAAAAGAACTTGACTTCGAGTTCAAACAGATGAAAAGACATCAATCTTCCCACGCACGTGTCTTCCCAGTGTGGAGTCTTCAATATGCATCACGCGCACGTGAGGTCTTCAAATGTCATCCAATGGAGTCATCATCAAGCCACAATATTGCTGGAATGGCTTTCTTCCGTCATCGCTGGAATGCTCGGATATCTGAATTGTCACTGTGGTCAACATGCTGTAAATGAGAAGAAGACGCCTCTGGTGATACAAAGCTGTGGTATCTCTCCAAAGGAGTCGGATCATGTCGCTAAAGTTCATCTTCTTTCAACAATGTGAATTTTGTCTTCAGCTGGAGTGTGAGAACCATTTTCTCATTCAGTATAAGCTCTACCTTCTCTCTCTTAGGTGATAGGGAAGACTTTGTAGGTTCAGGCCAACGATTAAGAAGTGGGCTAGATAGGACAATATGTGAGTCATGATGAGGCTCATATAAGGTGGGGTGGAGCGGTAAAGCTGCCGGGGCATGGATTGGTGTAGGGTATGATAGGAAATGCACATTGGGTCCAATTTGCCTAAAGATTCCTTGTGGGAATCGTTCAGGCCTCATGTGGATCGGCTGGAATCATCCACATCGACATCCTGAAATTTACAATAAGAATCTGCAACAAGCTCATATTGTTCATTGCATGTATTAATTTCACTTTTAATTTCAGCATGTCATGCAAGTGTATGTGGTGTAAATGTAAATGCAGGCTCAGGCAACTTGGGTGACACTGGAACTGGACTAGGGTCTATGAATGAGGATGATATGGGAACACACCTAACCAACCCACGGAGGTCTAATTGCCTTGGAGGATTCAATTTCAGATAGTCCTCATATTCATGTACAACTTGATATGCTTCATCCAAGGTAACAACATGACGCAAAATGAGCTCACGCTGAAATTCGGGACGAAGACCTAATCTGAACCTAGAGAGGTTCTGACTGGGGTCCTCTTCGATTTCATATTGCATGAAATACTCGTCAAACTTAGTGATATACTCACTAACAGTCTGACTTCCTTGGCGTAAGGAGTTCCACTGATCAAGGAGTTTGTCCCAATACCTGTGGGGGACATATTTTTCCTTCAAAACTTCTTTCATCTCTTCCCACTACAAGTTTAAGGAGACATCTCTTGCTTTCATCATCTTCTGTTCCGCAATGGTCCAGAAGAGCCTAGCTGGTCCCACCAATTTCATCTTGGCGAAACGGACCTTACAGACTTCAGACATGTCATGCCACTCAAAGTGGTGGTCCATGTCCGACAACCAATCTATAAAAACCTTAGGATCTAGTTGTCCATCAGAGCTGGGGGCTTCTACATGGACATTCTTCAAGGCACGCTCATCGTCCTAGATAGGTTCTCGTGGCCTATGTGGCTGTTGGAATCTACCACAACCAATTATGCGGCTTCGATGGATTCTATTCCTAAAATTCCTATCATGGTCATTATCCGATTCACCCTCATCGGTCTTAGGGGTTTCTAAAACTGCAGCTTTGGTTGTAAAGGTGGCAACATCAGTTCTAGTACCTCTAGGATCTTCTACATTTCATTCAACTGGGTGGTCAATTGGTTGAGCCACGCTGGGGGTTGTTCTCCTGACATATCTGTAGAGTCTGATTGGTAACTAACCCCGCTTCTAGTGGTCATGTACCGAAATACACTAAATGATGTGACTTAACTCTAAATGCAATGAATGAAAGAAACAAAGTGACGCAATTTTTTTTTTTAATCTTTTTAATTAATTAATTTTTTTTTTAAATGCGACCTAAGATCTGAAAAGTTACAAAACTCTCCTAACCTATGTTACTGATACCAAATTTGATGCAGGACAACTAATAGGGTGACCCTAAATGCCTAAATGTGGTTTCCTAGATATTATGAGAGATGAAAATAATGCACCCTAAATCTAAAATGGGCTGAAATTAAAAACTGAATTAATATATGCAATTAATTAAGATAAACTTACCACAAATAATCACGTAAATTCCAAGAATACAATGAGTTGAAATGGATTTAAATGGGTGGTATGAGAGAAATAGCATATAAAGAGGGAATAATAAGTAAATAAATGAGAAAAACAAAGGTGAGGTTATTAAGTTATGACTTAGGCACGTGGGTAAGATGGTAACAAGGGGTAACTAACAAAAGATAAGGAAAGGGTAGGAAGGGTAGGGTTCATGATAATCAAAAGAAAGAAAGGAAAGGCTCAGTTGTGGCGGCGGCAAAGGGAAAGGCTTGGGAAAGGAACGAGAGCTAGGGACGAAGGCTTGGAAGGGCAGATTAGGGGAAAACGACACCAAGGGTAGCAGATCTGGGCTGATTTGGCTTCAAGGGAGAGCTCTGGCAGCAAGAGGGAATCAAGGAAGAGGGTGGAAAGAAGGATATGAAGTAGGGAAGAGGGCGAAACTGGTTCTGCAACAAAGAGGCAGCCAAGAAGAAACGAAAAGGACGAGAGAGAGAGAGAAGAAGAGGGATAGAGGAAGATATAGAGTACCTGAAGATGTATGGCCTCACGCCAAGCCTCACGCCGTAGCCTCACACTATTTGGAATCACTCCAACAATCAATCGCACCTGGCAAAGGTATCTTGCAAAAAATCTCAATCTTTATTCATCAACATTGTATGTAATAATGCTTACAAGAGAGGGCTTTTATAAGAGATACCACCTTTAAATAAAGAAACTCCTAAAAATAGCCTAAAACGAAAATAAACTCACTTAAAATAGGAAATCCTAATTTCTAATTACAACTAAATCGAAAATAGAAATAACCAATAAAAAGAAACTCTAAATTCAAAGATAAATTCCCTGCTCTACATCATTAGGGTTACAATAAAAAAAGGTTGACTTTCACTCTCCCACCCTAATAACAATCAGCAACACGAAAAGTTGGCACTACTTCAGCAATTCTGTCCACATTGGTTTTTGCTGTCATTCTAGAGAGATCAACAATGAAAAAAAATTGGAACAGAATAAAGAGATCATATGAGGAAAGTAAAGAATATTCACGAAAATAAACAAATATAAGAAGGGTGGTCCATAAATTAAAAGAGAACAATTTTTCTATACCAATATATTCACCATTGTTAGTTGTTAGCCAAAGTACTAGCTGCAAGGCTTAGCTCGGTCCTAGGAGGGTTAATCGAGGAATCACAGGGGGCTTTTATTGAGGGAAGACAGATCTTTGACGGAGTATTGATAGTGAATGAGATTATCCACACGAAACGTAAGGATGGCCTAAGGGGTGTGCTTTTAAAACTGGATATGGAGAAGGCTTATGATCATGTTAGTGGGAATTTATAGACTATCTGTTTGGGAGGATGGGGTTCGGCACTAGATGGAGGAGATGGTTGAGGGCTTGTGTCCAAGAGTCATCCTACTCAATTTTGGTGAATGGCTCACCCACAGAACCAATTTCTGCCACCAGGGGCTTACATCGGGGGGACCCGTTATCCCCATTTCTCTTCACCTTAGTAGCTGAAGCACTTAATGGTCTCATGTTTCGGGCCAAGCATTTAAATCTCATTAAAGGATTGGAGATCTCACCGGGTAATTGGTCAATCGGTCACTTACAGTTTGTAGATGATACATTACTGTTTTGCGAAGCATCTAATGAGGAGCTATTTGGGGTGAGAGCGGTCCTACGATGCTTTGAACTCGTATCGGGGTTGAGAATAAATCTAGGAAAGAGTAGCATCATTGGTTTGGGGGTTGAGACGGAGGAACTTGAGGGATTGGCAAGAGAGATAGGGTGTGGTGTTGGCAAGATTCCTTTTATATATCTTGGTCTTCCAGTTGGTGGGAATCCGAGATCAAAAGTGTTTTGGGAACCTATTCTAGAAAGAATATCAAAAAAGTTGAATGCTTGGAGTAAATCTTACCTCTCAACTGGGGGTAGATTGACTCTAGTTAAATCATACCTGGTGAATCTCCCCACTTACTATCTTTCCTTATTTGAAATACCTAAAGGGGTGGCAAAAAGACTCGAGAAAATCCAAAGAGACTTCCTTTGGGAAGGAAATGAAATCAGGAGAAAAATCCACCTCGTGAATTGGGAAGAGACTAGAGACACAAAGGAGAATGGTGGGGTGGGGTTGTATAGTATCAGAGATAGGATACGCCCTCCTTAGTAAATGGTTGTGGAAATTTGCATCGGAGAAAGAGGCCCTTTGGATAAAGGTTTTATCAGCGAGATATGGTTTGGATGACCTTGGAGAATGGAAATTAGGTAGTAGAGCCTCTAGAGAGGGTTCATCAGTGGTAAAAGTCTTAATGAAGATTGGGAATAGTGAAGGAAAGATTGGGGAAACGTTTCGAAGGGGGATTAGACTGCAGGTTGGCAATGGTCTAAGGGTGATGTTCTGGAAAGATATCTGGGTGGGGGAGTGTCCATTAATGGTACTTTTTCCCAGACTAACTAGGGTGGCTCTTAATTGGGAATTTGGTCAGTGATTATTACAAAGAGGTCAATGGTGCAACACAGTGGATCATTTCCTTTAGAAGGACTTTGAGGGAATTTGAGATGGCCTCCCATCAAGAGTCGACTAGAATCCTTAGTGATATTAGGTTGTGGGTTGAGGTGGAGGACAAATAGATCTGGTCCTTGGAACCATCTGGCTCTGAAAAATAGGATCCTTGTGAGGAGTAATCTTAGGAGAAGACATGTTATACCAGAAGAGGCTACGACAGTTTGTACTTCGTGTGAGGTTGAAGAGGAGTTGGTGGACCATCTATTTTGTAAGTGTCGATTCACGAGAGTTGTGTGGTTTTTGTTCCTAGGCTTGTTTGGTTGCTCGTGGGTTTTTGGTAGTGGAGTGGAGGACTTATGGGTGGCTTGGATGGGGAGCCCTTTTACAGGTAGACTTAAAATGGCCTGGAAAATGGTTCCGTTCGCCATTTTTTAGCAATTTGGAAAGAGCGCAATGGAAGGATTTTTTAGGATAAGAGAGGTAGTCCTAGAGATGTCTTTAAGAAAGCAAAATGGCAGATGATTGATTGGTTTCCGTGTGTGAAGAGTTTCAGGGTTTAGCTCCAGAGGATTTTTATTCATCTTGGGATGGATGTATGAAAGGGATTGGTAGAGGTGGCAAGCGCTCAGCTAAATGGGTTGCGCCTCCCATGGGATTTTGTAAATTTAATGTGGATGGTGCAGCTAGGGGCAAGCCAGGGCTGGCAGAAATTGGGGGTGTGCTGCATGATAATAGGGGTAGAATATTAGCAACTTTTTTCCGAATCAGTGGGGTTAATGGAATCAAATGAGGCTGAATTGAGAGCAATCAGGAGAGCACTTCAGATCTGGTCAAATTTTAGGGGCGGTGACCTCATTATCGAAGGTGACTCAACTAATGTCATCTCCTAGGCTAGTAATAGAAAATTTCCCCCGTGGAGGTTGGTCTGTATCGCTAGGGACATTTGGAGCTTGTGCAATTTGGGTAACATCACTTTCACTTATACACCTCGTTCAGTAAATAGCATTGCAGACTTCTTGGCAAAAGCGGGTATTCAGTTACAAACACCGGCTCTGGAATTTTTTTCCTATTGCCAGCCTTGGGATTTAGGAGTTTTATTGTTAGGGTGGTATACTTGTTGTATGTTGGATTATTGTTTTTCTTTCTTTCCTTGCCTTATTTTGTTTCTTTTCCTTCTTTTTCTTCATCGACCTGAGTATATCTCTCCTATACTCAGTGCCTTCTTATGTACTCTCCCTTTATTTTAATGGAATCTATCAATTAATGTTTCAAAAAAAATAAAAAATATTCACCATTGTTCAACTTGCTAACAGAATTCCTAGTATTCTTCGGCACTCCAGGCTACTAAGTACTTTCAACTATAGAATCAGAAAATTCATGTATTTCTATAAGAATTCCTGGGATTAAACAAAATGCATTCCTAGATATACAGAAGTATCTGTTTCTCAACGTCTACTTCCAAGAGGAATACTGTTTTAAGACCAAGAAATTAACTATACTCTTACCTGTTCTCTTTGTTTTTTAATAAAAAAATTCTCTTACTGCTCAAAAAAAAAAGAAAGAAATGTAACTATTCTGTTGAAACATGTCCATTCCCAAGATGAAACTGGTAGTGTAGACTCAAATTGTATAATGAAGTCCTAGCAAAGAAATTAAATTTTGCAACGGACACAATTAAGAATTAATGAGAAACAGGTCATTCCAGAATCATGTCAAATGTGGCTATATGGAGCTTGTGAAATGTATCAGTCAAGTTGATTGAACAAACCTTGCCCCAAGCAATCCTTTTATAATGATTCGCATGCTGCTGTACTGTCCTCCGATGTCTTTGCACCCAATCTGTCCCCAATATGTCATTTGCTTCACATCTAATGTCAACACAAGAAATCAGTGATATGCCAACAAAATCTGGATTAACCAACAAGTTCAACGACGTACTTGCACACTGATTTGACCATGTAGTGTACATTATTCATCAGAAATAGTGGAGCCAAAGCAGGATCTTTGTATTGCTTCGATTTTCCATCCAGGTTAGTCTGAAGGGCTTGCAGTATTCGCATTGTCACAGAAGCTAACTGATCCTCTGTTTCACTTCCATTGTCAAATTCTTGGAACAATTGCTTCAATATTGGTTTATAGCTGTACATGTTCAGAACATAACATTGTTGGATCAATATTAAGCATTGAATGCCATATGTGCTCAGCTGACATACCAATTGCAAGAGATGCAGATTTACAGAAATCAGATCTAAGGTCAAAATAACTTAAAAATCATTAGAGGAACGGTAGATCAGTTTCAAAGCATAATTGGATGGAAAAATAGAGAATATTAAGATGCACGAATAGGAAGCATTTTAGATAAGAGCTATCATATACCAGCTGATCCACGAAATGTATGTTGAGATATATTTAGATTAATTCCTGATTTGGTGCTTACCAATATTGTCTTTACTAAGTTTAGGGGTTCGGAAAGGTAAGCGTGCATGTACCGATCATCCCCTTCATCGTTTTGTGTCATATCACGCTGTGTCTCCATCTTATCACAGTTTCCTCACTTCTCTTGACAACATTAAGATTGCAAAGAGGATTGATATTGCTTTGTGTGATTCCTCCTGGAAAGTAGCGACAAAAAAGGAATTGGTAGCACTTGATAAAAATAATACCTGGGAGATGGTTCCTCTTTACTATGAAGCACAATCCAGACAATTGCATTGCCAGATATAAAACTCATTTGAATGCCAAAGGCTTCACTCAGACGTACATGATTGATTATCAGGAACCCTTCTGTCTCGTGGCTAAAATGATAAGACTTTTACAACTCTTTGGAGGGTTGTTTAAGAAGAAGCTCGAGGAAGATCAGAGCTCAAGCATCTTGGTCTCCTCCTCAATCCAAAACTTACAAATTTAATGTTGATGGGACAACAAGGGGAAACCCAAGTATGGCACGTATAGGTGGAGTTATTCGTGATTGCAATGGTAGAACATTCATAGTCTTTTTAGAGCTGGTAGGGGAAGGGATTCAAATGAGGCAGCACTTATTAGTATTAGGAGAGCTTCGTCCTTATGGTCTTCATCGGGGTAGGGGAAACTAATCAGAAAGGGATTCGACAAACATGATCAAATGGACAGGGGTTAAAACTGCCACCTTAGAAATTGATCACAATTGTAAAGGAGATTAGGGCGTTGTGTTTGGGTTGCAAGATTTCTTTTGCATTAGTCAGGAGAGAAGAAAATGGAGTGGTTGATTTCTTTGTAAAGAATGAGGTGGACTCCACGACTGCAGGCGTTTTCTACCTTTGAGCTCTCCATCAGGGGTGGAGAGAATTGGTTGTCGTATTATATAGTGTTTTTGATATTTCGATAGATGTATTATTCTTTTCCTTGTAGTCTTGGGTTTAAGCCTCTTACACCCGATGTTGCTGCCTTCTGTCTCTATACCTTTTCTATTAATATATTCTCACAGAAATGCTTAAAATCCTTCACACAAGTCTAGGATGCCACACTAAACACTCCATCTCTAGAACATATGATTCCTCATGGGCAAGTCCAAATGTTTATGTTAAATATCAAAGCTAATTATTGTGGCAAGATCGCACATGGTGAATAAACACGCCAAGGTAAGATGCAGCCGTGCAGGAAAATGGAGACCCCACTGCTACACCTACATGGATGAACTGCTCTGATCTTGACCAAAACACTTGAGACAAACTTACAAGTTCAACTCATTGTTCATTCTTAACCATGGATATGGATTGAATGAGTGGATGGTGTGGAGAACATAAACATGAAGCAGAACACAACAATGGTACCTTCTCCATCTAAGGGGGTGGTCTAAGGGGGTGGGGTGGGGGGCTGTCCTCTTTTCTTTTTTCTTTTTCTTGTTCTCCTTGTTGTGAGAGATGAAGGAAAATCTATTCTTGAATGAGCCTTCCCAAATTGTGGGCCTAGCTTCATGCACTAGGCCCAATGGACCAAGCCAAAGTCCATATTTGTCCACAAATGACAGTGAGCTCTAATTCTAACTTAGGCAATCTTCATCTAGAGCAGGTATTCATTGCTAAGCCTCCATAATAGAGGTTCACAAACTCCGCCACACACATTAATGCAATAACATGCTAATCAAAACTATAAAATAATTGCATTATTCCACTAGAACGCAATTATCATGCCATTTGCAAAATGGATAAAAATATTAAATAAACAACTTATGATACATGAAAATATTGACATTGTAAACCTAAGATTTCTACAAAACTAGAAAGAAATGGCCAAGAAACTACATGCCTGTATAAAAAAGAAATGATGCAAAAAGTGGAACAACTGCTCAATGAACTTACTCAAATAGAAATTTCACGTAATTAATTACATAACTAGTGAGTGGATGAACAGTCCCATCAGCAACCATGGTCTTTGTAGCATCTTTTTCAATCGCTTCTTCAAAATCACCAAAAATTTCTTGGGCGGTCTGTGCTAGCCGCTTTGTCAAAGTCAATGCAGATTCTCGCATTTCAGCGCAAGCTCTACCTTCAAAAATAGTTTCAATCTACAAAATATAAAAAAGGAAAAAGGAAATATGGATAATAAAATTATCCTCCACAAAAATTAACGAGAAACCCATCAAATAACCAATAACTAACCAAGTGTTGTTTCTCAAAATAAATGGATTGATAATAACTAACCACGAATCAAATGTTACGTCAGAATTTAGAACAAATAATAAAAAGCCACCTAGACTGTGATGCCTCACATACACTCTACGCTAACCACATCTTATAGGAAATTACAAATTCGAAAATGGTAATCTCAAAATGATAGCTTGGAAAAGTAGAAAATGAAAGGAAAACATATAGATGGTTAGTATAAGAAGAGACAAGAAAGGGGGATAAAGGAAAGAAGGAAAAGTAGAAAAAATATATTTATAGGTTAGAATCCACCACCACTCCGATGAATTTTTTATTATAGCATAAGTCTAAATTTACATGGACCACCTTTATGACCAGGTAGATTACATAAAGGCAGTCATACAAATATAAAGGATCTTATACAACCACATATGCTCCGCATTAGGCCGTAAGCATAGATATAGATCATGCTGAACTTGTTCATTGAGTCTTGAAGCTTGTTTCTCTCCCATGTGCCTTTGTAAAATAAAAAAGTCAATTAACTGATTCTAAAACATCACTTGCCAAGGTTAACCATATTGGTTTACACCTCTCCCTTAACAAAGTGATAATGAACCATGATATGCTTACACACTTGGTATGTTATATGAAGCATGGCTCTATGCTCCTTTCTATGCTTGGGAAAGCAATATCAATGACACTCGCTCCTGTCCATGTTAAATTTCCTCCATAAAGGAGAACAATGTCACAAAAACTTATCAGTTTGGCAACTTAACTTCTAACTCAGCTATTTCTAAATAATCCCTTTTGTAGAGATGACTTTCGATACTTAGTTATATTGCAGATAGCCTTTAAATGTATGTATGCAGCATGTATGTATGCATGTATGTAGGTAGGTATGTACGCATGTATCTACATATGTATACACAATGTAGAAAATAAGACTAGAAAATAAAGGAAAGAAAAGATGGAGATGAAAATCTCTGTATTGAATTGTATTGAAGGTGTATTGGTTACATGTATAAATAGAATCGAAGGAGCTAATTTAGGTTTCTAAAATAGGAAAACAATATAATAATACTTATCTACAATCAATTATACAACCAATAAGATATCTTTCCAAACGTGGATCATTTTGGTCAACTCTGTCCTGAAGTGGATCCCGCAATACCTTACGTGTCTTGAAGTGGGTCCCACAACACTCCCCCCTCAAACTGGTTCGAAGATATCGAGCAATCCTAACTTGCTAACAACCGAATCGAGTTGAGTTCGGAGAACTGACTTTGTGAAAATGTTTACAAGCTAATCTTCAGACTTCAGATGAGGATTAAAAAGTCGTCCTTCAGAAATATGTTGACGAAGGAAGTGACAATCAACTTCAATGTGCTTAGTCCTCTCATGAAAGACTAGATTGGAGGCAATGTTGATGGCCGCCCGATTGTCACATGAAATGACGAGTTGATCGGCAGGGGCAAATTCATGGCACGATATTTGGGCTCAGCACTGGAACAAGCAACAATTGACTGTTTCTTACTTCGCCAAGCAATTAAATGTGAACCCAAGAAAACACAATAGCCGGAAGTAGAACAGCAATAATCTGGAGACCTGGCCCAATCAACATCAAAATAACTGCAAACTAAACAAGTAGGCTAGTGTACATAGCACAAACCTCGGCCAGGATGAGCCTTAAGATACCAAAGGATACAGAACATAGCATGGAGGTGAGTGTCTTGTCGTTCATGCATGAACTGGCTGACGACACCAACAACATATAATGAGTCCGGTCTCGTGATGGTGAGATAAATGAACTTACTGACGAATTTTTGATAAAAACTTGGTGTGTCAAGAATATTACCATCAGATGCAGATAACTTGGTGTTCACATCCAACGGAGTATCAACGGGTTTGCAACTAGAATAGCCAGCTTCCTGGAGGAGATCCAGAGCATACTTCCGCTGAGAGAGATTGAAGCCATGAGAAGACCGAGCAAATTTAATGCCAAGAAAGTACCGGAGGAGCCCCAAATCCTTAATATCCAAAGTTCGTTGAAGATACTGATTGAAGGAAGAGATGGTTGCATCATTGTTACTTGTGAGAATAATATCATCAACATAGACCACGAAAATCATCACAACTGAGCAGAGGCGGTAGACGAAGAACGACTGATCCGACTGACAACGAGTAAAACCATAAGGTAGCAAGGCACTGTTAAACTTCTCAAACCAAATACGGGGATACTGCTTAAGACCATAGAGAGCCTTCTTGAGTCAGCAGACAGAGTTAAGCTCCCCCTACTTGACAAACCCCAGAGGAGGAAGCATGTACACTTCTTCTTGAAGATCACCATGGAGAAAAACATTCTTCACATCTATAACTGGTGCAAGGGCCAGGCATAAGTGGTGGCAAGAGAGAGCAAGATGCGACAAACATAATCTTAGCAACAGGTGAAAAAGTGTCATGGTAGTCGACCCCATATGCCTGCATGAAGCCTCTAGCCACTAGGTGTGCCTTATATCGGGCAACGGATCCATCTGGATTATGCTTCAAGGAAAAGACCCATTTGCACCCAATTGGAGTCTTGCCTGGAGATAGAGAAACCATCTCCCATGTGTTGTTCTTTTCAAGGGCAACTAATTCTTCATCCATGGTTGCTTTCTAGGAGGGATTTTCAAGGCCGTGTCGATCATCTTTGGTATCTTAATGTTGTCCAATGCTGTGAGAAAACTGTGATAGGAGGGTGAAACAGTGTGATATAATACAAACCGATCAATGGGAGGACTAGTACAAGAACGCTTACCTTTGCGAAACGCAATAGGAAGATCAGACGGGACAAAGACCAGTGGATCTGAATCACTGGCAGATGGGTGGGTGGAGTCAGCCGCAAATGACAGTCAAGACAGTCGCCGTTGGTACACCAGAAGAAGCTTAGTGGGAGGAACAAAGATCTGTAAGAACAAAGGGAAGGACAGGGGAAAGAAAAGAGGAGAGGGAGCCGGAAAATAGTGGTCCCGCTAAAAAAAATGACATCCATGGATATGTATGTTTTCTTAGTGAGAGGATCGAGGCACTTATAGCCTTTCTAAAAAGCTAACCTAGAAAGACACAGCGCACTGCTCAAGGAGAGAGAGTTTATGGCCAAAGAAGTTGTGAATAAAGCAGACACCCAAAGACATGTAAGAGAATATGAGGAATGGGTTTATGTAATGAGAGATCGTTTATGGGGGACTGATTTTGTAAAATGCGGGATGACATTCTGTTGATGAGATAACAAGTAGTTAACACTGCTTCGGGCCAATCGGACGGGTGGGATATGCATGGTAAAAAGAAGAGATCGAGTCATCTCAACAAGGTGACGGTTATTTCGTTCAGCTACACCATTTGGTTGAGGTGTAGAAGGACATGAGAATTGAGAGTTTGTACCATGTTTTTGCAAAAAGGTAAAAAGGAGTGTGACAAATATTCAACCACCCCCCTCCCCCCCCATATTATCACTTCGTAAAACCTGAATTTTATACCCAAATTGATTATGAAACCACTGGTAAAAATTCTGGAAGTAATAAAAAACCTCAAATTTTTGTTTCATTAAATATGTTCAAGTAATTGGATAGTAATCATCTATAAATGGGACAAAATAATGAAAATCAGTGCAACATTGCCAAACATCAGAATGAATAAGTGAAAATAAAGTAGATGGTTTTTTATTGATAGACGGGGGGAAATGAGATCTAACATGCTTGATATATTGTCAATGTTCACATTCAAAATAAGTAAAAGATAAACTAAGAACAAATTGTTTTAAAATAGAATCTGCAAGATGTCCCAAACGACAATGCCACAACCACACATTTGAAGAGGAAGAGGTCGAACACGCTTTGAAGTTGCCATGGCAAGAGTCAAGAAGGTAGAGGCCACCTGCTTCACGACCACCACCCAACACCTGCTTCATGGTCAACCTGGGGCGTAAGGAGGGGCGACTGGTGGTGAACAGCCATGTGGCAGAAGGACCATATCCTAGCAGATCTCAAGGAAAAACTAAGAAACTGGGTTTTTCAAGGCAGAAGGAGTCCTGGGAAGAAAAGCAGCAAAAGGGGGGCCCACCAGTGATGGAAGGTGGGACCTCCAAGTGCGATGGAAACAAGAGTCAGGGGTGACACCAGTGGTGGAGGTTCGAAGACCAAAAAGAGAATGGAGCCTGTCGATCGAGCCAGAATTCCTGCTGCAGGGGCGAAACTGACGTTGGGGAGAAAACAGGAACCGTGCCCACCAGAGTCAAGCAGAGATGGAATCCAACCAGTTAGATGAAGTGTCCACCAAAAAACGACAGTGAAGGAAGAGAGTCTGTCGCCGGAAAAGTTTTTCAGTCACCGGATCGAAGGCAGAAAAACGACAGTCTGCAAGAGGGCACAGACAAATAATCAGATGTATGCAAAGCCTGCAGGAGAAGAAAGTGGTCCTCCCTCTGCCGGTGTCGGTGGAACCAGCACAAGGAATGGGGAAGTCTCGAAGGTGGGTTTCTCTTAACTCCACTAAAAAATCAAAACCCACAAAAGGATCAAGAATCCTACACTGATACCGTGTAAAATAACACACAGAGAATATAGTGTATCTTCTTTTTTCAAGGAGCGACCCTATGATTTATATTTATAAGGAAAACAAAATACAAATAAGGTAAAATCAAATAAAAAGGGAAAGCCCTAAACTTAGTAAAGACAATATTGGTAAGCACCAAATCATAAATTTATTTAAATATATCATAATCTAAATATATCTCAACAATTGATACCAAAAATTTCACTCTCTAGGTAGTTGATACGGAGGGAGGATGACAACTCAAACCATCTAAGCATGGATCGAAGATTCACAGTAGCCTCTTCGGTAGCCGCACTGAAAATGATGGTGTCATCCACAAACTGTAAATGATAGACCTGCACCGAGGAATCACCAATCCTAAAGCCATGAATAAGGGAAAAGTTTGTTGCTTTGCTTAGAAGGAGACTCAAGGACTCTACCAGCATGATGAAAAGAGTTGGAGAAAGGGGTCACCCTGCTGAATACCTCTAGAACTCTTGAAGAACCCTCTTGGAGATCCGTTGATAAGGATGGAAAAGTAGGCTGAGGATACACACTAAAAATGCATAAGCACCATTTGCTACATAGAATGAATGAAGTACCAATCCACCATATCATAAGCTTTTTCCACATCAAGTTTCAAATTATTCCTTTTCGACGGGACTTATGTTGGGAATCAATTCAATGGATGTTATTGATCTCTTTGAGATAGCAAAATGGAGACTTTGTAGGTGGCTCTTGTCAAGCACAAAGTTTAAGGGTCTACAACCATTGGATCTTCTTTTGTCTTGGAAAGGGTGTATGAGCAATTCTAGGTGGAAAAGGAGATCAGATGAGAGTTGGGTTCCACCAGATCAGGGTGTTATGAAGTTTAATGTGGATGGTGCTGCAAAGGGGAAACCAGGGCCAACATGAATAGAAGGAGCTCTAAGGAATCATAAGGGTCGAACAACAATCATGTTTAAAGAGTCGGTTGGTATTAGAGATTCAAATGAGGTGGAAATTCTTAGCATTAGGAGAGCTTTGGCCATTTGGAAACTCCATGGGCGGACTCGGCAAATGCAATAAAATGGACCTTGGAAAATGATCACTACAGTGAGGGAGATTAGAGCTCTAGTGTCAGGGGTTGATGTATTGTTCCTATTAGCCGTTCAACTAATGGCGTGATAGACTACTTTGCTAAGATGGGAGTTGATAATGTCTTTGCAAGAGTCTTCTTCCTTTGAGGACGTCCATTTGGTTGCATGTTGGATTGAGGGGATGTTGGATACCAGCTACTTTATTTGTTGTTTTATACTTTCCTTTTGTTGTTCTTTTAGGTCTATTGCTTTTAGACCTGTTCTTGCTTTTGTACTCTCTTTTTTATGAATGAAGTATCTTTGTCACTGCTCAAAAAAAGATTGGTGGCCAAAACTTAGAAAATTCATCAGTCCCAACAAGTAAAACCATTGGTTGCAGGCACTATGCAACTGGTGAAAGTACCTGAATACTTTCAACTTATGCACAATTGACACTGTTACATCTCATCTATGGATTTTCTGGCCAAAGAGTGGAGAGAAATGAGGCTTTTCTTGGCTTCTTATGATGTTCTTTGTGATGTCTTTGTATTTTTTCTTCTTTTTTCTATGTACATATCTCCCTTCTTCTATTCCTATCTTGTTACATTTCTCTTCTTAATGAACGTCAGTCATCATTAAAAAGGAAAAAAAAATCTAGACTGCTAATCAGGTCTATAAAAGAAACTCATTTGAAAAAGGTCTAAATTTAGTAGCATTCTTTAGACACTATAAACTTCTAAGTCGCTCAAATGGAAATTTTATCTTACCTCTGACTGAAGCTCCCGCATTATCTCATACATGTCTAGAAGCACAAACAACTTTTCTGGTGACCTCTTACTTTTAGCGATAGCTTCTCCAAAGCTAAGTAGAACTGCCACACTATTCATAGTTACTTCAGCAAAACAATGATCCTTCATAGAATCAATACCTTCAAAAATTTGATTACAAATTTTACGCTCTGCGGCAAATAGCAATTTAACCTGTTTCAAGAACAATAAAATAGTTGAAAGGCGAAAAAAGGCTTCATCTTTGCATCTGAGTTGAATAGAATCCTTACTGAAATCCACATAAATTCAATCCAATTCCCTATTTTAGCCTCCAAAACCTCCCATTGCATCTTTTGCACTTCATCTTTACTAAGCCGTTCAACACCTAACTTCCGAAGGGTCAGTTCTAAAGAAGAAGCACGAATGTCCCTAAGTAAAGGATCATACATTAGTGGTCTATCTTTGAACATATGAGGAGAGAGAATTTTCAATGAATACGAACAAAATGCATGATAATAATGTACAAATACATGGCCATGACACTACATTAAGATTTTTTTTTAAATAATTGCTTCATTGAGAAAATAAGAATGACAAGAACCTCTAACACAATCGGTAAGTGCTAATTGTTGAATCATAAAGGTTGTGGGTTCAAGTCATGTCGTTGTCAGATGGGCAAGCAGATACAATCAGTTCAATGCAAGGAAATTTATTTCAAAGGATGCATTGTAATATAACAAAGTCAACAACTCAAATTTAGATTGACATAGATGCAACCCTTTCAATTTTAATTTTCTTTTTTCTTTGAAGTGCCTTGTTGAAATCCACCCAAGAGGAAGAGGAAAAGACTAAAGTAATAGGAGAAGAGAAGTATTTGATGTACTCAACCATCATTATAACTCCAATGCTTTCCCAAAGTGACCACCATCATGGTTGGCACTTCAAGGAATGTGATAAAAGAAACCAATAATAACAAAATCAAAGTTCCAACGTCTTGTAGACTAAAACAAATAAATCGTCATGGCCATCCTTTTTTCTCTTTGATACCCTTTTTTCATGTTCTTATAATGCTTTTGAAAAAAAAAAAATCTGCGAAATACCTCTGAGGTATCCTTAATCCTCCAAAATAGCCAAAACCACTTACCTTGTTTGAAGTTTTTACACCCCTATGTTACATAATAAGACAAATGCTAAAGCTTGCACTATTATTCCACAGTGGTTATTGTTGATGCAGTCCCAACTCAAATTGTGTAACAGCACTCTTGGTGTGATCCCAAGGCCGAAGACACTCCAAATCAGTGGATGAAATTGCTGTAGAGGTTTCCTAGGAATTTCAAGCTTGTCGCCCCTCCAAAACCCAAAAATACTCTAGGGTTTTGCACCTAAGCAGCAGTTGAATGGTCCTCTAGGGTTTGCACCTCTTTGCCACTAGTTACAAGCCAAACAAAAGCAAGACTTTGTTGCCAATACCAATCCCAACAATGTGTTGGTCAATTGTCGTTTTATCACTTTTTATTAAGTGTAGCATTATACAACCCTAACGTAAAACATAGAATGACCCAAGATCGATTACGATTAAGAGACAGTTGCTAAATGAAGGGGTGGAAATTTGTCTTACTAATGTCTATGGACTGAATTCAGATATGGAGAGGGAGGATCTTTGGGTTGAGTTGGAAACCAAATCATGGGCTATAGACTTATGGTGCATCGGAGGCGACTTTAATGTGGTCAGATTCCCATTGAAAAGGAAAGGAGGAGTTTTCACGAGAGCAATGGAGGATTTTTCAGAATTCACAAGGAGAAATTCTTTGATTGATCATCCGTTACTTGGGGGATTCACTTGGTCCAATGGGCGGGCTTGATCTGCAATGAGCAGACTGGATAGATTCCACCTATCGACAAAATGGGATGAACACTTTGCACATGAAAGCCAAATCAAACTGTTCAAGCCGATCTCTGACCATGGCCTGATTCTTCTTAACACTAAGGAGACAGATTTGGTACCAAAACCATTCTGTTTTAACAATACTTGGTTGGAGGACCAAACATTGATCCAACAAATTAAGCTTTGGTGAGACGGTTGGAGAGGGAGTTCACGGAACAAGAAATTAAAGCATCCCTAGGTAGCATCCCTAGGTAGTAGTATTGAGGGAGACAAGGCACCTGGCCCTAATGGTTTTAACTTCAAGTTTATCCAAGCCTATTGGGATGTGGTGGGCCCAGATTTTCTTAAGGTCTTTAAGGAATCCTATGAGCATGGCATTAAAAATAAAGGCCTTAAGAACTCATTTGTCACCCTTATCCCTAAGAGAAAAGGACCATCGGAACTGACTCACTTTAGACCAATCAGCCAAATCGGTTGTGTTTATAAACTTGTGGCGAAGGTTTTAGCAGATAGATTAAAAGAGGTTCTGACTGAGATTATTGGGGAATCTCAAGGTGCTTTTGTGGAAGATAGATACATCACTGATGTTGTGCTTGTTGCGAACGAGCTAACCCACATGTGCCTTAAGGAAAGGAAACATGGCATGTTATTTAAAATTGACATGAAAAAAACCTACAATTACGTGGATTGGTCTTTTGTGAATTATCTTTTCGACATAATGGGTTTTGGGTCTAGGTGGAAGAAATGGATGAAAGCTTGCTTGGAGGATACCACCTACGCCATCCTTGTTAATAGATCACCAGCTGCAGCTATAGCAACCAATAGAGGACTTGTATCGTTAGCAGGAACTGGTTGTAACTCATCTGCAATTTGCTGATGATACACTTTTTGTTTTTATTTTAAACCATTTGCGGAATAGATTATGGGATTTAAAGCAATACCCAGATGCTTCGGACTTGTATCAAGATTGCGAATCAATTTAGGAAAAAGTACACTTATTGGAGTCAGGGTATAGGAACGTATGGTGAAGTGAATGGCAGATATGGTTGGTCGTTCCACAGGAACAATCCCTTTCAAATATCTAGCACTACCCGTGGGGGGGAACCCAAGATTGAAGGCCTTTTAAACACCGGTGGTGGAAAGAGTGGAGAGAAGATTAGAAGGGTGGGGTGGAAGGTATTTATCGCTAGGGGGAGACTTACGCTCATAACGTCGGTACTTATGAACTTCCCCATCTACTAAATGTCAAATGCCCAAACGAGTCTCAAAGAGACCAGAGCATTGCTTTTGGAGGTTCCCGTGGGCCGACAAACAAGATAAGAAGAAGGTTCATGGTTTCATGGCATGAAGTAACCAAACCCAAACAACAAGGTGGCCTTGGAATTGTTCCCCTTCATATTAGAAACCAAGTGTTGCTATGTAAGTGGAATTGGAGGTTTGGGAGATAAGGAAGCGCTATGGGTAAGAGTCTTAACAGCCAGATACGGACTAGGGGGCAGGGGTGGCTGGTCACTTGGAGACAAAGTTGAAAGGATAGGCTCTCAACTCGTGAAAGGATGGCGGAAGTTAGGAAAAGGAGAGGTTAGGTGGGTAGAGCTTTCAAGGAAAGTCTAAGACTCCTAGACTATATAGGGTGGCAAGAGACAAGGACGCACTAGTTAGGGACCGGTATAGATTGGAGGAAGGTCGAGCACAATGGCACATTGACTCTAGAAGAAACCTTGGGGACTTTGATGCAGGCCTAGGGTCGAATTGTGCCAATTTGCCTGTAGGCTTGCTTATTTCAGAGTATGGTCACTGAAATACCCGTGAGTCGATTACGTATTCCTAAAAGGATTTTGCCTTGGTAAGAAATTGCTCAAACAATATCTCCATCGATTGCACAAGTTTCCCAGGAATTCGAATTAGTCTATGGATTTCATGAGATTAGGCTTCTTTCAATTAAACATGATATAGAATCGCGGAAGCAAACTAAAATAGTAAAATGATGAATTCAAATAAAGCACATACCTAATCAAAGAAAACCATAAAGAACTTGTTGAATTCAGAAATTAAATTGGTACTTACTTACAAGATAGAATTGGTCCCAGTCCAAGGACCTCGCTTTCGCCAAGGGTCAAAGCCCGACGTGAATCCACACGACAATTCTCTAAATAATTTTATTCAATTGTGTAGAATTCTAATGGGGTACAAGCCTATTTATAATTAAAAGAAAATGTAAAAAGACAAAATTGGCCCTGCCTCTCTAAGAAACTCCTAAAATAAGCAACCTACTTGAGATAGAATATAGTCTAATTTTGACCATTCTATCTCAACCCTATAAAATGCCACATGGCTTATTGAATGAACAAGATTAAATCCTAAAAAGCAAAACAAATAAAGTAAGGAGGCCAATTGCCCCTACTCTTTCCACCTACCTTACTTGTCAAATCCTCTCCTTCCCAAAAATGTGGACTACAATCCTGTATGGAAAGGTTTTGGGTAGCAAAACAAGCCAATTGGGGCTGATTTAGGTGAATTTGACCCATAAGACCAATATTGGAATTTGGGCCAAGCCTGGTAATATTTGGGCTTGGGCTTACAAGCTTAACTGGGTCATTCGGGCCTATTAGGTAATTGGGCTCAGGCTAACAAAGTGTTTAGGTTTATTAGACTGAGTCCACCAATGAATAACTTAAACAATTTGGGTCATGAAAGCCAAGTCAATTTTATCGATGGTCCATTAGACTTGATGCCTTCATCAGACTTTGAACAACAGAGCTTTGAAAGATTGCAAACTCTACTGAGCAACTTCCCATTATCCATAATGGAGGAGGATGAATTAATTTGGATAGAGAATTCCTCGGGAGCTTTTTCGGTCAGATTAGTTGCGGAGGAATCTGGCACCACCGAGAGTACAGTCCTTCGTGTGGAGCATGCTTCAAGGAAAGACACTCACCAGGGAGGCCTTATGATGCGGGCATCTATGGAGATAGAGAAAATTATGTCTTTGACCCAGGCCCAAAGGCCCAACACAAGGCTGGCCCCACAACCAAACTGTTGTGTTGTAGTCACACACAGTTCTTGGAGTTTGTCAGTTACAATATTGGTCAGTTACAATATTAAGTATGTTTTAAGGTTAGTCAAATTAGTATGACAGTTTTTGTATGTAAGGTTTTTAATATTAGTTAATTAGTATGACAGTTTTGCATGTAAGATAAGAGTGTTTCTGCTTATTTAAAGGGACTGTATTGGTGGTTTCTTCACCAACTATTAGAGCATATGATGAAATAAAAAATGTCTTTATTTTTCCAATGGAAAAGGTGGAAATTCTAAGCTGCCATTGCAGCCATACAACCAGTAGTAGTTGCTGAAGTCCTGCAAGCCAGGAACTAGGGTTAATTCAAGATTCCTGTAAGAGTTAGTGAGATCTGATCGTAGCACGTCCAACAGTTGGACTGACGAATCTACTGAGTTCAGGAGCAACTCCAGATCAGCACGGATCTGTTTGAGAAACAGATCCAACCAGCGAACTGTCTGAGAAGCAGCTTGGTCTGCAGGCCCAGATTGGTAATCATTCTCCATAAACTGCAATTGCAGACTGTCTGCAATTTTCTCCAAGCCTCAGCGACTGTTGCTGACTTGCAGAACAGCCAGGCTTCAATCCCAATTCAGTACACAGAGCGAAAGCAGCTCTGGTTTGATTCAGATTTCCTTCTTGTTAGAAACAGCTAGCCAAACCTTTGGTACAGGCCCTATTGCATTGCAGCCTCAGTTAGTTTGCAGTCTTTCTACAACCAGCCAAGTTTTACAAGGTTCGAACACAATCAGATCCGAATACGACATCAGGTATTGTTGTTTAAAGAAATCTGATAGCAAATCCAATAGTGTTGGGATTTGCATGCACTCGAAACCTATATCTGACCCGACTAAGAATTCAAGCTTCCGCATTTGGACTGAGAATAGGGATCAGAAGCCCAAATGGAGACTGTGCACTTGGCTTTTATCCGGAAAAAACTTCACGGGGTCTAGGATCACGGATTTTTATTAGTCATGAGAAGGTCTATGTCTGGAGTCCCTAAAAAAACTAAGAAATTGATCACTTGGTAGCGCCCCCCCCCCCCCCCCCCCCCCCAAAACACCCCCCAAACAGCCCGCATCAAGGTCTTTTCAAGTTCAACGTGGGTGGTGTGGCTAGGGGAAAACCAGGCCCGACTGGAATTGGTGGCATACTGCGTGACCACACCAAATAGACATCAGTCGTTTTTGTAGAATCGATAGGAGGAAAGAATCCAATAAGGCGAAACTATTGAGTATTAGGACTTAGGAGAGCTTTGACTATTGAGATCTCCCTAGCGCTAGGCAGATTGGTCATTGAAAGTGACTCTACAAATGCAGTCAAATGGGTCACGGGAGTGAAAAAACCTCTGTGGAAACTAATAATTGTGGTTAGGGAAACTAAGGATCAATTTATCGGCCAAGAAATATCTTTCTCTCAAGTTTGCATATCGGCTAATGAAATCACAGATTTCTTTGCAAAGCAGGGAGTTGATTCAGCCATCCAGAGAGTGTTTCATTTATGATTCACAAGATGGAATTTTAGGGAAGGGAAGCCTATCTTCTGTACTTTTGGTTTTATGGTCATTATGATGCTTTGGATATCTAGGGGCGGGTAACTTTGTATTTGATTGTTCTTTTTCTTTCTTTGGGTTCACACCTCCTGAACCCTCTTTTTTTTATACTTTATGTACTTTCACGTTTTATTAGTGAAACTTTTTCGTTACTCCTCAAAAAAAAGGTAGAGCATAAACTTGTAATGATTGATTGCTTACGGAGTTATTAGTGACTGCAGGGGCAGAGGACGCGGCATAAGAATCCGAAGGATGTAGCAGGACATGGGGGTGCAAATCGGAGCCAAGAATGGAGGATATAGTAGGAGGTCCATGTGAACGCCTATAGTGGTTCCTATCAACCATATCTAGTGCAAAGATAAAAGATAAATGAGACATGACTGCTGCATGTAGCTCCCTCTTCCCTTCCACCCTTCTACCATTAACCACAACCACGCTCATAGTATTGGCCAATGATCCAACACAGATAGTCTCAGTTTCACCTATGAGACATCTTTGAATAACTCTTCCCAGCTAAGGGACACTAAAATCTATGTAACCAGCTCATGGAAGGTCGATTCTGCCTACTTGTCCAAGTAAATCGTCCGCCACTCATTGGGAGGTCAAACAGTTCATAGGAATTGATACAATCGGAGAAACATTCTGAGATATTGGCTCTACCTGATCTACCTCTTCTTTCTGAAGGGAAACGGATGGCATTATAGTCTCCTCCGATGCACCACGGCCCTGGCCAGCTGATCTTCAGCCTTTTAATTTCTTCCCAAAAAAGATCCCTCTTAGACACTAGATTCGGACCATATACATTACTTAACATGACCTCTACATCCTCCTCCACCAGTTTACCTTCACTAATAGAGTTCTGTCACCCACAAGTGTGTCCACAGCTTCAAACACCTCTGTTTTCCACAAAATCAGTAGTACCCCCGAGTTTCCAGTTGACGGTTGAATTTCCAACCTGCTGTTCAGGCTCCCCAAATATCTCTAATGTCACTTTTGATGATTTCCTCCCTTTTTGTCTCCTGAATAAAAACAATTATCAGCCCTATTCTTCCATAAGATTCTTCAAATGAGACTCCTTTTCAGGTCGAGTACGAGCCCTCTCACGTTCCAAGAGACAATCTTCATTTGGGGACGTGTTTTTACCCCTCTGTGACGCCTTTCTTCTGGAGGTGTAAACCTTCACGAAGGGAGATGTGCCCAGCAGTCCCTGTGCTCTGGCTGTACGATTGGAATTGCGTGATTCCACGTATAGACGATCGTGTTCATTGATCCATTTCAGTGTTTCCTTTGCAGAGCTCAAATCCAACAACCTCACTCCCATCCTACTCCTTGCTAATAAAATTTCCGGGCAACTTCTTTACTGCAGCCCAGTTTTGCAGGCAAGACAGCTTCCCCTACCCTGAACAACACCTTTTTACTGCTGGTGTTTTCCTCAGTAACATGTAAGGGCTTCTCAGCATCCTCACCAGTCACAGATTGACAGCGGACTGGGGATGTCCCCTACTGTTCCTCAACTATAAAATCGATCCCACACTGTAAAAGGGAATCCTCGTCATCGCCAGGCAACCCCATTCCCAGTTCTGGCATTGACGACGATCTGCAGATAGAGTTGGGTATCCCTCTGAGTCTCGTCGAGACCCAACCACCCGACTGGTATCCATCAGAAACATCGTCCACCCCTTTTTCTTGGTCTTCTAAATGAGCGTCACCTACTTCCTCTTCCGTTGTGGAGTCGTATCCCCCCTTCAGTTCTATTTCTTTCTTCTTCAAAGGAGATTTTCTCCCATTATCTTTCACAGGTGAATCGCCATTATGCAGAAAGTGTGATCCCTCTTTTTTCCGAAAAGGCTGGGTTCAAAATTGTGGGCCGCTGAAATCTGTGTTGACATTTTTTTTCTATGGGCCTCGTTCTGACCCATTGAACTTTGTTGGATTGGGTCCTCAGTTCTGTCTACCGGCCCGTGTCCTTCAGGGCCCATGTTCCGTCCAATGTCACTTTGTTTTCCTGGCCCAGCCCAGCGGAATCCTGGTCCAGGACCCGCAATTTCGATTTTAAGTTCCTTTCTTTTACGAACTCTGCCTTAGTCAAGTTTTTAACAATTACTATTTTATTTGAAGACCTAATCTAATAGACGAAGTAATTCAACCACAATCTGACATAGTTGCTTTGGCCCAATTAAGTCTACTAGTAACTTTTCAAACTCAAGTTCCATATACTTTGAACCTACCCAGTGGCCATATTTATGATCAGGTTGGGTTGACTCAATGAGTTAATCAACAATTTGGCCTAGTCAATTCAGAACATGATCCAACCAATTTGGCCTTGCCCAATGACTAGGTTTTTTACTAGGTTGAGTGGACTTGGCAGGTTAATCATGAACTCGACCTAGCTAAATAACTATGTTGGGAACCATGATTCAAGCCTCTGTACGCCTTTAATTTCACCAATTTCATATGATATTTTTTCTATTTCTAAGGTTATAGCACTTTAGTTTTTTTTTTTTTTTTCATTTTCTATTTTGTTGTTGCTTATACCCTTTCTAGAATGAGAACATCCTTGTATACATCTGATATTTGCATGCCAAAGATAAAGTCATTTATGATTGATGATATTGGTAACCAGGCTCTAATATGAAGTAGACGAACTACTAAGAACTATGACAAATTAATAGGACAAACTACTATAAACTGACAAACTACGAAAACTACTAAGGCTTGTAATATAAGCCACTTAGAACTAACTAAAGAAAGAACTCACATGAACAAAGATGTAAACTCTGAACACCAAAACTTAAAAGGGTTTTTTTTTTTTTTAAGATGCCTCATTCATGTAAAGAACATGCTTGTAAAAGGTATAACATTAAAAGAGATGAAAATGAAACTGATATGCTAGGAAGAGGAATGAGGCATCTTAACCCATGTCAACAATGTCTGAACCCAACCCAACCCGACCCGACCCGAGTTTCCAACCCAAAGTACAGAACCCAACCCGTCCGGACCAAAAGCCCGAGAATCAACCCAACCCGACCCGACCAAAAGCCCAAGAATCCCTCTCAATCACGGTCATTCCTTAACCTGTAAATTTTGTGATGTAGTGCATGGTATTACTTTGATGGAACTCACTTTTTGTGTCATGTTACCATATCAAGAAGCAGGAGCAGCAGATACCATCTTGTTTTAGACTAACGCAGTCATGACCTCTAGTGTCAATTTGTGAGTTCAAAGTGACTGTCCCCATTTGTAATGAAGCCTGGCGGAAACTTGATGAATGGTGAAAGGGATCTGTAATAGCAAATTCACAGGTGGGGTGGGGGCGAAAATCAGATCTGAACAAGAAAGAGATGGTGGAGATGGTATAGGACAGGGATAAAAGTAGCAACAGCGGCACTTAGTGAAGGTAGATGGGTTTCACAGCAAGGGGGAAAAGGGGAATCAAAAGAAAGTCTTCCATTTCAAAAAAAAAGAAAAAAAGATTGCAGTTTACAAAAAAGAAATCAAAACCCAAAATCCGAACCCCTTTCAATTCCAACAGGAAAACCGATATGTGGTCGCTTAGTGATGGAGGCAAGACGTCGGAGATCCTGCAACTGCTACGATTAGGGGCGAAAGGCTATGCTCCGGAGAAAGAAGAGGAAGAATGAGAACTCGGAGAAAACGACAAGTGCGATTAGGAATAAGAAAGGGGTGAGCGAATGGGAAAGGTAGGGTGAAGAGAGAGAATGGCTGCTGTGTGAGAGAATAAGAGAATTAGGTTAGAGAGTTAAAAGAGTGACCTTTTATATTTAAAAACATTCGGGTCGGGTCGAGTTGAAAAATCCTCAGCCCAACCCAACCCGAATTTCAGCCGGGTTTTTCTTTTTCTAACCCAGCCCAACCCAAGACCCGAATTTCTATAACCCAACGCACACTATTTTCGGGTCGGGTCAGTCGGGTCGGGCCAAAACCCAACCCAAGTTTCACCCCTATGTACGTGTTACCTACAACCCTTGCAAAAATGCTAAAGTATGGGGGTAAAAGTAATAATGGGTCTTGAATCAATCCCATTATCTGTTGGCATTACAAATTTCCTAAAAATCACTTAGGAATTAACTCAAAAATAGAGTGACTACAACACTGGAACAAATATTGGATAAAATGAAATATTATATAGACAATAAATATATAAGTATCCTTTTCAACATTATTTAAAAAAAAAATCACCTAAGAAATGACATCAAATTCAAAAGAAAAATTTAGTGAAGACCAACTAAAACTATGGAAAATAGACAATGTAACAACACGCCATAAACTTATAGATCCTAAAAGGATATTTAGGTTTAAACCTAAAATCTATTATGTAAAAGAATATAAACCACAAATTTAAGAACTTCACGATAAGAAACTCATAAAATAATCTAATTCATTGCATAGCTCTCCTACAATTATGGTAAAAAATCACTTAAGAGATAAAAACAAAGGTAAGCTAGAAAGGTTGACTATAAGGCCCTAAACAAGATCCTTAAAATGAGATGGATATCAAAACAAGATTAGATATACTATCAATTAAATTCAAGGAGCAAAATATGTCTCTAAGACACTAGAGTGGTTAGTAACTCCATCTGGTTTATGTTCACGAATATTTAAGAGGAGAATGGATAAACTCTATATAGACATAAAAGATTATTACATGATATAAAATTCAACATGAGCACATAACATGTCTCATGGCTTGCTAAAAAACTCAAGGATCATATAATGTTAATTTATAAAAAGCAAAAAGATGGAAATCTAAAACTAAAAAATAAACTTGCTGAGAATGAAAATCAATGGAACAACAAAACTATGTTTTGGAAAAAATCAAAATGTTCCTAGCAATATTTAGGATTCTAAGCAATTACAAAAAATCCTAGGATGCTTCAATTATGGAAAAAAGTTCAGAAAGAACTTAATTACATTAAGAGCTCCTCTTTGAAGAAAAAAAAATACTGAAGAAAAATGTTAGTTGGACGTAGATTGAAGAAGGTGAAAACAACTATAAAAGATAAAAGAATGTCTATAAGAAATCCCAAATTGAAAATGCCTCAACAAGGTGACTATATAATATTTGAGATGATGCTTCAGGCATGGTATAGAGTGCAGTCTTAAGGCAAACACATGACTTTATGACACTTAAGATAGATGCTTCAGACACTGCAAACCCTCCTACAGTATTAGGAGAGTTGTGTGCTTATACAAGTGGAACAATCAAATGCATTGAAACCCAGTATCATTCGAATGAAAAAGAATATTTGGATATTAAAACAGGTATCACAAAATTCAAACTGCATTGAGCTCCCAAAGAATTCTAAGTAAGAACTGGCAATAAGAAATTTGTCCTCATTTATCAAGAATAAAGTTGGTAAATGCATGTAACAAACTCTTATATTGGGATAGTTCAAGGGACTGCCCATTCTGGGTGAAAAGTATTGCTTGCCAGATGTATTGAATAAAGAGTTTGCAATGATACTACAGGAAAAAGGAAGGATGACTTCCAGTAAACAGCTATCCTCTTCCAAGGCTGTTCCAACAAGGTTTCCAGCCAATCTTAAACTAAATCCTGAAAACCAGGTGATTCCCAATAATCTATTGAAGGCTATTGTTTTCATTAAAAAAAAGAGTCCAACAAGCTAGTTCTCAAACAGCCAAAAATCAAAAAAAAAAAGGAACAAGATAGTGCAGAATAAATATAAGCTAAGCTACTACAGATTATAGCGATCCTAAAACCAAGGGTCAAGACTACTTTAGATTGATAAGGTGTAAAAAGGCTGAAGAGATTTGTCACTTAAGCAAAGAGATAGCTCAAGCACTGGGCTTTAGGGCAATAAGCACTAGGGCTTTAGGGAAGAAAGACAACTTAAGGAAGTAGAGGACTCCAACAAGTATGAGCCTGAAATTTAAATAAACCTTTATTGAAGAAGTACCACTTCTAGAGAAATACCACTTAGAGAGACCACAAAAGCATGCAGTCTTTTTAGATGGTACTTCTTCAACTATTTTATTACATGTCTCTTCAAGTGGTTATTTTTACAAGTCCAAACATATGGTATATCACTACGATGATGATGACGACGACGACGATATCATCTTTGTCATCTTCATTATTTCTCTGCAACAGATTGGCCTGTATTACAACCAGAAACAGTAGCAATAACAATATAGATTGTTAAAACCAGAAAGGTTGTTGGCCCTGATACACAATGCTTGCGGGTGCTTCCATATACCCGAGGGATTAAGTCTCACCTCCAATGCAGGATGGAGATACACATGTTATAAAAAAAAAACAATATGGATTTTTTTTAGTATGAAAAAAAAACAATATAGATTTTAGTACCTATACAGTTTAAAGCACTGATGTTGATGACCAGCTTTAACCATTTGGTGAGCTAAATCATGCAGCAATGGCAGAACTCTCGGTGGGATTAGAGTCACTGCAGGTGGGCAAGTGGTATTTGCTAAACTTTTGCCTTGATGTTGAGATTGATTTCTGCCACTCGATTCATCTTGTTGTCCACTTGATCCTGCCGAAGGACGTACACGATTGGGAAAGCTATCATAAAGGCAATCAGCTTCCACAGGTTTGCTAAAATCAAACAGAGCCATAGGTTTAGTAAAGGTCCACAGCCACTTGATAACTGAACAAAAATAATATCTGTAGATACAATTTGTGGTGACCAATGGCAGCATGAATAGTGTTAAACATTTTCAACAAACAGATAAATCACATGGAATAAGTCATGCATTAAATTAAATAAAAAACTATAACAGGAAAAAGTCTACATGCGAGCATGAAACACAATAAAGAAAGATGAGAAAAATTCTCTCACAAGTTTTACATGTAGAGTGTAATTGATTCAACACAGTTACAAAATTGCCAATAGGTATTCTGTAAAATTGGTTTGAGATGAATAAATAGGAAAGGGAAATGGGAGAAACATCAAAGGCCCATTTTCCACAATATTAATGCAACCACATTAATGTTATATGAAGGGTTTTTTATTCATTTTTAGTAATTGCAATAAAGAAACTTTAATTAGAGAAAAGGAAACAACAGAATATTGAAAGGATTGCACCAGAATCTAATGAAAAGTATCTCATACGCAAGTAGAAAGGGTGGAAAAAGGTAAAGAATGGCAGTGCCTGTTGTGGACTATTATTGTGTCAAGACCTGCGAGGAGTACCATTTCATGTACACCTATGAGTATAAGAGTCCATTCTATATGTTGTCCATGCCACAAAATGTCCATTTATCACATGATGTTTTGAAGTTGCTCCTTTATGATTCTTCCATTGAGAGTTTTCATTCTGGTTTCCTTCAATAACTAAGCCTAGAAACTCTACTCTATTTCTTTAATTAATTCTGATGGTTGGCTCTTCTGTGCTTCCTAATGGCTTTAGATATTATGTTAGTTTTGTTCATGATGCTTCTCAAATGACATGGGTGTAACTTATAAAAATGAAAGATAAAGTACTCGGTCATTTTAAATCATTTCATAAATGGGTGACTACTCAGTTCCATGTTCCGATTAAAGTTTTTCGCAATGACAATGGTGGAGATACTTCCAAGCCTTTCTTGCAATATCTTCGCAGCTATGGCATTAGTTCTCAAACCTTCTACCCACATACTCCTCAACAAAATGGAATCACTAAGCAAAACACCATCATCTCTTAGAGGTCGAATTACATACATAATGGACTATTATACTTGAAGGAGTATATGAAATGATACTCCTTGCAGGTTTAGACAGAATAATAGTCCATAGCAATGCCTAGACAAGAAGCAAAGGCAAATTTGCACCACAACATATTCTTCCAATTTTATAGGATCTCTCTTGTTTAGATGCCAATAAGTCACTTCTAACGTAGAAAATTCTACCTTATTATTTTTATTAACATCTACCATTACTTCAAAAACGTTAAGCCACATTTCTAAAACTTCTATTATTTTTTGCCATTTCATTCCCCCATAAAAATAATTTAACAAGAGAGAGTATTGTCCAAATGTCATTACTTCACTAGTACATGGTCCTGAGGACCATCTTCCATGGTCTTATATGGCAACCACTTATCATCATCAAACATTGTCCTATCTATTTGGGTTGGCTATTTGAGTTCTACACTTCCATCCTACCCTATCAAAGACCACTTTTTTTTAGCGATAATTAAAGACCACTTTTTTTAAATAGAGACTGAATAACTCTATTAAAAGAAACACAATATACATCAACAATCACTCTAATAACAGCACAGGAGACTTACGCCTAAGAATAGAAGAAATCAAAATGCTAGTCAAAAGGACAAAACAACTCTATTAAAAGAAACACAATATACATCAACAACTACTCTAGTACCAGCACACAGCACAGGAGACCTATGCCTAAGAATACCGAAAGAAATCAAAAGGCTAGCCAAAAGGACAAAACAAATCAAACTCCCTAACCCCCACACACCCAATTACAAAAACTCTACAAAAGCCCCTTGTAATCCAATGCTCACTTTCGCCAGGAAGTTTGTCACACCGCTTGATGACCATTGGACATGTCAAAAAGTAATCACCCTATTCATTTACGTCTTAGGTATGTCCCTCATTACAAGGACTAATTTCCATGGAAGCCTTTTCCTACCACTAGCCAAGGTTAAGGCATTAATGGAACACCACATCCCTATCAAGGAGCGGTGAGCCGCTCTATCGCAGATTCACACGGATTTGGGGTAAAAATCTGAGAAAAGATGAGGAAATTCTGGGAAAACTTTGGGGAAAATAGTGGGGATTGTTTTATGAGAAATCCAGGGCTATTTTCCCAGAAAACCTTGGACAATTTTTAGAGAACTTTTTTCTCAGAATCACAATCCATCAAACCTTGGGAAAATCATACTAAAGCCCAAATCCAAGGTAAAGGAGAAAAGGGGAGAGAGAAATGTTAGAGCCCCGGTTCAACCGTGTCTCCGTGTTGTCAATTTCGTAACAAATTATAAGAACCTTCCCTATGGAAGACAAAGATTATTGGAAGTCAAACTAGCCGTTGGGATTTTTTTTCTATAAATTCAGATCTCATTTCAGATGTCTATTAATTGTGAGATTTATTCTAAGCATCCCAGACCCTCTGACAAAGTTCTGAACCTCTGGAAATCAAGAAGAACCTTTGATTATCTTCTTTAATCACCATCAAAAGTCAATGGGGTATTAAAGTTATTTTAGTTTTTCACTAGTGTGATTATGGAGATTATCCTTTAGGGAAAAATACTGTAGCATCTTAACCCTATCCTAGATCCAACCTCTCCTACGGTTGCAAATCAATGGAGCATTTCAAGCATCAAGGACCGAAACGAGGAGGCATCTTTCAAGAACACTATCAAGATCGTTTGGGAGCTACAAGGGCAAGTGTTATTGTATTTTCATTTATTATTCTTGTAAGGTGAATTGGAGCTTTATGATCGAACCACCATAAAAAAATAGGTGCCAAGGAGTAGACCTCGGTGGTCGAACCTTTCAAAACTAGGTGTGTATTGTATGGGTAGGTTACCCATTCATCATGAGTTCCGAATAGCCCAAGGTTGGAAAAGTCCAATAGTGGATGTAGGTTGATTAACCGAACCACTATAAATCTTTGTCCATGTGTGGTTTGCTTTTATTGCTTGGTCATTTGCTGTTTTCATTATTCCACTGCACATAATAATTTCATTAATTAAAGAGGGTAATAAAATCTGGAAATTTTGGGGATTTGTTAGAAACCCTAGGGCAAAGTGCCCCTTTTAAAGGCTGGAAACGGGTCGAGTTTTAGTTGAGCCAAAACATGTCTCACTTAAAAACTGGGCTTTCAGGCATAAAACTAGATTTTGATGTTTAGGACAAGAACCAGGTTTGAAACCAAATCTTCTTTGATTCCCAAGCAGAACCCTCCTTTTTCTGTTTTTTCCACAAGCACCTAGCCTCCCACCCCTTCCACACTATACTTGGCCACTAACACCCTTCTCCACATAGCATTCTCCTCCTTACTAAATCTTAATAGTCATTTATACAGTAAAGCCTAATTCCTGTCTAATATACCCACAATACCTAGGCCCCTCCTCCCCCGCTTCCCCCTCTCTCTAGGTTTCACCACTTCCTCCCACTTAACCAAATGCACTCTTCTCCTTTACACTCCCATAAAAAATCCCGTTGCAGCTTTTCAAGCTTCTTCACCATACCCTTAGGCATCTCATAAAGGGACATAAAGTATATTAGTACATTAGACAAAATCAGCTTAATTAGGATTCATCTACCTCCTAGAGACAAGTAATTCCTTCTCCAATATGACAGCCTCCTAGGGTTAGCACCAACACAAAGACCTATGTATGAGAAAGGGAGCTTCAGAACCCCACTTACAAACTCCACTAAGAGCTTAAAACTTATTGTCCTCGATGCTAAAAACACATTGTCACCATCCAATACAATGTTACACTAGCATTGAAAATAATCCATTAAAATCTTACATGTGTAACAGAAGAACCCATGAAAAGTCCAACAAGGAGACATGTTTGACATGGCTATGTTGCCTATTTCAAAGGATCCATGTAACTTTGAGGCATAAAGCTTACGTCTCAAGCAATGTCTATCTCATTGAATTAGAAGAATTTTAGATCCAACACTTTCTATTATCATTCCTTGCTCATCAAAAAAAAATTTTAGTGGCGTTGAACATTTTATGATTTGGCAAGTCTATCTTAAGGTTGCATCTACATCAAATAAATAGAGGCATAAATAGATACATAAAGATATTTTGAGAGAGAGAGAGAGAGAGAAAGATTTAGTAGCAAAATATTTATTTAAAAAAAAAATGCCTACACATATCTACATGTAAACAAACCTATAGGTGGATAAAATTTGCCTAAACTCTTCTTCTAGCTTTAAGATGGCTTTGGAAAGCAAACCATTGTAATGGCTAAGAACTCCTTCACTTGTCGTGAAACTTCTATTAGAAGTGAAGAAGTTGATATTACTTCTCAATTGATCAATTGCTTCTAGGTAACTTTCCAAGTCTTCATGTGGTCCCCTTCGTATTTTTGCCTCTGCCTGCATGTTGAGAGGACCAATATATCAACATTACGCTAATGCATTACAAATAGAACACAACGCACACCATACATTGAATAGATAATGGCTGGCTTTAGATACTAAAAACAATCAACGAACTTATTTTGTGAGTGTAGGTGTCGCTATGGGTGTGTGGATCGGAGGGTGGGTGGGTGTTGGTCTGGGGGAAGGTGCCATTTTGACACAAATCCAATGGCACAATCTCAAAGAAACAAAATGAATTGAGAAATAGTTCTTCGTAGCCCAGATTGTTGGATTGGCAACCCATCTTTGATCATTGAAATTGACGGGATCCACCAATTAGAAAAGGTAAACAAAGGGGAAAAAGAAACCAAAGAAATAATGGGTGAAAAAATCAAAGAACAAAAAAGATTAATGAAAAAAGAAAAGTAAAGGCATCTGACCACATGGGAAGTCAACCAGGTACTCATCTCATTAGATCCTTCTTCTTTCTTGGATTTTTTGAATAGTTAGTCAAACCTACTCGGAAGCCCCCCTTAAATTTTCTTGGAGAAGTGCTACAAGAAATTCTTTCAAGCATATTTAGAAAGAAATCTAATAGGGACTGCATTATATATATTAAATAGGACCAAAGCAGGATGGGTCAATTGTAGACCAATTAGTGGAGAATTTTGTGATAAAAAGTAACATATCTTTTAAAAAGATGAGTTTATAAAACAATTATGACACCCACAATACTTTATGGAACAGAACATTGGGAGATGAGGAAAAAACAAATAGACAAAGTAATTAATGGTAATAGAGATGTGTATTCAAAGATGGATGAATAGAATAATGTTAAAAGACAAAATTAGAAATGACCCGATCAAAGAGACCCTACAAATAGCCTTAATGGGTGAGAAAATGGGACAAATTCATATAAAGTGGTTAGGTCACATTTGTAGAGGACAAGAAATAGCCCTAGTATGAAGAATTAAGAGGTTATAAGTTGAAGGTAAGAGGAGAAGGAGACCATTAAAAACTTGGAGGGAAGAGACAAAGAAAGACATGCTAGATTTTTCAATGACGGAGCTTATGGTTTATGATGGGGTTAAATTGAAAGAGAACTTCAAGAGTTGACCCTAGATAGCTGGGATCACGGTGACTAATGTTGGCAATGAGACTTTGAAAGAAACCTCAAGGGACTTGGAGAAACTCCTGAGGAGAGAAATTTAGGAAAGTAATTTATTTTTATTGACTACGAATTTTTGGAGATTTTAATCCTTGGAGAATACTTTGAACCTATTTGGGATCTAATACTCAGATAAATTCTTTAGGGATCAATTCTTGGAGAAGTACTTGTTTGAGATTTTAACCTCCTTGGTATCCCAAGATTGGATTTTCATAAGTGTAACAAGTCTCATGACTCCAGTTATGATTCAATGGGTTTTCTTTGAGATCCTACATCTCATTAACACCCTATGTTTCCAACTTCAACAACTAGAACAAGTTTCATACCCACCACTAGAGGAAATTTCAACTTCCATGTAACAAGTTGCACCACCATGAACTTGGAAGAGCTGAAATTTTTACTCTTGTAGTTTCAATATTGTAACTTGGAAGTAGAAATTTGTGCTCAAAGTTCTATACTTGTAAGTGGGTGTTGAATAGTCACCAAAGAAGGAGCCATTTACTCAATGCTTAGAACCAGTGCACTCATCCACATTCAAATTCAATACAATTTGTGGATTTAAACTTTTCTAAGTTTCTATACGAAATAGTATATGCAAACATGAACAAAAACACTAGACCATTATTAGAAAAATGTATTACATTTCTACTAATTGACACCAAAGTTGAAAAAAAGGTCCACTAGGATCTAACCTGTGACACCCTGCCCCGATTTCCCGAGTGTGATATTGTCCGCTTTGGGACCACTTTTGCCTGCAAGGTTTTGTTTCTAGGCCTGGCCCACCAAGCCAGGCCCAAAAGGCCTCACACAAGGGAAAGGGTTGTCCCCTCTTTTAAATCCCACATCACCCAAGTCCACAACCGATGTGGGACTTTGGGTGGGTGGGTATTACATAACCACCAAATAACAAAAGAACTACCTAGATATAAATATACATATACATAGGAAAATATTCAAGAGAGACCTTTGGGAGAGACCTCTATGTAGGACCCTCCAATAATCAACCCAAACCGTTCACACGCACCTACCAAAAAATTGTATTTATCTAAGGCCTATAAAATCATTAAATTTTGAAATCTGATATTTTTGTTCACGATGATGGGATGGTAGAGACCTCTTCTTTTTTTAATTATAAGACCTACCTAGATGCATGCCAATCAGTAGATAGTAGAAGAATAGGAAGATCATTAGGTGAATTAGGAGTGAGCAAAATATTTAACAATCCCATCATCATGACCAAAAAAGGAGTTCAAATTTTAATGATTTTATAGGCCTAAAGATAAATTTAATTTTTTGGCTTGAAAATTCAATGATGTATAAAACGTGGACAAGTGCCAATTTGGGATATAAACCAATTCATGTGAGCAGGTAAGTGTGAACAGTTCAGATTAATCATTGGATGGCCCCACATAGGTCTCTATGAGGTTTCTCCCAAAGGTCTCTCTTGAATATTTTCGTACACACTCTAAAATCCATTAAAGTTCTTCCAATTCCACAACAACTCTCTCTCTCTAGGACCAATATGATGGATGTTAGGAAAAAAAGACCCTTCATGAGTAAGGACTCTAAACTAATATTCCTCAAAAGCTCCTCAAAGTTCTTACAATTCCACAAGTCTCAACTCTCCATGTACCCACGTGATGGATGTTAGAAAAGGAGACCCTTCATGACTAAAGACTATGAATATAAAACTTCATGAGTAACGGATATTGAAAAGAATAACACTAAACAAGTTATTAAGCTAGATAGTAAAAAAGAAAAGATTTTCACAATCCATGCATTTTGTATTCTAACCATCAATATTTATGACCAACAAAATGGGAATCGACACCAAATGTATCACTTTTTTTTATAACCAAGGGGGAATCCCAAGCAACACCTTCGGCATGAGCCCTCATAATTCCTAAACACCTTGGGGGATGCCCCATACCCACACAAGACACCTCCGGTTTACCACTTGATTGCCATATATGTTAATATCCATCAAGATGACTGCCAAAACAAAAATCTCATGTATTTGGAATTGTTGTTCCATGTGATCATGTATAGCTTAAACAACAAATGCTTTGAAAATTGAATTGGATCATAAAGGAGAAATCAGATTTTAGTAAAACCCACAATTAAATTTAAAATGCTTAGGGGTAATTTCCACAAAATTAAATTTGAGTTTTTCAAAATTTCATTTATTTTATAAGCCAAGTCAATTTTCAAAACATTGACCATATAATCTATACATGATCACATGCAATTACAAGTCCACATGAGTCTCTTTAGGGTCTTGAACAATGTTAACATATATGGAAATCAAAAGTTTTATACACCAAATCTCCTTTACTAATTGTAAAGAGTTTGTCCCCAAACCCTAAACTCACTTGGAGGGTATGTGATGCAGGACAACTAATAGGATAACCCTAATGTAGTCCCTAAAAATTAAAAGGGATGAAAATAATGTACTTTAAATCTAATATGGACTGAAATTAAATACCAATTAATATATGCAATGAATTAATATAAAATTATCATAAATAATTATGCATAAATTTCTTTGAATGAAATATGTATATGTAGCCTTAAATGAGAGTACATATGGTTTTAAATAATAAGATAGGAGGGCTTAGTGGGTCACACCAAAAAAAAAGGAAAAGTGGAGTCACAGAAGTAACTCCATAGGAAATGAAGGAGTGGGAGACTCGCAGCAAGCAGGGAATGGTTCGTGGGGGTCGCGGAAGTCACATGGAATGGTTGGAAGAAGGTGTCGGAAGACAAGGAGGCCTAAAGGAGGGCTGCGGCAGTAGATCTGGGACTTTGGAAGGGCTTAGGAAAGGATTCAAAGACCTTGGAGCAGCAATAGAAGGCTGTATGAAAGGGACGAAACAAGATAGGGACAGGCAAAGGCAGCGGCAGCAATTAGAGGGTGTATTGGAGGAGTATTTGGAGGTAGGGGCGACACTCAAGGAAGAGGAAATAGAAGGTCACGGATAACGAGAAGGGTGGTTTTGTGGGCTGAAAAAAAAAAAAAATAAGGGGACAGATTTTGGGTTTGGGAAATCAACAGAAAATAGGGAAGGAGAAGAAAAGAGAAAAGAGAAAAAAAAAAACTCTTATCTAAAAGAAGATGTAAGGGTGGTAGTCTCGTACTAGGCTTCATACCAAAAGAAAGGCCTCACTATGAAAGAATCACTCATAAGTATTTTGTTGCACAAGCGAAAGAAAATTTCAATTTCATTCATCAATTGATTGTCCTAAAGAGACTTACAAAGTATTTATAATAAACACATTAATAAAATGATAAAAATACTCCTAAATGTAAAATAAAACAAAATATCCTCAAATAAATAAATAAAAAATATATCAAACCAAATAAGTAATAAAAATAAAAATGATAGAATCATATGCTCCGCATCAATCTCTCCATCTGAAAAGAACTCGACCTCGAATTCAAACCAGGATTAGCTCTCATTCGCCATCGATGGTATACTCGGAAACCAAAGTGGATGTCACGAGCAGCACTGGGCGTCGGCAGCAGAAAAGTGTGAACAATATACTCCTCCAATGAAACAAGACTCTGAGATCTCTCCAGTGGATTCGGAGCAAGTCGTTGAAGCTATCTCGCGGTCAACTAAGTAGCACCAGTCATGAACTTGGTATTCCGCGTCACAGGATATAGGTGGTGTCCTGCAGCAGTGATGGAAACATCTTCCTCTACTAGGATAAATTCTATTTTTTCTCTCTCGGGTGGCAAGGAAGGTACAGACTGAGTAAGTTGTACATGTGCAGACCATAGGTCATCTAATGGATTAGGTAGGCTAATAAGATACTCAAGACAATGAGGTGAGGTTGGGTCCAATGGTGTAGCTGTTGGTGGGTCCGAAAGGCCAATAGGCTGGTCAGGAAGGACAATATGTGGAACATAGTCATGCTGATGTGGGGTGGGGTCTAGAAGTGAAGGTGTTGGACCTAGACAAGGTGTGAGGTCTTCCACATGATCATCCACATCAGATTCTTTGGATCCACAATGATTATCTATAGCAAACTTATATTCTTCATTGCTTATATTAATTTGACAGTTAATTTCAGCATACAATTTGTGTAATACCCTGCCCCAGATTAGGCGTGGCTTAGCTTAATTTTCCTGTTTAACAGGTTAATCTCGAGGATTTCGGTCAGGGCTTTGAGGAAAGCCCAAGTTTGGCCCAATCTGAGCCTGAAAACTCAGTGATCCAGCCCGTTCAGCTGGAGGGGTATTTTGGTAATTTACTGCCTTTAGATGTGATTTTATAAATTATATTGATGTGTGTATATTATTGATTGATAATATTCTCCTTAATGAAGGATTTGCATTTCCGAGTTCAAAATGAATTAATTTTCAGAAGATGATATTTATTATTCGCCCGTCAAAATCCCGAAAGGAAGTTTTAATTATTTTAAATAATTTCGGGAAAGAGATAAATTTTGAAAATGGTATTTGGTGTTAGATCATTTTAGGAATGATCTAGATATTTCATTTCACTTCAAAACAAGATTTACAAATTAGTTATTTTTACATTTGTTTAAATAAGTAATTATGGGTAAAATGTGATTTTTATTTAAATCAAGGGCTTTTAGTAAGAAATAATTTCTGAAATTTTTATGGTGACCAAGGTTTTCAAAACCCAACCCATCTGTAAGGTTGGATCAAGTTTTTAAGTTTTTAAATCAGTACTCTTAGTTCAAAAATCAATTTTTCTTAAACTGAGGACTTATCTGCAAATTTGAAAATACCAGAGGGCTGATCTGCAAATAGCAGAAAATGTGCACACGCCATGCAGGCTCGTGCACTGCCGTTCGGCCGGATTTCCGGTCATCATGAGATCTCCCGTCGTCCCGTCCCATCCGATTTTCCGGCCAGAAAACCTATAAATTGAGGGCCCTTTCGATCGTTTGAGACTCCCAGCAAATTTGCATCTTCTCTTTTCCCTCACCTCTCTGTAATTTCGGTCCGAGAGCCTTGCTTAAGCTTCTGTTTTTCCATAACAGTAAGCTTGAGGAAAGATTTTCAAAATTCGGAATTTCAGCCCAGGAACCTCAGCAAAGGTATCCATTGCATTCCTTTTTAAATTCTAGCTGGTTTTGAATCAAGAAAATCGAATTTTGACTCCATTTTGATTGAGAAAAACAAGTTTTAAGTTTCAAGAAAAACCATGGGTTTCATGTCCCGTGAGGATTTACTGTTTAAATCGGATGGCCCAGTGAGCTTCTGAGCTCCAAACCTCTCCCTATGGAAAGAGGACTCCCAGAGGAGTCCATCAAACCAGACGGATGTGAAAACTGAATCCGAGAAGCTCTCCCTTTCTGGAATCGTATTTTACTGTGCATTCGCCGTGACTGTCTGCAGGTGCAGACAGTTGAGGAAGACGACTCTCGGAAGGTCCGAGAGCCGATCTTCGGACGGTCCGAGCCGTGACCCTCAGACGTTCCGAGCTTCACCCGAAGCCCAGTCCGCCCGAGGCAAGCCAGACCTCTTTCGGATGGACCGAGCCAAGCTCGAAAGGACCGACCTCTTCAGAAGGTCCGAGACCCAGTCCTCGGACGTTCCGAGGCTTCAGACCCACCGAGACTTGGTGTTTTCAAATTTTCCTGTTTCGGATGGACTTCGGACTGTCCGAGACCCAGTCTTCGGACGATCCGAAGTCAGGCCCCAAGTTCCGAGGCCAGTGACTCAGTTTAGGGTGGTTCAGACGATCCGAAGCCACTGCACCCAAGTTCCGAGGTGATGTTCCGAGGGACCCGTTTTTAAAATGATAAAATATTGTTTGACTACTGTTTTAATCTTGATTATTAATCGTTTAATGTGTTTGATTATTTGTGATGATTTATACCCTCCCTTGTTAATTAAAAAATGTACTAACCTTTTTCTCTTATTATTTATAGTGTAAATACTATTGTACACGCTTTCAGGCCCTATTGATCGGGAACTGAGTGATTCACTTTCAGGACGACACTATAGTCGGGTACTGAGTGACCTCGAGGCCTACTTAAAATGTCAGCTCTGGTCCTATCCAGAAGACAACCGAGAAGTGACCCGAGGATCTAGACCTAACTCAATAAGTCAATCTGGTCAATGCCCAGAAGACAATACGAGTTTTGGACTGAGCCCTTTTTATTATATTATTATCTTGTGGATGATTTAAAAAGGCTAGAAACCAAGTAGGAGACTCATTTCCATTAACCCTGGATATTTTGTGGGAAAATGTATGATTTCCAAAATACTACGTATGTGTACGTATTTGTTATGTATATTGATTGAGCACTTGTATGTTGTTTGAACAGAGACTGCGTAACCACACGATCACGGTGAGGGAACTTAACTCTGCAGATTTTGTAAACAGGTGTTATATTGAGCAATGAGTGGTTTCGGTTTTGATGAACCCACTCATGTGCCTATACGTGATGCACTATGGTAAGAGTGCTGTGATGATTTGATATTACGGTGTTGATCGTATGTGTATGTAAGACTGCTTCCACGTACTTGGGCTATTGAACCAATATCGGCCATATGAGAGATGGTTTATGTCTACTGGACCATGGGCGGACCATGCTGTCGTCAGTTGCTGACTTGAAGGTGTCAGTATCGGCTAAGTTAGAGCCGGAGATGTACTTGCAAGGATGTATTTTGACCGTGTCGGGACTTAATATTGGTCTCAGTGTAGTCGGCGGGCATTACGGTGGATAATGGCAGTGGTTTAATAATGTTGATATATTATTTGAGATTATGCTTATTGTTATCAAGCATGTGATATTGAACTGTTGCTAACCTGTTTTATTTACTTAATGTGCATTGTTAATTATCCTTCACTGGGCTAGTTAGCTCACACCACTCACCTTTCAGGCGATGAACCCGAGGAGGAGGACCCTCTCTTTCAGGCTTATGGCGATTAAGCTAAAGCAGTGTTTTGGGATTCCCCCGGAGAGGAATGCCCTGATCTTTCCCTGTTGGTTCTTGGAACCGTTGATTTTCATTAAGTACCGAATGTGGTACTTAATTTATGTTAAAATGATGTAATAGGCTCTGTTGCCTTTTAAGACCATGTTTTGAATGATGAATCAATGATTGATTTTCTTAGGCTTTGTATTAATCAATGTTGGATTTGATTTGAGCATGTTATGTATTGATGTCGTCATGTCTTGGTTTTTGGGGCAGCCATATGGTACATGTTTGAGTTCACTTGGCGGGCTAATGTGTAACCGCTGGGCCTAACTGTTGATCCGGCCCAGTAAGAATGTTTGTGGTTTAGTTTACTTATCTTAAAAAAAAAAAAAAATCAGTCACGTTCCGGGCCCATCGGTCTGATCGGGGCGTGACAATTTGTGAGTGTACTGTGTAGATAAAGGTACTCTAAACTTTATTTTCAAATCAGCCACATTAGTCTTTAAGCCGGTCACACTTTTACGGATTTCAGTTACTTGGGCAAGGAGATGAATAGCCCAAGGTGGCATTGGTTCTCTTGACATAACTCTTAGAGGATTCTAAATATTGTATCCTAGATTCTATGTATCCTAGATTCTATATGCCATGATAACAAAATTGATTTTTTAAAAAAAGAAAAATGCAATATTTTTTTTAATGCAATATTTTTTATTATTAAAAAAATAAAACGATGCAATCTAAGACCGTGGGTGTTTAAGAAAACAACCCAACCTTGCTAGACGCTATGATGACAAAAAAATAAAAATAAAAATATTTTTTTAATTAATTAATTAAATATATATATATTTTTTAATACTAAATGTAAAATTAAGACTGTGGATGTTTAAGAAAATACCCTTAACAGCTCTGATATTAATTTGATACAGGATAACTAATAGAATGATCTTAAATGTCTAATTTGGTCTCTAAAAATTAAATGGATGAAAATAATACACTTTAAATATAATATGGGCTAAAATTAAATACCAATTAATATATACAATGAATTAATATAAAATTAAATATCCTTCAAATATGAGATTTTAAATAAAATATGTACATGTAGCCTTGAATGAGATTACCTATGGTTTTAAATAATAAGATAGGAGGGTTCAATGGGTCACGGGAAAAAAAAGAAAAGGGGAAAAGTGGAGTCACGAAAGTGTAGGAAACGAAGGCACGGGAGACTCGCAGCTAACAGTGAATGGTTCGTGGGGTCGCGGCAGTCACATGGAATGGTTGGAAGAAGGTGGCGGAAGACAAGGAGGCCCAAAGGAGTGCTGCAGCAGTAGATCTGGAACTTTGGAAGGGCTTAGAAATGATTCAAAGACCTTGGAGCAGCTGTATGAAAGGGATGAAACAAGATTGGGACAGGAAAAGGCAGCGGCAGCAGTTAGAGGGTGAATTGGAGGAGTATTTGGAGGAGTATTTGGAGGTGGTAGCAAGGAGAAGAGGGACAACAGGTAGGGGCGACATTCAAGGAATGGGGAAATAGAAGGTCACGGATACTGAGAGGGGTGGTTTTGTGGGCTGTAAAGAAGGGGACAGATTTTGGGTTTGGGAAATCAAAAGAAAACAAAGAAAATGGGGAAAGAGAATAACAGAGAAGAAGAAAAGGAAGAAGGAAGAAGGAAGAAGGAAGACTCGTACTAGAAGAAGGTGTAAGGATGGTAGTCTCACTTTAGGTTTTACGTCAAAAGAATGGCCTCACACTAAAGGAATCGCTCTTAAGTGTTTCATCGTAGAAGCGAAAGAAGACTTCAATTTCATTCATCAACTGATTATCCTAAAGAGACTTAAAATATATTTATAATAAACACACCAACAAATGAATGAAAATATCTCTAAATGTAAATAAAATAAAATATCCTCAAATAAATAAATAAAAAATATATCAAACTAAATAAATAACAAAAATAAAAATGATAGAATTATATGTTCCAAAATGCTCACAGTATGTTGATTGAGCTTATGCTCATCTCCTACTCTACAGAGTTTAGAGGGCTATTTAAAGTAGATTTTCTACAAGCATAGAACTCTTGTTTGCTTCCTTCACAAGCAACGAAGATCGTTTCTCGCTGAGAGCCTCCAATGTCAAGAATGTTGAAGCTTAGGTTTGGTGCTAGAGTGCAGAGGAGGCACAGGCAATCTTATTAGAGATAGGTATGCTTCACCAATTGCTTCTTTTTTAGAATCATCCATTGAAGTCAATGCTAACGTGTTGATAGTTAAACACTTTTTAGAAGATGCAATTTGCTTCTCTTTGGACTTCACCATGCAAGGGTGGAAGGTGATATAAAAAGTGTGACTAACTGATTTCATCATTCGCTTTCCCTTGGAACTTGTCAAATTTCATTCTTGAGATGGGAGAAATTAACTTTTCAAGAAGGTTGTTTGTGAAAAGCATTCATCGTTGAACAAATGAAAAGGCATATCAATATCCTTGAGTAGGAAGTATTCTTCTATTATTTGGTTCTTCATTTTGTTTCATTTACTTTTCTGTTGCTTTTATTTTTCTTAAATAAAAGACTTGCATTCTTGTATCCTCTCTGCAAAAATAGAAGCTCTTGTCCTCTTGTATCCTCTCTCATTTCTAATCTAATTCTTTTTTAATTTTTTTTGAGTGGTAATTCTTTTTAATCTTTCATAATAATTATAACATTTTCCGAAACTTTTTTATGCGGCCATTGAAACCTCAATTGTGATTGGTGAAGAGGAGGGGGTTCATGAGATATTATTTGCTGAATTTCCACTCCAAATGCATCAAAGAACAGATGGAGGTAGAAGAGGGCCTTGTAAGCTTTCCAACACATCAAGTTTCATACAATTTCGAATCCGGATGAAGAAGTTATGGACCTTAGACCATCACATGGTGTTTAGGGCTTGAAAAGACCATCAATTGAGACTCATTTCTTATGTGGCAGACACACAAACAAATTTGACACATCATCAGCCACCTCACAGCCTACATGACAGCCACATGGCATGCGAACTTGGCAAGGAATCCAAACAAGGAAGTAGATGGGCGCATGGAGCTTGTAGATCACATGTTCTATTAAGAAACTGTGGATTTGGAAAGAAAATCATTGGCAGAAAATGTGGTCTGACTTTGCAGACATCTTTGAGGTACCAAACGATATCGGATTTTTATAAAGTTGGATTCATTGGAATTACCTTTTCAACAAACCCAAATTTGCACAATTCCAATAATACATAGACGAAGTTATGACCATTGAGTAACCTAGTGTCAGAAAATGATAGTAAACTATAATTTTTATAAATCTTTCTATTTTTTTCAACCGTGAATGAACCTCTATAAATTAGAGGCATGGACGACTATTTTTGTACGCACAACTTGAAGTTCAATTTAATAAAAGCTTAAAGCTTTGGGTCTCTCCTTTGTGGTGAATGTTTTCCTTTGGTTTTCCAGTTTGCTTCTAGTTAATTTTCTTGTTCAATTTTTTAAGTTATAGTTCGATTTTGTCCAGTATTGGGTGAAAATTTTCTTCTCGTTCTTAGGTCTGTCTCAAGCAAATTAATTCTAGATTGTTATAATTCTTATTTTCTTGAATGAGATTTGCATGGTGTTAAATTTTGCATAAGGAAGTCTTGACCTTATTCCGTTCTTCCAGTGAAAAGTAGGGGTTTTGATTCATCAATTCAAAGTTCTATTTGCCCATACAACAGGGGTGAGTGATCGAGTGGCATCACTCTGTCTAAGTAGATCTGAGGAGTTGCTTAAACATGGGATTCCATGAGTTCGGATTTTCTTGGATTTGTATTGATTTTGAGCTGAATCTTGCGGGATTCTACTTTCTTAAAGTATGGAGGCATATGTAGATGTTAAACCCGATCCTATCCTTCTTCACATTTTAGGTTAAAAATCATATATAATATTAAGATTCATATCATAAATTATAAGATCTTAACATCTACACCACCCACATGTTTGAGTTGTTACTTTGGGCAATCTGAAAATTAGTGGCATCAATTCATTTAAGTAACGGAAGCCATTTCTCAAAATAAATAAATAATGGATGCCACATCATCACCTAAAACTGCACATCTCAACATAAGGTATTTGCTTCAACAAATTAGTCACCTTTAGAAACCTAAATACTGTCTTGTATGACTACTATCTAAATATTTCTTGAATATGAAGCTTTCCATGTCGATATGTTGAATTTCCCAAAATCTGCTCCCTTTCAATTACAAGAACCCCTTACTATGCTTCTCAAAGCTCCAAATGCTATGAGCAACCAACTGTTTAAATATTTGGTCAACACTAACCTTTGAGCTGTCAAATTTCTTGGGCAACTCCAACATCATTCTCTACCACGCGGTTGAAGATTTTTTTCTCTGTTTTGGTGTGCATACTAACTTCTTAAACTCCTTTAAGACGTTTGGAAGAGATCTTCCACAAAGTTAGGAGGTAAGAATTCCATACTGTACTATCTCCAGTTTAATGTCAAGTCTTGAGATACATACTCTTGTATCTCTATCATATGCCTCATCTTTGAGGCTGCTAGGCATAATGCAATGACGAAAAGAGTTGAAGAGGCTGCCTTTGCTAGGATCAACTCCAAATACCGACTTCTGAGTCTCTTTCTTAAGAATTAAATGGTTCCTCATGTCAATATTTTAGTGGTTGTTTCACGCATGAGTGTGAAATGTCTCTCTAGTGCTATTGGATGTGCTTTATCCAGATGTTGTTGCCCATTTCATGACCTTGGTATCCCATGACGCATGGGAACAGCATGGAGGCATCTTTGCATATAAGGTTCAAAAGGACGTTGAGCTATGATACCAACTAATGTAAGCTACATTTACTAAGAATCAAACTTCACAAATAAAAAGAAAGTTTGCACCCAAACTAGGTTGATCCCTAAACTCTTGACAGAGGATAAACCAAGCAATAAAATATAATATAAATAGAATCAGCGTGAGTAGTAGTCAAAAGAACACTAACCTAATCCTAGAATTGCTTTCAGACATCCAAGATAAAAATTCTGAAACAATAAATCCAGCTAGTATGAAAATAAATACAGTAAATTTTAAAAAAAATCCTGTTCTCCAAATGCCTAATGCAAGTATAGTACTTGCCAAAAGTATAACTGAAACTAGAAGAGGGAGAGATCAAATCTCAATTAAAAATGAACAATGACTTCTTAAGGTTAGCAACAAGATCAGAACAAATGTCAAATCTGTACTAAACATGTGGCTGCAGAAGGAGACAAGAAGTGTTTCAATGTGGAGAATAAAAAAGTAGTGAATTTTAAACAAAAGTACAGTTCTCTCTCACAGAGAACCACCTTGATGCAGGTGACTTGCTCCTTTTTCACAGAAACTACAAAGCTGAATTAAAATGGGGGAGGATGCCACAAGTGGAGAACTTGTAGCTTGAAAAACTTGATTTCTCCTCTAAATACTGCATCTGAATGTGGGACTGCCAATTCCCTAAATAACTCAGAGTTGTACACCCACTTTTCTCCACATTCATAAAGTCATTTGCTTTTAAATTCTTCCATACTGAATTTTTTATCAAGAGTCCAGATCACCTGTCATTGTCACGACACCAAAATGTCAGTCTGACCAAATGGAACTGAGAAGGCTCCAAGTCACCCCAAATGGGTGTTTTTTGTAGATTAACTATGTACCCTCTTTCTCTGTAAATGATAAACACACCTTTCTGGAGTGATTTGGAAACTGGTACTCTTGTCATTGGGAAGAACAACATTTTGGTGTTATGACCCTAGATCATCTGAACTCTAAGCATCAAATTCATGTTTCATCCAGACAAGGAAAGTTTCATCCAAAACAATAAAAAGATTGTCAAAAAGAACCAAGAACAACTGGCCTGGCGTGAGAGGTCAAATTGGACGAGTATAAGATCGGCCGACTTGATCACCTTGTCAATGTTCTCATGCGCTTTCCGTATAGAATGCGTCCTCTCCTACAAAATGAAGAATTGTTGCTTCAGATAAAAGAAAAATAGATAAAGAAAATGAGTAGAATCAAAGGAAGAGGTTATTGGGCCCGCTAATGGTTTGGACCTGGGTGGGACGCATGGCGGCTTCGAGGGCAGAGAGGCGGTGATCAAAGGAGCCAAGGATGGTGACCATGTTGTCTGTGATGGTCTGGCTCTTCTGTAAAGATTCTCTCACTAATGGCACTCTCTCTGCTAGGCTTTCCATGGTTATTGGCTTCTTTGTCCAGTTTCTTCTTCTTCTTCTTCTTCTTGTTTCTGACTATCAACGGGAGCGTATTACGCATTTAAGCCGGTTTTCCCTCTCTCTGTTCCAGAAAACGGTTTTTGCAGGTCCCACCCTTTGGTGGACCCAGCAATTTTGATCGGCAGTTAAGGATCCGGACTCGGCGGAAATTCGAATTAGGGACATGGACATAGAGTCAGCATCAGGACTAAGACAGACCCACGAGAGACTGACTCTACATCATTTTTGTAAAAAAGTTCAAAAATTCCAAGAGATTTTCTATAATTAAAAAGCACTTTGTATTTTTAAAATATTTAATGAAATTTTGAACCATGTTTTCAAAATCAAATCAAATCGATGATTCAACCCAGTTGAAGCTGAACTCTTCTCTAAAACAGTTCGATTCTTATTTATTTTATTTTTTCTCTACTTTTTTCTTAAAAAATGTCATTTTTCATCTTTGTTATTATGTGACATGTTTTTATTGTGATTTTCCATTTTCTTTCATAATTTTTAGCAATTTATTTTTTAATTTTGATAATTTAATATTTTGTTATGGTTTTAAGTCAATACTACAATTCAAACAATTCACCTCATGGTTGAACAAAAAATGGCGCAACCATTATAACAAACGGTTCAATCAATGATTCAACTTTTTAAACAGTGCTACTAACTACTAAGTTTTCATGAAAATCTCCAAAGTCTTCTCATGACAAAAAAAGTCAATAAATGATCGTATTTTTCAAAAAGACAAAGTTCCCCTTTACAAATAAAAATAATAAATGCCTTTTCATTTAAACAATTATATTTAATTCAAAGTTCTCATGTGATATTAAGGGTTTTTTTAATATAAGTGATGATCAGCCCTAACCTTACTTAAGTTGCACTCTTTTGTGATAGGGGTGGCATGAACCTGCCCAATCCAACACTAAGAATTTGGTTTGGATCATATAATTTTTAAAAAGATTTTAAATTGACTCAACTCAATCTTATCCTACTTAAAATAAATTTGGGTCGGATTAGAAAGAGAGGTCTCACATCAGAACCCAACTCGAATTAAATTAAAATTATTTATTTGTTATTTATTAATTTTAGCCTATGTTCTTTAGTAAAGTTAAAATATCTTAAAATATTGTCTCAATATTTAATGAAGACGTCGACACGCACCAAAAATATTAAATTAGCACTTCGATCCTACAAAACTTTTTATCATAGAAGATGAGGCCCTTCAAAGAGTCTAAAAGGACCTAGAATGGTGAAGGTCGAGATTTTTCTCTCTTCTTATTTTATTTTTGAAAATCTCAGTGGATTTTTTTTAAAAAAAAAATCATTTAAAAAAAATAAAAAAGGCTTTTTTAAAATATATAAATATATATATATATATCGGCCGAGATATCGATTAGGCCCACGCCAATATTTGTTTTTTTAAATAAAAAATAAAAATCGACAGCATCGGCTGAACTTTTTTTATCTCTGACCAATATGCACCGAATGGTCGAGATTTCGACCCCTGATTAGAAGGCATGTATTATAGACATACGGTTTAAAGCCCCTTCAAAGAGTCTAAAAGGACTTAGAATGGTGAATTAGAAGGCATGTATCATAGACATATGGTTTAAGGCCTGATTCAAGGCGTTTTGGGCTTCGCTTGGCTCATTTTAGAGGCCCATTTGCTTGATAAAGGGGGAGTGATGAGTTGAGAAGATGGGATAAGCTTGACACATCTTCAATTTTATCTTTCAGCAATCAAAATAGCAAGAATCCTCTCTCTTTAGCAAGATTTGGGTCCCACCTACATTAGGATTTTCTTTTATTTTTAACTGAATAATAATTTCACTTTAGAACTGATAGAAAACAAGGTGTAACTTTGCAAACAAATTTAATATATTAAACGATGTCAAATTTACATAATTAGATTCATTAGAATGTTTATTCAGAGACCATCTCAAAGAACCCAAATTTGACCAATTATGATGAGGCCCATGATGGAGATCTGAGCAAAGCAGATGAGATTGCATTTTGGTATCATTCAATAACGGATAGAGGTAAGAGAGGACCTCAGGAGTTTTCCAAGACATCATATTTCACATCAATCTAAGTCGGAATGAAATAGATATTGGCTTTAGAACATTGCTTGGTGATAGGTTTCCAAGTGGAATGCAAAATTAAATTCGACTTAAATTTCAATAGGATCATTGACATCATACAATAATACAAGAATAAAATTAATGCTCAAATTGAATGAAATTGAAAGATGAAATTAAATTTAAGTATGCAATGGTCGAATATGCAATTAATTGAAATCAAATTGAACTTCAAATTAAGAACACAATTTCATTCTCATATGCATGCATGAAAGCAATTTAACATTCGATCGATTAAACTCAAAAGAACTTAAACTCGTCCAAACTTGGAGAGAACTTCAAACCTTGCTCAAATTCGATTAATGCTCAATCGTATTGTGTGTCTTGAACAATAGCCAAGCCCATGTATGTATAACTTCTCCTAACAACTAAATTGTAGAAAAAATTATAATAATTAAAAGGTTAAGTCTCCAGAAATTGAATTCCTAGGCTGCAACTTGATTGATGAAATTTTAAGACTCGGCAATAATCAAATCTAAGGATAATTCCAAACTCGAGTTCAAATTGAGAAAATCCAATATTTGAAATTAACCCAGGATTTGTAATGAAATCCTTAGATTTTGGACAAATCAAATCCTTCCAATCGAATTTCACTTTTATCAAGGAAACTGAAACTCAAATGGGCATACCAAAGACTAGTTCTCTCAATGTAGAATTAATCTAGGGCTCAAATCTCATTAGGTGTTAACTTCAAATCGAAGTTGAAAACACAAAGCAAACAATTCATGAATTACAAATAAAATTGCACAAAATTAAATGCAAAATTAAAATTTGAACAACTCACCAATTGGAGATCCACATGAACTCAAAATCGAAACCAATGCAATTCTTTGGGTGTACAAGCCCTCTTTTTATATATATATATATATATAAAGACATTTCTATCACTTTATAACACTTAGTAGCAAAACTGGTCGTAACTTTATCTACATAGGATATGGATCGTCATGGACTTCTTCATCAGAAACTATTGGACCTATCATTGGATGGATCAAATGAGTGAAAGTGTGACAAGCTTTATAATTTTTTAATCAAGTACTTCTCATTTGATCCATCCAATGATGGCCTCAACAATTTCACAAAATCTATATATATATATATATATATAAAAGACATTTCTATCACTTTACGACACCTATTAGCAAAACTCGTCATAACTTTATCTACATAGGATATGGATCGTCATGGACTTCTTCATAAGAAACTATTGGACCTATCATTGGATGAATCAAATGAGAGGAAGTGTGACAAGTTTTATAATTTTTTAATCAAGTACTTCTCATTTGATCCATCCAATGATGAGATCAACAATTTCACAAAATCTATAAAGATACATGTGTATATTATTGCATTTAGAAATTAATAAACTGTTTAGATTTGTAAGAGGTGAACTCCACATATCCCAAACGCCACCATTTAAAGTCATCCTTATCATTAGGATGACAATATATGATCATTCCTCCTTGTATCTTTTTAGATTTTTTGGAATGGTTGGACCCACCATTGGATGGATTAAAATAGAGAGGTGTGACAAACTTTATAGATTTTTCAATCTAAGTATTTGTCATTTGATCTTCCTAATAACTACTGCACAACCTTTAAGTTCACCAAATTGATTTGTTAAATCATTTTTCTATTTTTATCATGGTTTAGAAAACCAGAATCAATGATTTTACCGGTTCCTAAAGGTCCACGATACAGGTGATATTTTTAAATATGGGATGAACCGATCCAAACCAATGTGAAATTTCAAAATCTCATATAAATTTTGATTAAAGATCTAAAAAATCTAGAATATTGAAAAATCATGGATTGTAAACTTCTTTTTTAATCTCACTCAATGTATGGAAAAATACCACCCTCTTAAAACAAGTATATTTGAGGTCGCTGACTCAGTGTATGATCTTGAACCTAAACCATGTTACTTGTGAAAATTGATATATTTTCATCATTAAAATAATAAAATAGTAAAATAATAAAATTTTCTTCATAAATCTTAGATATAAGTAAGATAGGTTGTTAGTCATATCAATTATGGAATTAAGACTAAACCATGGAAAGTCATATTCAAAGGTGGAAAGGAGGGTACGGAAATTGGATGGCTCTTCTAGCATTTGATGTTTAACGTTCTTCTTCGTCTTGTTTTTTTCTCACTTCCCTTTCATTGTTCCATGGTTCCTGTGACCATCGGAGCGCACTGAGCCACAGACAGACGATATTTTGACAAAATATCAACCACTATATTCAATGTCAAATTCATTTACACGGCTGTAGCTCAATTAGTTGCTTCCCTCAGGAAGTGAGAGATTGTACGTTTGAGTCTCCATAACTTAATTTTAGTGTGCCCTAGTAGTAGTGGGTTCACATATAGAAGTTTTACATTCGGTATCCCACAGTTTTCTACCTATATATTAAAATAACAGAAAATTAAAAATAAATCTGACAAAAAACTGTACCTGTCTAGACTGGTTCAAGATTCGAACCAACAAGTTTTTTAAACCATGATGTTTATCCTCTTTGAAAGTTTTTTTTTTTTAAATGTTAATATGACGAAGTAGGTCAAATCTTTTCAATTTATAAATTTAATTGACATTTTTTTCTATTTTTATATAAATTTAACCTATTTTTATTTGTTGATCTAATAAGATTAAGATCTAAGTCAGTCCCTCTAAGTCAACACACTCATGAAAAAAAATTATTTTCTATTTTAGAAAATATGAGTGAAAATAGTGATACGCATCTTGAGGAAGTTCTCTAGGAACTATTATAACAAATATCTTCGATATTTTCATTTTTATCACGAAAATATCGGCAAAATAACTTTTGCACGTTAAAAACTCGAGTTTATCGCATCTCCCATTTTTAACGGTAAATTCACATTAAAAATGCATTTTTATTCCGAGAAACGGTAAATTCCCGTTAAAATCACGAGATTTTATCATTAAATTTTCGTTAAAAATACTTGGGCCAAAATATATTTTTATTTCTAAAATATTATCTACATTCTCAAATTCCAGCCACATTATTTATTTATTATTTTTTAAATATTTTATTTCTACAAGATTTTTCCATTAAATTTCAGATAAAAATTCAAGAATTTAAAAATATCTCACTATTAATAATTGCTGTTAATATTCTGAGAACGAGATTCGTTACCGTACTGAAAACCTTGAGGAGATAAGGTAACGAGTGAAAAATTTGACCTTTGGTACTTCATAGATTTAAAAAGCTGTCTGAGTTGGGAGGTACTCGAGGGATTACGAGAAACCAACCTCTTATGACATATTAGTCCAACGAGGTGTGCACACATAAACAATTTCTTGAAGGATTCTTCTTAAATAAGAAGAATTTTTTAGTTGTTTAAACATAGATGGCAATTGATGAATGGGTGTCTTAGTAGATGATTAAAAAAGGTTTGTTATTTGGACAATTGAGAAACCAACCATGATTTAAAAAACATCTCATTTTCTTCACAAAATTACATTGTGACACTCGGTAGTTTTTTTTAAAAGAGTTATTGTTAGATGTCAACAAATCTTTGGACATTCTTAGGAGCTTTCTTCCCTTCTAAAATATACAAATTTAAGATTCTTACTTTGAAGAACCAATTCAACTCAACAAATTTGCATCCAAACTCTAGAAAAAATCATTGTGGGACTGGCAGTAGCGAGTCTAAAAGACTTCTTTTTTTTTTTTTTGGGTGTGGGTGTGGGTGTGGGTATGGGTGTGAGTAAGGGTGGGAGAGGAGGTAAAGGGCTAGGTTACATGAAAGAGATCTTATATCTATTTTTTTTGTTTTATATCTATTTTTTTTGTTTTGTTACACTTCTGTAATTAGTCCTTGATGAATGGACTTGGCTTTTCTTGTTCTATATCATGTTCATCGGGCCATCCCTACTAATCAAAGGTGCACTTCTCCATCTAAAAGTTCAATTGGGTCAAGTCTTGACAGGTTGGGATCAGTGTCGGCCCTGAGATTTCAGGAGTCCTAGGCGAACCCTTAAAAGGAACCTTTTGTACACCCACAAAAAAAAAACCATACATTCCTTTTTACAAATTGTGAAACATCTAAATAAAATATCTTAATCAAATTTATAACAAAATATTATTTAAAATTTATTTTTCTCGGATTTTGAGATGTATTACTAATTAAATACTATATTCAAGATTTTTTAACATATCTTTTTCAATAGATAAGATAGTTAATCCATTCAATTTTTCTTCTGACAAATTTAATTTCCACTTGTGTATGCATGTTATTTTTTATTTTTTATTACTATTTTATTGTATTTAAAAAGATTAGTTGACATGCTAAAGTATATAATGCATTTAAAACAGCTTATAAAGTAAAATTATATTAAAAAATTATCACTCAATTATAAACTATAAAGTACAAAATAGTCATTCAAATTTAAACCCATTTTTTTTTTCATTCAACCATCTATATTATAGTGAACACTAAGTTTCCTCATTTAGAGACTTCTTTAGGTCACACTTTTATTAAAAATTTTGAAAAAAATGATAAGAATAATGATTAGTTAAAAATTAACCTTTTTATAATCATTTTAATATTGTAATAGAAATTTAATAATCTCAATTCTTAACTTTAAAAGAAAAATAAAACTACATGATAAATGTTTTTTTATCATGGTGTTTAATTCATTTTATTAGAATTATAGATTTAAAATTTGAAAAAAAAAAATGGCCAAATCAATGTGAGTTGACTTAAACTCGATAGGAATTCGAGTCAAGCGAGTTAACAAGTCTTGTCAAGCCTTTTCAATACTACCCAAGTTATTTTACTTAAAGAAAATTTTTGTATAAATTTATAAAAAATTGCAAAACGTTTAACAACATCGATACTCCCTAAGTTATTTTATTTAAAGAAAAATAATGTCTAAATTTATAAGAAATTGCAAAAAGTAAAGTTATTTTACTTAAAGAGAAATTATAAATTATGTTAAGTTATTTTAATTAAAGTAAAAGTTATATCTAAATTAATAAGAAATTGAAAAATTGAAATCCTCATGATTCAAACACACAATGTCTAAATTGAGAGTTAGATGCACTACTAATGCGCCAGAGATACCGTTTCTGTTAAAATATACATAAACATAGATTTATAACACACATGAAGGTGCGGGAACCTAAAACTTGAACCCAACTTAGAGGCCCTATTTGGGGGCCCTAGGCAGCGGCCTACTTCACTTAAGGCCAGGGCCGGACTTGGTTTGGATGTGTTCGGGATTTTCGATCAGAAAACCGTGGAATAGCTGGACGTAATTTTATTAAGCTGTATGGTGAGTGGGAAAATTTTAGGAGAACAAAAAAGGTCTCACCAACGTATGGACTTACTGGCATGAGATTTTTTGTTTGGTGAGAAAATCTCATGGACATTGATGGATAAGCATGGCTTATTTTTGGGAAACTATCCAGCTAAGAGATTGTTATCTTTGGCTGTTTATGAGACATGCACATCAACGTGTATTATTGAGAGAGAAAATCTGTAACGAGTACAGAGGCGTGAGGTGCAGATTTGGCTGCTTTTTGCTTAGACGGTGTATTCTTCTACAGAGGTCTGAAGAAGCAAGCAAACAGATTGGGAGCAGTTCAATCTCGACAACAAGGGAATGCACTCGACAGGCAGCCAGATCTGTGTAGCAGAGGCCATTGCTGGTCGAGATTGGAGATACAACAAGCATCGTGTGTACACTGATTACAGATCTGTGACATCACCTGAGAACAGAAGAAACATAGCAGGAGTCAGCTGTGGAAGCAACACACCAATCTGATTGGGTGTGATACGCAGTTGAAAGAGATTGAGGTGATCGGGTTTCTCGCGTGTTCAGATTTGAGTTTGGTTTAAACTCAATAAATATTATCTCTTGTAATTGTGTTTTTTTATTTCTCTCGTAATAAAATTATTACCACTCTTCGTGGACATAGGCCAGGTGGGCTGAATCACGTAAATGTCAGTGTTCTTGTGCTTGTTTTTTTTTTTTTCCGTTAATTATTTGGTGTGATTCTTGTGCTAATAATCTTAACAAGTGGTATCAGTAGCTATGGTTGGAGACCAGAGAATCGTGGGTAAACAGAATATAGCATAGTGAGAGGCTTCGGGCTGTTTGAATCATCGGAGGAAATGGAGATCAACACATCTCGCATGATTAGCCTCAATGGCGCAAATTATTTAATTTGGAAGGCCAAGATGGAAGACCTATTGTACTGCAGAGACCTCTACAAACCAATAGAAAGGAGACAGAAGATGCTAGAGCCAGAGTCTTCTGATGAGAGAGGGAAGACAAAACTGAATGACGAAATGTTCGATGATGAATGGAATACTCTTGATCGAAAATGTCTCCGTTTTATTCGACAGTGGATGGATAACAATGTGTTTCATCTCGTGTCTACTGAGACGACAATGCAATCTTTATAGAAGAAATTGGAAGGATTGTATGAGAGAAAGACTGTATGAAGCAAGGCATTTCTAATCAGAAAGTTGGTGAATCTTAAATACAACAAAGGTACTTCAGTTGCAGAACATCTGAATGAGATTTAAGGATGTAATACCCTGCCCCAGATTAGACGTGTTTTAGCTTAATAATTCTTGTTTAACCGGTTAATCTCAGAGATTACGGTTAGGGCTTCAAAGAAGCCCAGTTGTGGCCCAATCCGAGTTCGTGAGCTCAGTGATCTAGCTAGTTCGGCTGGAGGGGCATTTTGGTAATTTACCGCTTGTTGTGTTTATTTTATAAATTTTGTTGATATGTGATTATTATTGGTTGATAATATTTCCCTTAATAAAGGATTTACATTTCTGATTTTAAAATAATTTTATTTTCAGAAAATAGTATTTTAAATCTGCCCGTCAAAACCCCGAAAGGGAGTATTAATTATTTTAAAGGGTTTTGGAAATGAAATAAATTTTGAAACCAGTATTTTGTAGTAGACCATTTTAAGTATGATCTAGTTATTTCATTTCACCCCAAAATGAGATTTCTAAATTGATTATTTTAACATTTGTTTATTTAAGTAAATATTGATAAATTATGGTTTTTATTTAAATCAATGGTTTTTAGTAAGAGATAAACTCCAAAATTTTTATGGTGATTAAGGTTTTCAAAACCCAGCCTATCTGTAAGGTTGGATCAAGTTTTTGAGTTTTTAAATTAATACTTTCAGTTTAAAATCGACTTTTTATTAAATAAGGGACTTATCTGCAAAAATGGAAGTTTGCAGGGACCGGTTTGCAACGCAGACTACCGAACAGTGTAACCACTGTTCGGGATGTCAGCTCCGGCTGCATGCACGAGCATGCAGTGGCCGGGTGACCCCGAATTCCAGCCAAAATTCTATATAAGCAACCCTTCTCCATCTGTTTTCACTCCCAGCAATCTCTGCTCTTCTCTCTCTACCTCTCAGCTCTCTGTTCTCTGTTTCAAAAACCAGCCTCTGTTACCAGTTTCTGTCAACCGTAACTTAGGAAGGAAGATTTTTCAAAATCAGCTTTCTCAAACCAAGAACCCAAGTGAAGGTATCCAATGCATTCCCCTTTCGTTTTCAATCAGTCTAGAATCAAGAAAATCGGAATTTGGCCCTGTTTTGAGTAAGAAAATCCATTTCAAAAATCTAAGGAAAACCATGGGTTTCATGTACCCATGAGGATTTGACTTTAAAATCCAGTGGCCTAGTGAGCTTCTGATCTCTAAACCTCTCCCTATGGAAAGAGGACTCCCAAATGAGTCCATCAGACCAGCTATCTGTGGAAAACGAATTCGGGAAACCCTCTATTTCCGGAATCGCATTTCACTGTGTGTTTACTGTCACTGTCTGCTGGTGCAGACAGTGGAGGAAGACGACTCTCCGACGGTCCGAGAGCCGATCTTCGGACGGTCGGAACCTTCAAACGGTCCCAGAGCTAACCCTCGGAAGTTCCGAGCTTCACCCAAAGCCCAGTTACGCCCGAGGCAAGCCAGACCCCTTCGGACGAACCGAGCCGAGCTCGGAAGGACCGAACCCACTCGGACGTTCCAAACCCAGACTTCGGATGTTCCGAGGACCTAGACCCACTGAGACTTGTTTTCGGATTTTAAACAGTTCGGAAGCACTTCGGATGACCCGAGATCAGATCTTCGGACGATCCGAAGTCAGACCCATGTTCCGAGGTCAGTGACTAGATTAGGCGTGGTTCAGATGATCCGAAGCCACTGTACCTGGTTCCGAGGCATGTTCCGAGGGACCCAGTTTTTAAGTGTAAAATATTATTTGATTGTCTTTTGTTTGATTAATGATGTGATTTGATGTTGATTAATACCTCCTTGTTAATTAAAAGTGTACTAACCCTTTTTTCTCTTATTATTTATAGTGTAAATACTATTGTATTCGCTTCCAGGCCGACTCTACTGGTCGAGCACTGAGTGATTCACTTCCAGGCCGATGCTACATTGTCGGGCACTGAGTGACCTTGAGGCCTAACTCAAAATGTCAGATCTAGTTCTATCCAGAAGACAACCGAGAAGTGACCCGAGGATGTAGACCTAACTCAATAAGTTAATCTGGTCAATGCCCAGAAGACAATATGAGTTTTGGATTGAGCCCCTTTTTGTTTACTATTAGATTGTGGATTATGATAATTTAAAAAGGATAGAAACCCAGTAGGAGACTGAATTCTATATACCTTGGATATTTTTAGGAAAACGTGAGATTTCAAAATACTATTTGTGTGTATGTATTTGATCTGTATATTGATTGTGTATTTGTCTGTTTGTTTGAATAGAGACCGCGTAACCACACAATCACGGTGAGGGAACTTAACTCTGCAGGATATGTAAACAGGTTTTATATTGAGATGAGTCTTGGGCAATGGGTGGTTTCAAATTTGATGAACCCACTCATGTGCCTAGACATGATGCACTATGGTAAGAGTGCTTATGATGGTTGAGAATATTATAATGTTGATCATATATGTAAGACTGCTTCCACGTACCTGGGCTATTGAACCAATATCAGCCATATGGGAGATGGTTTATGTCTACTGGACCATAGGCAGACCATGAGTGTCGTCAGTTGTTGATTTGAGGATGTCAGTATCGGCTAAGTTAGAGTCGGAGATGTACTTGTAAGAATGTATTTTGACCGTGTCGGGACTTAATACTGGTCTCAGTGTAGTCGGCAGGCGTTACGTTAGATGATAACAGTAATTGACAAAAGATGGAAACGATGATGATGCTTTACATGATATTATGCTTATTTGTTATCAAGCATGTGATATTATTGAACTGTTGCTAACCTGTTATTTTTACTTAAACTGCATTGTTATATTTCCTTCACTGGACTAGTTAGCTCACATCACTCACCTATCAAGAGATGAACCCTAGGAGGAGAACTTTCTTTTCCAAGCTTAGGCTGGATAAGCTGCGGCGGTGTTTCGGGATTCCCCCTGAGGGGAATACCCTTATCTTTACCTGTTGGTTCTTGGAACCATTTGCTTTTATTAAGTACCGAGTGTGATACTTAATTTGTCTAAATGTGATGTACTAAGCTTTGTTGCCTTTGTAGTGGTTTGAAACAATGTTTTGAATGATGATCAATGGTTGGATTTCATATATTCATGTTATGTGTTGATGTTATGTTTATGTCTATTTATTGGGTAGACTTATGATATGTGTTTGAGTCCACATGTTGAGATCATGTGTGACCTTTGGGCCTAACCGTCGATTCGGCCTAATGAGTATGCTTGTGTTAGTTAAAAAAAAAAAAAAATCAGTCGTGTTCCGGGCCCACCCTTCGGGTCGGGGCATGACATAAAGTATAGTAAATCAAATCTCATCCATGAGGATCGTGTTAGATGGTGAGTTACAGGCCCTACTACTTCTCAGTTCCCTACCTGACGGTTGGGAGATCTTGGTGGTATCACTCAGCAATTCAGGCCAGAGGGTGTTGTCACTATGAGCTAGGTGACAATAAGTTTGCTGAATAAGGAAATGAAAAGAAAATCTTTAGGTTCTTCTCAGACACATGCTCTCATTACAGAGAGTAGGGGTAGAAATAAAAGCAGAAAACCTGAAGACCATGACAAGTTCAAGGGGTCAAGGTCAAAATCTAGAGGGAGAGGTGGATGAAAGCATAAGTGCTTCTACTGCGAGAAATAATGTCATTAAATGATGGACTGCAACCAAAAGAAACGTGATCTAGAGGTCAAATCGCAAAGTTCAGATCAAACAATTGTGTATAGGTGACACAAATAATGATGAATGTGTTATTGTATCGCTATCAATCACCATAGGTACGGATAATCTAACTGATAGATGGATTCTAGATTCTGGATGTTCTTACCATATGTCTCCAAGTAGAGAGTCGTTTGACACATACAAACCTTGTGATGGAGTGTAACACCCCATCCCGAAACGGCGTGTTACTACCAATACTAAATCGAGATATCACACATTCCAAACTACCGACTTATTTTTTTTTTGACTAAACATCAATAACCATAAGAGAAAAGAGATGCCATAAGTCTAGTTAACACAACAACGCAGTAGGTGGCTAGTACAGTCATCCACAACGATAGACAATATCCAAAATAAACACAAGGTTCTTTCTAATTAATAAAAGGAAAGTAATTAAGCAATCCGAAAGCATCATCGCCTAAGCCTGGTCTTGGGACCCGCTGGATCCCGCATCCATCGAGCCACCTGAAAGGCAAGGGGGTGAGTACTTCATACTCAGCAAGGGAACACATGCATATAATCACACAACATACATCACACACTGCATATCTACCTCTAAGGAATAACAAAGATCCACGTACATGGCTCCCACACAACACTCACTCGACCCACCGTACGGGCCACTCGGTAGGAAATCAACGTGGCCCACGACAGCCTCACCTAGACAACCTCAACCCCTTAACCAAAGAGCAGGCGAGCACATCCTCAGCCTACTCGGTCATCTAGGGATCACAAACTACACCGGCGGGAGCTGTCCCTCACCGCTCCGTCCCTCGACCTAGGCGAGCACCTCCTCAGCCTACTCGGTCCCACAGGGATCACAACCCATGCCAGCGGGAGCTGCCCCTCACCGCTTCGTCCCTCGACCTAGGCGAGCACCTCCTCAGCCTACTCGGTCACACAGGGATCACAACCCATGCCAGCGGGAGCTGCCCCTCACCGCTTCGTCCCTCGACCTAGGCGAGCACCTCCTCAGCCTACTCAGTCACACAGGGATCACAACCCATGCCAGCGGGAGCTGCCCCTCACCGCTTCGTCCCTCGACCTAGGCGAGCACCTCCTCAGCCCCTCACCGCTTCGTCCCTCGACCTAGGCGAGCACCTCCTCAGCCTACTCAGTCACACAGGGATCACAACCCATGCCAGCGGGAGCTGCCCCTCACCGCTTCGTCCCTCGACCTAGGCGAGCACCTCCTCAGCCTACTCTGTCACACAGGGATCACAACCCATGCCAGCGGGAGCTGCCCCTCACCGCTTCGTCCCTCGACCTAGGCGAGCACCTCCTCAGCCTACTCAATCACACATGGATCATCTCATCCGTCCCACCCTCGGGTATCGGAACTACGAGAGGTTTCTAAGGTTACCTTGGGTGAACCAACATTCAGCCTAATGGCCTATCTAGGATTGACACGACTACTTCCCCAAAGGATCCCTATTGGGAACTTCCAGGCACCTTGTTCCCCAAGTCAGGTTACACCTCCCTCAAAGGTGTATTTGGTGACCACGAAACAGACCGACCATTTTATTCAAGCTAGGGGCACGACTACCCATATACGATCACAAGGCAATACACATCCCATCACGCATCCATCGCGTGGCCCCACATAACCCTAATGTTACTTAACGCCCAAGCCCCTCCGACATTCTACACATCCGACAAATGCATGTACGATTAACAATAGGCATGTACAAGTACAAGTAATAATAGACATGTTCTCAATGAAGCAACATCGAATCCTAGACAATCAGGTATACCACAGTCTACCATATACTAGCATGTTGATATTTCATCATGTTATCAATCAATCACATCCAAATTACTTAATCATGCACAACTGGTATAACATCAAGTCCATCTATCATTCTCACATCATTACCGGACGCGGATACACAGAGTGGTCCCCTCACCGCATACTTATCTGAACGGTTCCCTTGCCGAGCGGTAGAACTAGATATAAGGGGTCCCATTCTGCGCATTCCGCATCCACATAATTCAAAGATAAATAAATGCAGAAATGTGTATGCTAAAAGAGTGTTAGTTCCCTCACCGGTGTGCGTTTGAAAATCAATCGTGAGAAGGCGGGTCCGTTGGTTTGAAGGGGGCTCGATCTGAAGAGACAAGAGCACAAAATAAGTAAAGGAGATAAAACAGGTTAAACTAAGCTCGAACTGAAAATGGGCCCAAAATGGGCCGGGCCTGAAACTGGGCCGGGCCCAAAGCTGGGCTGGGCCGAGCCGAGCCCAAAACTGGACCGGGCCGAGCTGGGTCAAGGGCGAGCAGAGCTGGGCCCGGCTCAACGGGGCCCACACTCGAACTCAGCCGAGCCAACTCGGCTGCTCAGCTGAGCCAACTCGGTTGCTCAGCCGAGTTGACTCGGCTGCCCAGCCGGAGGGGGAAAGAGGAAGAGGAGAAAAACGCAGGAATGAGAGGAAGAAGAAGAAAGAGGGAAAAACCGAAGGGAGGTCGGGAAAACCCATCGGAAAACCGGGTAAAATCAGAGGGGAATCGGAGAAAAGGGAAGGGAAAAACAGAGAAAATTGGTGAAAACCGAGGAAGGGGGAGGAACCAACGGAAGAGAAGAGGAGGGGAAGAAGATACCTCGGTCGGGCGGTGACGGCGGCTCCGAGACGCCGGTCGTCGGGGCGAGGGGAAAGAGGGCCGGAAGACGAGAGAAGAACCAGGGAGAGAGAGAAGACGGACGGCCGAGAGGGAGAAGGAGAAGGCAGCGGCAAGGACGCCTCGGCACTGTAGCTGCGTGCTACAGTGCGCGGCGAAGAGGAGGGATTTATAAAGGGGGAGGGTTTTAGGGTTTAGGGTTTCTTTTCCCCTTTTTTTTTTTTTAAAAAAAAATCAGATTTTTGCAAAAACAGTGTTTCAAAATCAGAAGAGGAAAAATTGGATGTCAAACCTCGAATGAGGAAAAGTGTGATTTTCAAATAAATTTTTTTTTTTTTACAAGGTATTAAATAGTTTAAATTACTAAAATGCCCTCCGAGCTTCTGAGCTCGGGATCGGGCGATACAAGGCCTATAACGGGATCCATCCCATCCCTACTGCCACTGAGACCCTAAAATCCCGAAAATCGGGTCGGGTCGCTACATGGAGGATCTGTCCATGTGGGCAATGGTGAGAGTTGTAAAATCATTGGAGTTGGGACAGTTAAAATCAGGATGTTTGATAGCAAGGTGAGAACGTTGGAGAATGTACGACATGTTCCTGACTTAAGGAAAAATTTAATTTCCTTGGAAAACCCAGATGTGGGCCTAGAACACGACTAATTTTTTTAAAAAAGAACAATAGTATAATGAGTCACTAACACCATAGACATACAACCCATGTGAGTCAATAGATAAAACTGCAATAACAATAGTTATCTACTAACCCTCTATTAATAATCTCAGATGCCTATGCGAGATACACGTATGTTGGATATTCCTAAACACAACTAGCAAAATTACCCAGATAATTTTCACTTAAAATACACGGACACAATATATTGAACACACCAACATATTGCATAGAAATATCAAACTTACAGACATAAGTTTTTATGCCACATGAGACATATTTATTATCAAAATACATAGAATAGTCCATAGATTCATATTGTTTCCTCGTGCGGAAAACTACTGAAAACATCCAAGTTTGACTCTTAGCGAGGCACCATTGATTCCTCCATTCCTTCCTCTAGCTCATATCCTGAAATGTAAGGGACGTGAACAACAACCCAGTGGAGAGAGCTCACCATAAAATCCAATATACAATATACATGGAATAAATAACAATGCATTTTTCATGAATGAAATGCAATTAATTCACTTAACCCATTTTCACCTTAGGATCACTTTCTAAGGTGTTTTACCAATTTTTACCGGGGTCAGCCCCCTTTTAGCAACTTTCAAGTGCATAAGATCTCCACGACCCGACTTACTAGCACATCCAACTCAATGGTTCGCAAACGGTGCTCAGCCTAATATTACAAGGTCTCCACGACCCTATCTACTAGCACATCCAATTAAACGGTTCACAGACGGTGTTCGGCTAATCTCAGCCGTTATAACCCAATGGCCAATATCAGATTTTCCAAAGTTATTATCTTTCACAGATTTAACTTATAATCTTAATTCTCACATGCAAATGTCAAATGCATGATTTCCAGTGCCCTCCTTACATAGGGACTTATTATGAGAAAATCACAAAATTCCAGCCTTACCCTTTGGTGCATCCAACACCAATATATAATGATCAATAAATAACCAATATTCACACAAACATATAAACTGGATTTAATAACACGAATGTCTTCACTCACTTTTTACTTGACAATTCCCAAACACTCCATGAGTCTATACTGCGTTAAAGACTATAAGTCCTCGACTGCCCGACACCATTTTAAATGTCCACGCTCTAAACAGTTAAAACATTTATATCCCTTACATGTATGCAGTGTCAAGTCTCATATTCTGGACATATATAGCATTTTCCATCTTTAAATGACCATGGGTCCCATTTTAGTCTCGTGTTAGTGGGTTTAACATATAATACAATACAAGTATTGGTTCGAGTCTCCTCACCTTATCCGCAATGTCATCACACAATCAGTAAGATAAAATGATAATATAAATTTCAAGTTGATAGAGTATTTACGAATTACCTCCCATCCCCCGTGCATTTTCCATACTCCATTAGATTAAGTCAGCAGTTAGTTGTCAGTCATCCAAAACATCATATCAAAATAAAAATATAAAGTACTCAGTGACCGGTCTCGTATTTTTTCCTGGCCAGGAAAAAGTATTGAGACGGAGCCCAGAAGGTACAATGCAGGAAATTAAATAAAAGTACTTGTAATACCCTAACCCAAATTAACCGTATTTAGCTAAATAAATTCTTCTTACACCTATTAATCTCGAAGATTTCGGTTAGGGGTTTATGAAAAGCCCGGGTGTGGCCCAATCTGAGTTTGAAAGCTCAGTGATCTAGCTCGTCCAGCTGGAAGGGGCAAAATGGTAATTTACCACTTGTCGTTATTATTTTATTATTTGTGTCATTATGTGATTATTATTGGATGATATTATTTTCCTTAATCAAGGATTCCTATTTCTGATTTTAGAATTATTTTATTTTTAGAGAATGATATTTAAAACTACCCAAATGATTTTAAAAATGAGAATTTTTTTAAAACAAACATAGTATGTTAGACCATTTTAGTATGGTCTAGTTTATTCTTTCAAACTCCAAAAAATGAGGATTTTAATTTATTTTATTTAACACAAGTTAAAATAAGTAAATAGTATTAAATTATGATTTTTATTTAAATCTATGGTTTTTGATGAATTTTAAATCTCCAAATTTTTATGGTGATTAGAGTTTTTAAAACCCAACTTATCTGTCAAGTTGGATTAAAAATTTTAAGCCTTTTAAACCATATTTTAAGTTAAAAATTGAAATTTTAATAAAAAATGGGTCTTTTTGCAAGACCAGAAGTTGGCAGGGACTTATTTGCAACCAACAGTAAAATTCCTGCCATTACTGTTGGGACATCAGCCAGCCAATGCATGCAGCGCTGGCTGTCCATCACCCATTGCTCGGATTATCTATATATGGCTTCTCAATTCGGCTGGTTTAACTCCCTCAAAATTTTTCATCTCAGCCGATCTATGAAACCAGCCGATCACTCCCTCCCTTGCCTCTGTTCTTCCAAAATTTTCTTTACCGTAGCTTAAAGAGGAAGATTTTTCAAAGATTGGATTTTCAACCTATGAACTAAAGTGAAGGTAAACACTATGTTCCTTTTCAAATTTTAAATGGTTTAGAATCAAGTAAAAGCAAATTTGACTGAGTTTTTGAGTGAGTAAAAACTTGAGTTTTCTTGTATCAGTGTGGTTTTGGTGTTAAAATCCGACGGCTTATTAAGTGTTAAAGCTTCAAAATACTCTCTATAGAAAGAGGACTCACTGAGGAGTCCATCTAACTGATTGGATGTGAAAATAAAATCTATGAAACCCACTGTTTCTGGAATTGTATTTCATGGTGTTGCGGCCCGTTACTGTCTGCTGTTGCAGACAGAGGAGGAAGACGACTCTCGGACGGTCCGAGAGTTATGCTTCGGAAGGTCTGAGGGAATCCCCTTCGGACGGTCCGAGAATGACCCTTCAGACGTTTCGAGCTTCAGTTCGAAGTCTCGAAGCGTCCGAGGCTAGCCACTCTCCCGCCTCTGCTCCGGATGTTCCGAGCTGTTTTTGAAAGGATCGAGAAGTTCGGACGATCCGAGCATCTTTTGGCATGATCCGAGACACACCTAGACCCATCGAGATTTGTTTTCTGTTTTTTTGGTTTGGAAGGACCTTCAGACGATCCGAAACCTGACTTTCGGACGATCCAAAGACAGACCCAAGTTCCGAAGTCTGTGGGCTCGTTTAGACAATGGTTCGGATGATCCGATGCCACAGTACCTGATTCCGAGACATGTTCCGAGGAACCCAGTTTTTGAATGTACAATCTTGGTTGATTGATAATGCATGTTTAGATCCTACGTTTTAAATGAGATGTTTATACCCATTTGATAATTTAAAATTTGTACTAACCATTCTTCTTTTATTACTATTGTATTCACTTCCAAGCCGACTCTATTTGTCGGGCACTGAGTGACTTCACTTCCAGGCCGACGCTATATCTGTCGGGCACTGAATGACCTCGAGGCCTTGCTCAACATATCAATCTGGTCTTATCCAGAAGACAATACGAGAAGTGACTTGAATATCTAGACCTAACTCAATACGTCAATCTGGTCATGCCCAGAAACAATATGAGATTTGGACTGAGCATCTTATTACTATATTGTGGATTATTCTAACTTAAAATGGTTAGAAACCAAGTAGGAAACTCAATGCCATTTACCTTGGAGATTTTTGGAAAAACAGTATGGCTTTGAAATACTAATTGTATGTAATTTATTGGAATGCTGTGTATGTTGACCTATTATTGATTATACACTTGTTTGCATGTTGAACAATGTTGAACAGAAACCGCGATACCACACAATTTCGGTGAGGGGACTTAACTTTGCAGTAGGTGTAATCAGGTTTAATGAGATGAATCTTGGGCAATGAGTGGTATCAAATTTGATGAACCCACCCATGTGACAGGACATGATGCACTGTTCTAAGAAGTGCTTATTGAATGTTTATGATGTTGTTCATATGAGATATGTAATACTGCTTCCACGTGCCATTGACTATTGAACCAATATCGGCCATGTGTGTAAGATGGTTTACGTCTACTGGACCATTGATGTCGACAGTTGCTGACTCGAGGAGTGTCAGTATCGGCCATGTGAGGGCCGGAGATGTACTTACAATGATGTATTTTGACCGTGTCGGGACTTAGTACAATAGTCTCAACGTAGTATGTAGGTGTTACGTTAGATGACAACAGTAATAGAATGATGTTAAAAATTTATTGTCAAGCATGAGATATTATATTGCAAATGTTGATTATTTAACTAACCTGATGTTTCATTAGACTGCATTATTATATTTCTTTTACTGGGCTGGTTAGCTCACACCACTTATATTTCAGGAGATGTGCCAGAGCAGAAGAACCCTCCGTATGAAGCTTAGGATGGATAAGTTGCTGCATTGCCTTGGGATTTCCACTGAGGGGAATTGTGATACCCTTTCCCTCCCTTTCTTGAAGTCCCACATCCGTGGGAGAGAAAGGAGGGAGTGGGTTTATTAGAAAGCCACCCATGTGTAACTTAGTGTGAGGCCTTTTGGGCTGGGCCAGGTGGGCCCGGGCCCAAATGCAAAACCGTGCGGGTTCAAGCTTGTGTGCGAAACCCAAAGCGAATAATATCACACTGAGTCAAGCCCACCCCTGTGTTCGGGTCGGGTCGTTACAAATGGTATCAGAGCCGAGTTCAACACTCGGACTGTGTGGGCTTTCCTCCTTCCCCTGCAGTTGTTGAGCTGGACCGGATCGAGTCGGGGACGGCTCGAGACTTTAGGGAGGATGATTGTGATACCCTATCCCTCCCTTTCTTGAAGTCCCACATCGGTGGGAGAGAAAGGAGGGAGTGGGTTTATTAGAAAGCCACCCATGTGTAACTTAGTGTAAGACCTTTTGGGCTGGGCCAGGTGGGCCCGGGCCCACATGCAAAACCGTGCGGGTTCGAGCTTGTGTGCGAGGCCCAAAGCGGACAATATCACACTGAGTCAAGCCCTAAGCCCCTGTGTTCGGGTCGGGTCGGGTCGTTACATGAATTCCACTATCTTTGTCTTTTGGTTCCTTGAACCATTTGTTTATGTAAAGTACCGTGTGTGGTACTTAGTTTGTATTAACGTCATGTATTAAACTACCATGTGTTCCGTAGTTACTCTGATTGTGTTGTAATAATAATTCGTTGATGGAATCATGTGTCTGTGTTTCTGTTTCTTTTGGGTAGAATTATGGTATGTGTTTGAATCCACATGTTGAGATCATGTGTGACCTTTGGGCCTAACCGTTGATCCAGCGCAGTTAGAATTCTTGAGTTTAGTTTTTTTTAAAAAAAAAATCAATGACGTTCCGGGCCCACTTTTCGGGTCGGGTCGTTATAGTACTCAGTTTCCAACCCCTTTTACCATTGAGCGGCGTTTCCGCTGTGCTATTGATGGTCACTGAGCGGCATTTCTACTGCACTATTGATGGGGGACTTCAGCCCAGAGGGTACAGAGACAATATGTAAATAAAGAACTCAGTGCCCAATCCCGTTTACCACCGGGCGACTAAGGCCGTCTTAGATGGCCACCAAGCGGCTCCACTGTACTACAAGTGGAAATTTTTCGACCCAGTGAATACAATGCAAGTAATGTGAAAAGTACTCAGTGCCCCACTTCAAAACCACTGGGTGACTAAATGTCTCCTCATATGGTATCACCGAGTAACTAAGCGCCACTACTGATGAACCACCGAATGACTAAGTGCCTCTTCAGATGGTATCATCAAGCGACTAGTGCCACTACAGATGATAGTGTGGCACGGATGTTAAAATACTGAATTTAAACACACAATGTAAAAAAATAAATACACAACTGTTAGATTAGGTTCATCTTTTCCCCTCTTTTATTTAAAGGCTAAAAAACAACTTTTGAATGTAAAATAAAATAATTTTAAGCGTGTAACTTAAAATTTATGAGAGAAGCCTACGCTTCCTCCATTTAAAAAAATTTAATTTTAAAACTCAATACTAAGTTACTTTAATTTAAACTATTATAGAGTTATTAAAATTAAAAATAAAATCATTTCGGTGTCTCACAGGCAAAAATTCATTGAGATTTGGCTAAGTTTGAATGGCCGAAGAAATGCGCAGGAAAATCCGAAAGTTACTGCTGCTTGCGGTCGGTTAGAACATGAGGAAAGGAAGAAGAAAAGAATAAAGAAACAAAAGGAAAGGGATGGTTGGGAAATGGTAAACGACTTGAGTCGTTGCTGTTAATTTTTTTTTGTCTTCTTCTGTTGCAAGCGGACGTATAAAAGGAAAAGAAAAGAAGAAAAATGAAGGAAAGGGGAAAGAGACGACCGATTGGAGAGACTGAGCGACAGGAGAGTTGCTGCTGATTTTTTTTTCCAACCGCACCAACCTCCTCCTCTTATAATCGTATGGAGTCACTGCCCTCCTCCCACGGCACATCTGCGGTGGTAGTCTAGCTTACGTTTGATGTTATCCAAGATTTTTATAATATTTTATTAATATTTTCTTTCTAATAATACCATTTATGTCTTGTTAAACTTAAACATTCCAGGGTCTGACTAAGCTAATTTAATTAATCCACTAGGTTAGGTATTAATTAATAAAGATAGTAATAACTTTTGGAGAGAAAATTCGATCTCAAAAATATCGATTTGACAATTTTTTTTTTTTAAAGAATCTTATGGAGAAAATCTAATTTTATAATTAGATAGACTAAATTAATCTGATAAAAACATTCTAAAATTTCAAAGTGTTTTGAAGTAAAAAACCACTCCATCTAAGCGACAAAATATTCGACGACTCGTATTTCTCGGCGTAAAATAACTATTAAAAACTTGATATTTTGAAATTTTGAAGATACAAAAGGCTCAGTTATATTACTGATTGAATATTAACTGTCAAATGAGCTGTTATACATTCCTAGAATAGAACTTTCCCCATCTTCGATATTGGGGTTACCTTGTAATTAAATTGACTTCCTTATTTGTAATTCTTCTTTTCCTATATATACAGTGAATCAGGGTCTCTCTCCCCATTACATTGAGAGAACATATTTGTCTCTATTTTCATATCTGACATGGCATCAAGAGCCTAGTTCGATCATCATCAATTTTATTTACATTAGTATTTTTTTTTTTTTTTCCTGCACATCAGTAGCCATCGAAAAAAAAAAAAAAAAAAACCCAAAACAACACCCACAGAAACCAGCGTCATCGGCTTGCCCATTTTCTTCCTCACTGTTTCCCTTCCCTGCGGATCCACTGTTGCACGTTTGCACGTTTCCGATCTGCACTCAGATCTGACCCGCGGCATCGGCGTGACCGGCACCGGCGAACTGCGCTCATACCATCCTCCTCGCCGTGGAGATTCAGCCGGACACCAGCAGACACCGGCGACAGATCTGAATCCCCACCGCCTCCTGCCTTCTCTTATCTCCTGTCGTCTGCCCCATCGCCGTTCACCGTCCCAGATCCGCCAGCAGCGATGTCCCGATCAGCCAGCCGGCGCCCGATTCTGCCGCGCCTCTGCTCACATACACCCTCAGTCCCTTCAAACCCAGATCAGTGACGGGATTCCCTTCACTCCCGATCTGCACCCAGATCCCGTTCTTCTCAGTGCGCCCCATCGCCGTTCCCAGCTCTGCCAGCAGAACTCCGCCGGACGTGGCGCCGCAGCAGCCGACCCGAAAGGGGATTTCTTGGCTTCCGTGTCTCTCGGTTCAGCGTTCCCTTCAATCCATCGGTTGCACACCAGATCGGACATCAGCCGAGGAACCAGAGCCGGCGGCCAGAGGCCGAACCCCGATCTGATTTCTCAGATCTGCACAGAGGAAACGGCCAGCTCAGTGCCGGCCGAGCGGCGCCCATATCTGCCGTTCGAAGACGCCGGACACCGCAGCAGATGCCGGCAAAAGCAGCACCGTTTGACGCCGGCATCATCAGCAGCGCCGATTCTCTCTCCAGCCCGCCTGGCCCAGTTCTACAGGCCCGTCAGTCGGCCCAGTTTGGTACAGGCCCGTCGTTCGGCCCAGTTTGGTACAGGCCCGTCAGTCGGCCCAGTTTGGTACAGGCCCGTCGTTCGGCCCAGTTTGACACAGGCCCGTCCGCACAGCCCAGCCACAACAGGCCCAACCAACCGCTCCAATGACAACTGCGGCCGACTCCAAAGGTGCTGGTGGATCCAATCCTCCTCCTCACATTGTCACTGTTCACGGAGACACTACCACCTTCTCTACTGGAATCAAACTGGACGAGCACAATTATTCCCTATGGCACCAAGTTATGGAGATGAAGGTTGCCGGACAAGAGAAACATGGTCACTTGACCGGTGATATGACCAAGCCTGCAGCCACAGACCCGACATACAACAAATGGCGTGCATCGGACTGTCAAGTCAAAAGTTGGTTATTCGATGCTATGCAACCCATTCAGATGAAACGGTTTATCCGTTATGACACCGCACAGCAGGTTTGGGATGCCATCAAGAAAACATATTCTGATAGTTCCGATGAGGCGAAGATTTTTGATCTCCACAGACGGTCATTCAAGACGACACAGAATGGCGCGCCTGTTACCGCTTATTACAGTGAGCTCACTGAGATATTTCAGGAGCTTGACCAATTATGCCCCAGCCATATACAGCATCCGGCTGACATTGAAACTAGACGCATGGAGATTGACCGTCTCCGTGTTTATATTTTCCTTGCCGGTTTGGACACGAACTTTGATCAAATTAGAGGAGAGATTTTGAGGATGGACCCTAAACCTGAACTTGAGGCCGTGTATGCACATATTAAACGAGAGAGTAACCGACAGGGAACAATGTCTGACGTTGGTGTTTCATCCGATGCCACCGCCTTGGCTGCTGCAGGGTTCAAGCCATCTCGGCCACCCCCTTTGAACTCCGTCTCTACTCGTAACCGGCCTCCAATGAAGTGTACCAAATGTGGTTTAGCTAACCATACCATTAAAGGTTGTTATGAGATCATTGGTTATCCAGCAGGGTGGGTTCACAACGGGCCCAAGAGAGAGCCGAGCAGAGCATCAGTCGCATCCGCTGCGTTATCCCAGGAGCTTACATCTGAACTTCCACCAGGTACATCCGGCTCCACGGCCTTGGCTACCTCAGGTATCTCCCCTTGCACATCTTTCATTACTGGTAATAGATCATGGATTATTGACACTGGCGCTACTGATCACATGACCTCTAGTTTTACTGGGTTACACTCTCCCAAACCCTCAAACCAAACACATGTCACCAGTGCCAATGGAACCACCTCTCCCGTTCTGGGAGAAGGGTCCCTATCTCTTATATCATCATTAAGTCTATCTCATGTCTTGGTTGTCCCATCACTCGATTATGACTTATTATCTGTCCCTCAAATCATTGATTCCCTTAATTGTACTGTGTGTTTTTGGCCCTTGTATTGTCTGTTTCAGGACCTTCTCACCAGGGCCGTGATTGGATGTGGTACTAGGAGGGGCAAGTTGTACTATCTGGACTTGACAGAAGACTGCAGTAAGAGATTGGGTCAAGCACATCATGTTCGAGGAGATGAGTCCGTCCGGATGAAAACAATTTGGTTATGGCATAGACGATTAGGGCATGCTTCTTTTGGTTATCTAAAACTTTTATTTCCAGATTTATTTTCCAATTTTGCTGAATCAGACTTTCATTGTGACACTTGTATTTTGGCGAAAAGTCATCGCATTTCTTATCCATTAAGATTGAATAAAAGTTTTATGCCTTTTATGCTTGTCCATTCTGATGTTTGGGGACCATCACGAGTTTCTACAATTAGTGGTTTTAAGTGGTTTGTGACATTTATAGATGATTGCACCAGGATGACATAGGTTTTTCCCATAAAGCAGAAAAGCGACGTCCTTATGAAATTCAAACAATTTCATCAATATGTTGCTACTCAGTTTGATAAGAAGATCATAACTCTTCGGTCTGACAATGGCGGCGAGTTCGTCAACAATGACCTCCGCAATTTTTTGAGCTCTCATGGTATTGTTCATCAAACCACATGTGCCTATACGCCACAACAGAATGGTGTCGCAGAACGTAAGAACCGTCATCTTCTTGAAGTTGTTCGTGCCTCTTTATTTGAGGCCCATATGCCCCATCATTTTTGGGGGGAGGCTCTTTGTTCGGCTGCTTATCTCATCAATAGAACACCATCCAGTACCCTTCAGTATCAGACTCCATTCCAAACACTGACCACTCTCCTCACCTTACCGTCCACACCAAATCTCGAACCACGTGTCTTTGGCTGCGTTGCTTATGTTCAAGTCTATCCGCACCAGCGTGGTAAACTTGATCCGTGTGCCCTACGTTGTGTCTTTGTGGGGTATGCTGCCACTCAGAAGGGTTATAAGTGTTTCCATCCCCCTACTCAGACTTTGCATGTTACAGCAGATGTTATTTTTCACGAGAGTGAATTCTATTATTCAGGGGGAGATTCTGAGCATCCCCTGCAGGGGGAGCGCTCTATATTTGCAGAAGGTACTCAGAATCAGATCATTCACGTTTCACAGACTGTGTCAGACCAGCATCAGCCAACACCTGAGGATGTGGTGATGACTACTGACCCACCAACTACAGTGATGCAACAAGAGCAAGAGACGCATTCAGATCATCTCCCTCCTACAGTACCACCACCTCTCATCCAATCAGGTCCTGAAGATCGTCCTGCAGATCCGACACAGGTACTTGAACCCTCAAACTCAATCACTTTACCTGAGTCGAGTCATACAGGAAATGCAGGTTATCAGTTACCCCCTCGTACGACTAGAGGTATCCCTAGACAACAATATGACCCTGACCCTAAAGCAAAGGTTAAATCCTATTGCTAATCATGTGTCTCTACATAGGTTGTCTCCGTCATGTGTATCATTTGTTTGTCAATTATCCACTGTATCTATTCCAAGTAATGTGAAGGAAGCTCTAACTCATCCCAAGTGGACCCAAGCAATGAATGAAGAAATGGAGGCCCTCCAGAAAAATTCCACCTGGGAGATGACTACCCTTCCTAAAGGGAAGAAAACAGTAGGTTGCAGATGTATATATACAGTAAAGTTCAAGGCAGATGGCACCATTGAACGATACAAAGCAAGACTAGTGGCGAAAGGCTACACTCAAACTTATGGGATTGACTATGGGGAGACATTTGCTCCTGTAGCCAAGATCAACACAATTCGAGTGCTCCTTTCTCTTGCAGCAAACCTTGACTGGCCATTACACCAGTTTGATGTAAAAAATGCATTCCTACATGGCGACCTAGAAGAAGAAGTTTATATGGATCCCCCTCCAGGATGTAAGATGGGGTTCAGTCAGAGTAACATGGTGTGTAAACTGAGAAAGTCTCTTTATGGATTGAAACAATCACCCAGAGCGTGGTTTGGACGGTTTAGCAAATCAATGAAGAATTTCGGCTACAAGCAAAGTAACTCAGATCATACTCTTTTCCTGAAACATAAGAAAGGTAAGGTCACTGCCCTTATTGTATATGTTGATGACATGGTAGTTACAGGGAATGACCCAGAGGAAAAGGCAGCATTACAGCGCCATTTGGAAAGTGAGTTTGAAATGAAAAATCTTGGTGCTTTGAAGTATTTCTTAGGCATTGAAGTGGCTCGCTCAGAACAAGGAATATTTCTATCACAACGGAAATACATTCTTGACATCTTGACTGAAACTGGAATGTTAGCCAGCAAGCCAGCAGATACTCCAATGGAGTTGAATCATCAGCTTGGTGAATATCCTGATCAGGTACCCACCAACAAAGAAAGATATCAACGCTTTGTGGGTAAGTTAATCTACCTAGCTCACACCAGACTTGACATAACATATGCAGTAAGTGTGGTGAGTCAGTTCATGCATGCACCAAGTGAAGCCCACATGGAGGCTGTAACCCGAATTCTGAGATACTTGAAGTCAGCTCCTGGAAAAGGTTTGATGTTCTCACGACATGGTCACTTAGATATTGAGGGTTACACTGATGCAGATTGGGCTGGTTCTGTTACTGATAGACGATCTACTTCTGGATACTTTACCTTTGTGGGAGGCAATCTGGTCTCTTGGCGAAGTAAAAAGCAGAAAGTGGTCTCAAGATCAAGTGCTGAAGCAGAATATAGGGGTATGGCGCACGGAGTATGTGAGCTACTCTGGATAAAAGAGTTGTTGGGTGAATTGGGATTCAAACCCCAACGTGCCATGCAACTGCATTGTGATAACAAGGCCGCAATAGACATTGCACATAATCCAGTGCAACATGATAGAACCAAGCATGTTGAAATTGACAGACATTTCATCAAAGAGAAACTCGAGGAGAAGATCATTGATGTATCATTCGTTAAATCCGAAGATCAACTTGCAGATGTTCTCACCAAAGCAGTTACAGGCAGAGTTTTTCACAGCTCACTTAGCAAGTTGGGCATAGACGACATATATGCTCCAACTTGAGGGGGAGTGTCAAATGAGCTGTTATACATTCCTAGAATAGAACTTTCCCCATCTTCAATATTGGGGTTACCTTGTAATTAAATTGACTTCCTTATTTGTAATTCTTCTTTTCCTATATATACAGTGAATCAGGGTCTCTCTCCCCATTACATTGAGAGAACATATTTGTCTCTATTTTCATATCTGACATTAACTCCCTCTGTATATTTTTAGGATTCTGCCTTCCTTATCAAAGTGGAGTTTTGCCACCTATGAAATTTTAGGCCGTAAAAATATGTAGAATTAGGTCGAGATTGGCATTCCGTTAAGTCCGGAATTTAAAAATAATGTATAATCTAAAATTTGGGATTGAAACGAGTTTCAATGACTGAGTTTCCAAAGCAATCAAGTTTTAACCCCAAAAAAATATTATTATATTCATAACTTGCTATCATCCCTTTAAAATTCAATTTAAAAGAGTTTTCGGACTCGGATCGAGTCAAACTCAAACTCGTTGAGAAGATCATTCAATATTCTTCATGATTAACAAAACAAAAATTATAATTATCAGCTAAAAATTATTTAATTAATTAAAATTAATCTAAAGTAACCTCTAATTTGGGCAGGGGTATTACAATACACTAGTGGGGAGTACAGTGAAGGTAGAGAGATCCTACTAGACGGGCCGCAGGAGTAAAGAAAAGAAGAAACAAAAAGTCAACAGACATGTATAGCTTAAAAAGTAAAGTTTTTTCAGTGGTGCTAGCGAATATGAAAAAGCAAAGGGGACGAAGAATCACATAAAGAGGAAGGCGTCGGGTCCGGCAAAGCCAGTGACTGGCATCAAGTTCAAGGGAGGCTTGGGCTTGCAGGTGGAGTAAGGCCGTGAGCGGTCAGTGTGCACGGAGGTGCAAAGTTGCAGATGCAGTAGATATGGAGTAGATGACGTTTTCACAGTTATTTATGGAGGATGATGAATTCTCTTTAAGGTGGAGATTGTTGGGATGTGGCTCAATTCACCACTTGAGATTTTCGTTCAGAAGATCATGGAATAGTTGGACATAATTTCATTAAGCTGTATGGTGAGTGGAAAGATTTTAGGAGAACAAAAAGGGTGTCACCAGCTTATGGACTTGCTGGCATGAGATTTTTTGTTTGGTAAAAAAATCTCATGGACATTGATGGATAAACATGGCCTTATTTTTTAGAATAGCAAGAAGCCAACTTGGGTTTTCTTGATATAGGAATGGTAAAACGTGTACTGACCTGGATTTTCTCTATCACAACACGTCAGAGATATGGAAAAAGAAAGCAGATCAGCGAGCCTTCTTTTTGGACGTGTATCACATTATATATACAACAGATGGGCAAAAGATAAGGAAGCCAGAGTGTGAGAAGACAGTGAGACAAAGGAGATTCTTGAGAGATAAATCTGTAAAGAGTACAGAGGCGTGAGGTGCAAATTTGTTTGGTTTTTGCTTCCACGGTGTATTCTTCTACAGAGGTCTGAAGAAGCAAGCAAACAGATTGGGAGCAGTTCAATCTCGAACAAAAGACTGCACTCGACATGCAGGGTCTGGCTATAAATGAAGTAGGCGGTCGCCTAGGGCCTCTAAATAAATAAGACCTCCAAGTTTATAAGCTCCTTTAATATATGTTAAATAGTTAATAATGCATAATTAAAGCACAAATTCACTATTGTCCAGTCAGTTAGAATGATCTCTTTATAAATACGGGACACTCATTCAAATTCGGGCTGCGTATAATAATAATAACTATTTTTATTTTTATCAAGTTATTTAATAATAATAATGAAAAATAATAATAATTTGAATTAATATTACTTGAAATCATTTGACTATTTTTAACTATTTCGAATTTATAACACCCAAAATTGAAAATTTATATATTGATAATTTTTCTACTCAATTTAAAGCGTAGGTTTCTTAAAAAATTAAAATAATGATAATAACAATCATAATAATTATTATTATAATCCTCATTTTATTGAGTTTAATAATAATAATAAAATAATTTTAATTAATAAAGAATCTTTTACAATATATCTATCATCTAAATAAAGAGAAAGAGAAATCTATATTGAGTTGATAATTTTGAATTAAAAATAATTTAAAACTTTTAAAATTTGAAGAGATGAAAAAACATAGCTTTATTCATTTGATCAATATAGATTTTATTAGAAATAATATACAAGTATAAATCATTATAATTAAGATAATTTTTAATTTTTTAAAAAATACAGAAAAAATTGAAAAATAAAAATAATGATAATATCTTCATTTCAAATGAGAATTTGCATTAGTGTCGCACTCGAATATGATAAAATATGCAGTACCAAAAGAATGAATAGCCAAATTATATAAAAGAAATGAATTATTGTTTTCCAAATGCATGAATTGCTTATAGAATAATGTTGATTACACCGATTACAGTTACCTATGTAGAAATAAGTTTTCAAAGTTAAAACTGATAAAATCTTATCTTCGGTGTACAATGTTATAAGAAAGATTGAATGGATTAGCTATCTTATCTATTGAAAAATAAATGTTAAAAAAAACTTGAATATAGTAATTTTGCATCTTAAAATAAAAATAAATTTTAAATAATATTTTGTTATAAATTTGATTATGATATTTTATTTAGTTTTACCCATTGTAAAAAAAAATTGTATGATTTTATTTTTTGTGAGTATATAAAGGCTCCATCTTAAAAACTCGCCTAGAACCCCTGAAATCTCAAGACGGCCTTGTTGACAGGCAACCAGATCAGTGTAGCAGAGGCCATTGCTGGTCGAGATTGGAGATACAACAAGCAGCGTGTGTACACTGATTACAGATATGTGACATCACATGAGAACAGAAGAAACACAACAGGAGTCAGCGGTGGAAGCAACACACCAATCTGATTGGGTGTGATACGCGGTTGAAAGAGATTGAGGTGAATGGATTTCTCGCGTATTAAGATTTGGGTTTTGTTTAAACTCAATAAATATTATCTCTTGTAATTGTATTTCTTATTTCTCTTATAATAAAATTATTATCACGCTCCGTAGACATAGGTCAAGTGGGCCGAATCACGTAAATTATTGGTATTCTTGTGCTTGTTTTTATTTTATTAATTTTTTGGTGTGATTATTATGCTAATAATCCTAACATGACCTTAGACAGATGGTGTTTGCTTCAAATTCACCGCCTCTTCCTCCAACTCAAAGTCAAACTGAAGAGGTTTCCACTCCTTAAGTAATTCACATTGGCACCCCAAGCATTTATCACAACGAACAAATATTTTAGCCACTTGCCCACAAAATCCTCCGCCACAACTTTTCCAATCTCTCAGACAACAAATGATTGCACTTGTTTTTTATCATAATGTCCCATAACAAACATTTCTTGAACGAGCTACTTTGCCTCAATTTTCACACATCTCTGGTCTTCATCCTCAATAATAGTTTGTCCATTCTACCCCCACTTCATTTGCAATCTATTGTTGCAATCAAGGCTTACCTTATGTCCTTCATTAATGCTTTATTGGACAAAAAAGTCTCACTTGTTCCTCGAGGCCCCCTCATCTAAAGCCATTCACTTTAGATGTAGATAGAGAGCCTTATCTCCCATCCTATAAAAGGCCTCACTTCCTATGTTTGACACGAAGCTCATTTTGCACGATTCAAGGTTATATATATTGGATAATATGGGTATTTTTATTTTATATTGGAAGCACAACTAATCCCACAGATACATGAAACTAGGGGTACAAAAATCGGTATCAGCCGATATATTGACAGATATTTTTCTTTTTCCTTCTTTTTTTTTTAAATATCGGCCGATATCGACCGATATTTTGATATCAACCGATATTGTGAATATCGGCCGATACAATAAGATATCGGCCGATATGAAGCACTCTGAAACCGATATATATCGGTCGATACGATATGTATCAGCCTATATTTCGACCCCTGCACGAAACCATCCATAAACCTTATGTATCTTATAACTTGAAGAGAAGTTGAATCCAAAATCTCTTCTTGAGAACGAAAGTTCTTTTTATAAAGGAATTTATCTTGTCTCTCACGAGTTTTGTTTTTGAGTGATTTATTAAGTTACTATCCTTGTCTATTTTGTCATGGAAAATTTTACAACAGGTGGTTTGTAGATATTTTTACATAATCAAACACTTAGTGAGGCTCTATGACTTAAGAAGATACACACAAAATATTGGGGAGAAATTTGATGATTATCTATCAAGGTGTAGAGACTTGGCAGCTAAATTGGAAATTAAAATATCCGAGAACCTTGTATTTATGTGCTTGGAGGGATTTACCTTAATTAAGGAAATTTGTTATGGGAACAGTTGTTGCTACCTTTGACTGGTCTCTAAAAAGAGTCAATGCCTTGAAGTTGTTTTGGCTAATAGTGAATCTCATGTTTTGTAAAGAAGAGATGCCCTTGCTCAAGAGCCAAAATTTGCTAACTTTGCCAAGACCAACAAAGAAAATGTTGGAAGAGGTGGAGGCCGTGGTCGAGGTAATTGAGACCAAGGTGGGAGAGGTGATCATGGTGGAGGTGGTGCAAACAAATATTAACAAGAAAAGTTTAAATAAAATTTCCATTTTAATGTTAAAGATACAAACAAATCCAAAGGTGTGAAGTGATAAAAAGTCCCACATCAATTAATTTGAAGAACTACTGACTTCATGTAACACTCGATTGCTAGCTTTTGAGAGTGTTTACTACCTCAACAATGTTATCATGTCATGATTTTCTAACATATATCAGAGCACGTTTTGTGTGCAGCCGCAGGGCGTAACTGCATGTGAAAGCGGGTTTGAAGTGACAAAAAATCCCACATTGGTTAATTTGAGAAACCATCGACTCTATATAAAACTTGAGACACCCTTATCTCAATTATTAGCTTTTGAGAGTGAGTTTTATCTCAAGAATGTTATCATGTCATAGTTTTATAGTAGAAGGCACGTGATGGCAATTGCGAAGTGACAAAAAGTCCTACATCGATTAATTTGCGAAACCATTAACTCTATATTATACTTGAGACACCCTTATCTCAATGGTTAGCTTTTGAGAGTGAGTTCTACTTCAAGAATGTTATCATGTCTTGGTTTTATGATAGAAGGCAAGAAATCTGATTGAGTTACTAACCACGACACATGCTCCAATGAACATAATCCTACAAGATCTAAGTTTTGCAAATATTAGTGTAGGTAGAGGTGAAACTTGGGTTGGGTTTGACCTGACTAAAAAAATGGACTCTTTGTTAAGTATTTTTTTTACTAGAGTTGGGTTGGATTGAAGAATTAAAAACTCAAATTAAATTTTGATCGGACTTGATTCAACTTTTAGAAAACCAGCTCAACTCGAACCAACCCGATTGAATACATAGTGGCTAGTATGGATATTTTAAATTTTTTATGAATACTTTTTAGGTTATGATTTAATCAATAATCATGTTGTTTATCAATTAAATTTCATTTCTTTCTATTTTGTTTGCCCTTTTTCTCGAATATTACTTGTATGGAAGTACGGTTTCTTATAGAAATGAAGAATTTTGTTTATTTGCAGTTTCTTTGTCATTTTTCTAGACGTTAAATGTATGAAAATATTATTTTTAAAAAGTAAACTATGTTAATTTCGATGTTTATGAAAAACCCTAAATCAATCCAAATTTGGGTTTAGAATCGGGTTGGGTTAGGTTATAAAATTTGAGCTTTTAAGTTGGGTAAGGTTGGTTAGGCTTAACTAGGTATAATATGTAATAGACCGGCCCATAAAAAGGGTTTGGAGCTCGGCCCAGCAAGATATTGTCCGCTTTCCCGCACGGTTTTTGGATCGGACCCGGCCCAAGTCTGGGTCCAAAACGAGTCTTGCTGGTTTGAGAGAGCAAGGTTGGGCCTTGCCTCTAGCTCATGGGTCAGGATATCACAATCCACCCCCCTAAAGCCCAGAGCCACCCTCGGCTCGACCCAACGAACCAAGTGGAAGGCAGTAAGCCCACACAGTCTGAGTGTAGAACCCGGAGCTCTGATACCATTTGTAATAGCCCGGCCCATAAAAAGGGTTTGGGGCTCGGCCCAGCAAGATATTGTCCGCTTTTTGCCCATACGCACACACACGTGCACACGCGCGAGCCCACACGGTTTTTGGATCGGACCCGGCCTTCTAAAACGCTTCTTGCTGGTTTGAGGGAGCAAGGCTACTTATAAACCCCCTCTCAAACTCCTCAACTTCCGATGTGGGACTTTCCACAACTCCCACCCACAACTGGGTTGTCAGATCTGACCGGCTCACTCTGCTGGTCCGTCCGATAGGGCCCAGTTTCACTTGGATCAGCCACTCTAGGGTCTGACCTTTGGCTCATGGGTCAGGATATCACATAATATGAGTTGGGCTAGGTTTAAAGTTGAATATAATTTTTTTTTCTCTAATAAGATACAATAAATTGACAGGAACCTCTAAATTAGCCAAAATATCTAAATTTTGCCTCATATATATATATATATATATATATATATATATATATATGCATGTATATATGTATGTATATATATATGTATATATATTTTAACCACCAATTGAAAGGTAATGAATTTGATAATCAAATTTAAAAGATCAAATAATAAGAAATATTAAATTTCTCTAAATTTTGAACTTTAGTAAATCTTAACTTTTATTTGATATAATAAAATAAAGCCTATAGCCATTCTCAATTTCAAGCTTGAAAAGCAGATTAAAAATTCATCTAATATGTGTTGACTTTAGATGAGGGGCATTTTTTTTTCTTCTAATTTTAAAAGATTCAGATTTTATAAAATATAAAACTTTAATATTTTTTAAATTTAACAAAAATATTTTAAAACTTCTTCCAGTATCTCTTATGGTGGTCAATAGTTTAATCCATCAAACGATTTACCGTGCATCATCCATACGGTCGAAAGTGCATGACTACGTTTTGACGGAGTAGACCACAGGTGTACAGAATCGGTAGGCAAGCGCAATAAAAGGAAGACAAAAATATCTGGGAGCAAGAGAAGGTGAAGGAGGCGCGGGAGTGGGCAGGAAAGGGCCAAGTAGGCCAGCCGCCGTGCCTCAGCAGCGAAGCTTTCGATCTCCTCGTCTGCTTACGTGGAGATACTATCTCAATGGAAGATATTTCTCCTCACTCGGTGGCCACACATATAACCGCACGTGCCACTCGAATCCGTCACTCCCCCCGCTTAACAGGGAAAAAAGAAATAACTCGCTCTGTTTTCTCTTCTCCTTCTTCATCCATCATCATCTTCTTCGTCTCTGTTTCTCGTATCTCAGTGATCGCGCGATGGATGGCAGGATAAGAGGCGCAGCCAGCGCCACCGAAGCATCGGACTCTGTTGCGCCGACGGAGCGCCGGATAAGAGGAAGGGAGAAGAGAAATGGGGGGTCGTCGAGTGCAGGGGCAGGGGAGGCGGAGCAGGTGATTCGTTGGGAGCGATTCCTTCCTAGGCGATTCCTCAGGGTTCTCCTCGTCGAGAGCGACGATTCCACTCGACACATCGTCGCTGCTCTCCTCCGCAAATGCAGCTACCAAGGTACCATCACCATCGACTTGACTTTTTCTCCAAATCATCACATAATTGGTTCTTATGTGATCCGGAAAAACTAAAATCAAAAGCTTCCATATCATCCGTACATAGGGGCAACTTTTCGTCATCCACTCGATGAAATTAAAAGATTAAAGCTGCTGAAATTTTCCATGATTTTGCAGCTTCTCTTTTAAGTTCTCACAGAACATGAGAGAATCGTCTCTCTGAAGATTTTTTTTTTTCATCTCCTTATATACCATAATAATCTATTAGCGTCTTAATGATTTCCCTTCTTTCTCTAATAATTGATTCTTTTTTGTTTTCCCTTCCTTCCTAGTGTTGAATTTTACTTAGAAATTGCGATTTGTTTGTCTTCTATTTTCAAATGGAGCGGTTTTATGTTGGAAGAGAGAAATTAGGATACTCTCAGGCATGGCAGATTCGTTGCTACAAGTTTGAAAAGATTCCTCCTTTATGATGTTTTAGTGTTGTGGAATTAAAACGGAGTATTGAATTTTCATTGGAATGAAACAAATGATTGTTGTATGATGTGGATGCACATAATTGGAAATTGGAACTTCAACTGGGCCTCTTCTGGAATTATTTGTTTGGAAAATTGGGATCAAATTTGAATTGGTCAGCACAGCTAAAAGTGCTTAATCAGGCAAGGCAACGGAGGGATCATTAAGTGTTTGTGGTGAAAGTGGCTTCTGGGTGCAAATTATATAAGTAAAACAAGGTGATTGGAATTATTTGGTTACGAGTGACGTTAGTCTATAATCAGTCCACAAACTATGTACGTGTCTGTGTAAGACTGGAAGCTGCACGAACCTGAATATTTTATGGATTACAGGTTTCCCTGAAAAGATCCATAAAGGAGAAGTTGAAGATCAATGAATCCTTGGAATATACTAAAAAGTGTCTAGGGTTGGAATGGGAACTAGAGATTTTAAAGACAAATCTGATGGCCCAAAAGCACGTGACAATGCTTCAACAATGACAACAACTGGTGATGTTGGTGGTAGCAGTGATGATGAATGAGATGATGATTTGGCCTAAAATTGGGTGCACAAATTTCTTAAGACATGACTTGGCTGTATATATATATATATATATATATGCTGCTTGTATGGCGGCTGAATTAGAACAAATTTTGTTTTATGGAAGAGTATGCAGGCTAATTCAAAGTCTAAAATAAAGGAAAATGGAGAAGAGATGAGAATTCAGAATAACTTAACTATGCTTCTTGTGAATAAGGAAATCTCCAAAATTGTCTATGGTCTCTGTGTTGAAGTAATATTAATTTTTTTTAGGGCTGAAACTTGGGTTGGGTTTTAGACCGACCCGCATGACCCGACCTAAAAAATCAATGGGTTGGGTTACATATTTTCACATTTCAGGTCGGGTCGGGTTGAAGAAAAAAGAACCCGGATGAAATTCAGATCGGGTTGGGTCAAACTTTTAAAAAGTTAGCCTGACTCGACCCAACCTGACCTATTCAAATAAGTTAATATATAAGGTAATTTATACATGCCCTAAACGTGTAGCCCTAATTCTAAAGCAAATCTTTAGTTTCTTCTTTTCCTTTTTTCTCTTCCTTGCAGATCCTCATAACCCTTGCCTTCTCTCTCTCCCATCACCATTGTCTTCTCTCTCTTCCTTCAGATCCTCATCATGGATTCTTCATGAACTCTTTAAATACTTCTTAAAGTTGTTTTCCAAGATGACTAAAACATTAACACATTTTTCTCTTGAAAGCTATTCAATATCAATATGTTTGTCACTTGATTGTTTCGTGTAAAATTTCGCATCTTACTTTCATTTAACATAAATTCAAATTTAAAGTTTAAATTTATTTAAATATGGTGCCAAGTACCCGAGTCTTTTTTTCTTTTCGGTTTGTTAGAGTCCGACACCTCCCACCCATGTCGAACCCAACTCTTGCACCCGTTCTCATGCAACTTTTATCCATTGGGCTATTATGCGGGCTTGGGCTCAAGCATTGATGAGCCAACTTGAACTTGGCCTTTGTTCAACTCTAGTATCTACCTTTTTTTTGTAAAAAGAGACAAGTACATTAATAGAAAACAGTACAAATATCAAACTAATACAAAGCACTCTGTATAAGAGAATTATTGGAGCTAACAAGAAAAAGAGAGCTAGATTGCATCAATAAAAACAAAAACCCCCTGAACCCTGTACACCCAACCATAAACATTCCACAGAGGCCTCACTTCTACCAACACCAGATTTTGCTAAAAGGTCTACAACACAATTAGTCAATCTCCTGATATGTCTAAAATGAACTATTTTTTCCTTGTACATTTACCTGATGTCCCTCACTACATGAATCAGCCTTCACAAAGAACTTTTCCTACCATCGTGCAAGCTATTGCATTCATCGAGTTCCCTTCAATAACCAAGTTACCTGATCCGTGTTAACACCATAGACTAAGAGCCTCCTAATAGCCAAGAGTTCAGCCTTGTTCAATTCCTTAATCCCCATCAACTCTGAAAAGAACAGAAATTTTCCCCTAATCATTACGTACTACCCCTCCTATGCCCACTAGACCTAGATTACCCCTAGCCACTCCATTCACATTGAATTTGGAAAAAAAAAAAAGAGCACTCAGAGGTTTGACCCAAACCTCCAAGAAATGTTTCCTACTTGCCCCTCTCCTCCCCAACATGCACTGATCCCAAGAATCCAAGAAATCAGAGATGGTGTACTTTTCAAAATCCTTAGACAACATTGGCCAACTTGTTGACTTCCTTTACAACCCCAACTTCCTTTGTTTTTCCCTCAAAAATCCTTTGATTCCTCTCCTTCCATATGAATCAAAAGACAACCATTGGAATGAGGTTCCATGCCACTTTCCTTTTCCCTATAAAGGGAGCCCCACCCCATTCCTCCATCATACTTGAAATATTGTTATTGAAGACACTTTCACCACCCATCAGACTTAGAAAGAAATTTCAAATTGCGCCCGTAAAATACAATAAGTGGTCAACATATTCCTCCTCTAAACCACATAAAGTACACAACAAGGTCCCCACGGAAAAATACCCCTATTCCTCAAATTGTAACGTACTAAAATCTTCCCTTTAATTGCAGCCCAAGAAAAAACCTGCACTCGAGGATGATATACATGGCTATAGAACTTTGAAAACGATTAGCTTGTTGGTAAACAGTACTTGTCTTTGGGTGTTGGTATTAATCATTATGCTCACATTATTGAAGTGTCACAGACATTATTTTTTGGCACCCTAGTTTTGTGCCAAGGGAAAAAATCCAAAAGATTTGAAAGGATTTCCTCTAGGAGAGTAAAGGGGATTAAATCATGTGGCTAATGAGAGGATGTGAAATTACCAATTGAAATGTGGGTATTGGAGTGGCATTCATAATATGAAAAGAAATGGGCCATTTCAGCAAAATAATGGCAAATTTTTTGTAATGGAGTGAAAATATAACACAGTAGCCCCTTTGAGTAACAGGGGTGGTAGATATTAGGCTTGGAAGAGGGTCTGTCCCAGAAGTCTTCTTTCCTTGTTGATTCACTGTCCAACTTGCTTTTCTTTTAGACAAAACCCTAACCATGTACTGTCTCAAAAATTGTAAATTTGCTACAATAGACATTTATCTCATGTACCTCTCAGTTTCAGGTGTTGGTTGAGCAATGAAGTAGTCAATTCTCTCTTTGTTCAATGTGCATTAATTCCATTTATTTGAAGTACTTCTTGTCTTCTTTTTGGTAGTTTGATGCAGGACAACTAATAGGATAACTCTAAATGTCTAATGTGGTCCCGAAAAAGTAAAAAGAATGAAAATAATGCACCCTAAAACTAACATGGGCTGAAATTAAAATTAAAATTAATATATATAATTAATTAATTATAAACCAGCCACAAATAACTATGCAAATATGGAGAATTTAATGTGTGAATGGAAAGGATGGGCTCAAAGTGTTAAATGGATGCTTAGTCACGTGGGGAACTTAAGGGGCTTAGGGCAACCATTCGAAAAGGAAAAGGATACGGTAGCAAAGAAAAGAGGAAAAGGGGACGGCAGCAAGGGAAAGAGGAAAAAGGGGTAGCGGAAGGGGTTTTGGAAGGACGGCGAGGTGAATGGCAGATTTGGGAAAAACAACAATGAGGGAAGGCTCTAGAAGGGTAGGCGATGGCTGTATGGGTTTGGGATGGTCTCGAAAATCCAGGGATGGCTTTGAAGAAGAAAAGAAAAGGAGGAAAGGAAAGAAGAGAGAAGAATAAGAAGATAGGAAGAGAAATACCTGAAGAAGAGTATGGTCTCATACCAAGGCCTCACGCCGTAGCCTCACGCTAAGAAATCACTCCTAATCTGAAAAATCACACCTTGCAAAGGTATTTTACGAAAATCTCACTTTTTATTTCATTTAATCATCTGTAATAATGCTTACAAGAAATGGCTTTTATAAGAGATGCCTTCCTTAATAAAGGAATTCCTAAAAATAGCCTAAAACGAAAATATACTCTCTTAAAATAGGAAATCCTAATTTCTAATTATAACCAAATCAAAAATAGAAATAAACAATAAAAGAAACTCTAAATTCGAAGGTAAATCTGCTACACCGCATCATAGTTGCCCTCACCCTAAAGGGTATTTTAAATATTTTCATTTTATAAGAATTTATTAAGAGCATAGGATTAGCCTCTAACCTCTAAGGAGAATCAACTTCTGACAGTACTTTGGAATTGTGGAAATGGGGTACATAGATAATGATCCAATCACTTAAAATGACGCAACTGAACATCTTTTGGCCTTTGCTTCTTTAAAAAGAATGGACATTTACGTTGGCATTCACTTTTCTTTTCCATTTATTTCCATCTTATCTTTAGCTATGGAATTCAAATACTTTAACCTATTTTTTCTGTCAGTGCTGAGTTTTTGGTTGACAATGATTTCCTTTCTGGTTCAGTTTAGGTTTTAGTCTTTTCCTGTGCTTGGTTCTTGACATGCTTAACTTCTTTGTCTTACTAATCTGCTTTCTTGTTTTGGGAGACGAGCAGTTGCTGCAGTTGCTGATGGACTTAAAGCTTGGGAGTTCCTAAAGGAGAAGCATTTCAATTTTGATCTAGTTTTAACTGAAGTCGTGATGCCTTCACTTTCTGGGATTGGTCTTCTTTCCAAGATAATGAGCAATGAAATATGCAAAAACATTCCTGTCATCAGTAAGTAATATATGTATGGGGCTGTTCTGCAATACCTTTTTATGGTTGCATGGCTCTTTGGTTTCTAAGCATTCCATTTCAAACAGTGATGTCTTCACATGACTCCATCAGCATAGTATTCAAATGCATGCTAAAGGGTGCTGCAGACTTTCTAGTGAAGCCAGTCCGGAAGAACGAATTGAGAAACTTGTGGCAGCATGTTTGGAGAAAATATACTGTATGCTACTTTCACTTTTAAATCTTTGATTTGTTGATTTCTTTATTGATGTTATTATTGTTATCTATCTTTTGAAGCTAATTCTTTTCAATATAAATCTCTGACATCTGAAATTGCACTTGATTGTACTGTTTTTGCAGTCAAGTAGTTGCAGAAATGGATCCGATAGCCAGATAAGATTTGAGGGTGTGTCCGACAATGATGCTGCCAGCAATCATCCTGGTCAAAGCGTTGGCAACAAATCCAAGACAAGGGATAGTGTTGAGAGAGAAAGTGACACTCAGGTAGATCTTCATATTGATAAATCATAAATGTCTTGTTGTTGGTTTTGTTTTTTTAGTATTTTTATTGTTTTTATATTACTCTTGAACAAAATCTTTTTCAAAGAAAAAATTGTATTGGTATGGACAGTTCCACCTTTCTGAATCTGTATTTTTCATGTTAGACTGTCATGGCATCTCCCATATAATGGTGATGGAGGGTTCTTCAATATTCTATTGGTAGTTTCCACTTGAAAACTATCGCCAATCACAGAAAAATCAAATGGTTTTGGTGCATCTAATGAAAGAGATATTTAGTTATCTTTCATCTTCGTTACATCCAATCATTTAAAGATTTGGATCACTAAGTGGGCCCACATAGATATTACTGGGACTCTATGAAAGTGGGAAGAGACAAAAAACATTTCATTTTTCACTCCAACTACAATAGTTACAAGTTTGCGAAGGAGCTGATTACCATCTTTTATAACATATTTGTAATTTATTTATTTCATGAAAACATTTTGGAATTTCATATTCTGAAATTCTGTTTTCCAGTGTGCCCTTCACATATCTCCTTGAAGACATTAAGAGTTACCCAAGTTAGGGATTCCATCATCATTGTCTCAAAATGAATATGTTTGTGATTGATTTCGCATTATGCAATTTCTTTGTTTATACAGAGCTCCTGTAGTAAACCTGAGACTGAAACTGAATGCAAGCGAAAGCCAAGTGAGCCTCTGCAAACTGAAAACAGGAGTTTCCCCAGGGGAATTGAGTCTAAAATACAGAAGTATGATATTGATCCTGCAGTGAATGAAACAACATCCTCAAATAATGATGGTGGCGAAGAAGAAAGAGGTAGCAATTCCTTGTTTAGTACGTTGTTTTATAATATGGTCTATAAGGTTGGGAATTGTGATATAAGCTTGCTCTTGCAGATAAACTAACAGGAATAGAAATTAAAGTAACTTTATCTATCCAAGCAGCTGTATCAACTGATGGAACTCAAGAGAACAGTCCCACTGTTAGATCATCATGCA